>CM033631.1:17506076-18034809 GCA_019453435.1 Rhinogobius similis
TATGGAGTACAATTTTAAAAGCGTATTGCTCAAATTACATTTAATAGCTGTACTTTTTTCAGTAAGATACTACAGCATCAAGCCAAATGTAGTTATTTATGTAGAATCGGACACTATCACATTGTAACAAATATAATCTAAACTAGATCTAATCAACTCTATTACTGTGCTTGTGGTCAAACCCTTGAAATAAGAACTTGCTGACATATTTCTTCTGGGGTATAATCTTTTAATAACAGAAATTGCACAATATAAAACAAGAAGAAACAGAAGCCCAATATGAAACAACCTTCAACTCTCCTTGGTGTAACCTGCTGCAGCTTTGTCACTGATTACCGCCGTGTGCCGTCCTCAGCGGAGCTTCTGTTATTGGACAAGGTCATGGAATAGGAGGCAATTTTAGATGGGCAAATTATGACCAACCAGTGACTCACTTCTACCAGCAATATTACAAAAAATAATCTAACTAAGGAGCTATCAAGTCCTCTCAAGGCCAGGTAAGCCTTTTTCACACCTTCTGCTTATGGCACAGATTCCCATCTCTGCTCAAAATCAAAGAAAACCTCTCCACTGTGCATCTGTCTTATCTTTAATATCACATATCATGGGCTTCAGAACTGCTGATGCAATATGTACTATTTTAAAAGCGTGTGGTTTCCTTTTCTGGCGTTACAATGAAAGATGAGTGCAGCTACACTGAGCAGGAGAACACAGGATGTGGGTTTGAGACTGAAATAAATAAATAAATGAAACTGACCTTTTCATAGTAGATGCTCTAACCGTTTATGGCAGTGGGTTAGGCCTGTCCACCCAACTCGCATGCAATGTTTGTGCAGCTTCAATGGCAAAGCAAGAAGCAGACATTTTCCTCTTGGCTAAGCTGGACGAATGCAGGTGTATAAAGCCAAAAGTATTTATAAGTCACTGCATGTATATCAGTAGATAACAAGCAAATGGGATTCCTGAGAGCAGGGTAGCTCCTAGTGGGGAAAACGAGGAAGGAAGGAGGAAAGACAGCGTATTTGACAACATGACTTGCATTTAAATGGCCTATATAGTCCAACAAAACTAATAAGGTATGCTACAATAAATGAGGCCAGATGTTTAAAATGTATGGCAAAATATTTAAAAGATAATCGCCTTTGCAAATATAATGTTCGGATATGTCATGTCGAGTCAAATTTTAACAAGACAGAACTTTAACACTATTCGATCATGTTTTAAAGAAATTGTGCTAGACTATTTTATAGGTTATCATAGTCAGACGTCATGACAGATAAACTGGCCAACAAAACAAGTTGACATTCATTGTAGTGACAAAAAAATATTCATAAGTAAACTTCTCATGAACAGAGTAAAATATAAATCTTTAAAAGCATTCAGAGGAGTGAAAATGAGCTTTGCCTCTTTACTTGCCAAAACAATGAAAATTATTGACAGATAGACTGCAGCAGTCCGCACAGATTCGATGCTCTATTCACCAAGTGGTACTTATTCACAAACAACTTTCAGTAAGTGGGTGATGGAAAGTTGGTAAGGAGATTGGCGTTTGTGGAGTGGAACCAGAAAGAGAAGATATTTTCCAACATTTCAGTCCAGTGAGAGGCAGAAGGCTGATCTGGTCCAAATCTTCAGAGTTTGAGCGGTTACTGCATGAGTTTCTTGAAATCAAAAGAGATGGCAGGAAAAAGCCACCAGACTTTGGCTACTGAATACACTGAGGTGACATAAGCAGGTTGCCTAGAAGAAATTGTTTCAGAGAAAATCATGGCAGTAGCAGCTGTGGCTCAATGGCGCATATTTGCAGTCTCGCTTCGTTGGTCTGCCCCAGAGCAACTGTGGCCACAAGTTTACCACCACCACGAATGAATAATGATAACAGTGGAGTGCTTTGAAAACCTTTACGAGTTTAATTTCTGCATTATTATAATTTTATATATTTTTTCTAAGTATATATTTTAGCTTTAAGATGCATAGAGGGTGACTATTACTGCTATAACAATGCCATACTTGTATATCGTCATGATGTATAATTTATGTAACAGTTCAACAGTTGAAGAGGGCTTATTTTTCTGTTCAGTTTGTGCTGTATGAGTGTACTTGTTCTGCCAATGCAACTCATGTTGTATTCATTATCTGGCTACATTCATGAGTCTGGCCAACCATTGTTATAAATTGGACAGCCAATTGAGCCTGAAACGGCAATCCACCAAAAAAGACAAATAATTGTTCATCTTGATGGTTGTTTTTCTGGCTGTGAAGGTGTATTTTGTATGACTCAAGTTTTAAAAGTGATATAACCAAGGTTGAGAGATTGTGATCTTAAATTCACTAAGTATCTGGGTTTTTTTTTTTTTATATATGCCGAACAGACATCATTATCTCCAGGAAACCACAGCTGAACTCACACCCTGGAAACAATTGGCTATCACTAACCTGCCCTGTCTAGCACCGGGAATTTACAGTAGACTTGCTCCATTTACAGCAAGGCATTTACATTTTTAATAGTTAACCACAAGGAGCATGTCCAAAACACAACTGGAGGGATGTGGGGAGTTGTGTGACACGATTGTCTATGTTTAGACCGCTGCTGTCCTGTGGAGATGTGTTTGAGGCTGACACACAGAGCCGCCCCATTTTTCATGCATGAATTAAGAACAGAGTCGGCAGCACTGCTATTTCAGTCACAGCAAAACACCAGGTGAGAATCAGACAGGTATTAGACTGCTTTGTTGCCGCGTTTGGATCAGGGGAGCGGGGTATTGCCTTGAAACGACGAGAACAAGATGCCTGCCGAGACAAACTCAGCCTTTGTAGCCTGAGTGCTTTTTTTCCTAAACTTAAAACATGTTATTGTTTTTTTTTTCCCAACTGTGTGCTAACTGCTAAGTGATTTATCGGCCTGGTCACAGGTTTAATATTCAGTTTTTAATTCATGCCATGTTATTTTAGTGTTTGTTTTTTGATCAACACTTTGTTGAATATATTTTATAACAATGTAAGTAAAGAGTTAAAGGACACAGGATTTTAATCATGTTCTAACAATGTTCTGTCATCAAAAACATACCTGAAATTGCATTTAGCTGCATTGACACTGTTTTGAGGAATGTTCATTCAAGATGATTTTCAGATTTCTTACATCACATATCCAAGAATCTTTTGCTGTTTTAAGTCCTTAAATCATCTCCAGACTCATTCTGAGCATTTCTGCCGTCTAAACATGATAATTGCTACGGCTAGGCTAATTGTCGCGTGTCTTAAAGTGCTAACATAAAGAAATGGTTGGATGCACTCTGCACACAGAGAAATCTTTCCCAAATGCAGCATTGTTTTCAAAATATGAGATGGCAAATTTGAGGTACTCAAGAGCATGTTTAAAGGCTAAAAACAATATGAAAATGCATAATATTTTTCCTTTACAGTTAAAATTAAGGATGTATAATTAATCAAAATGTAACGCATATAGCAAATCGCAAAGGCTGCGATTTTTTAAGTCTAGTAATTTCCTCCAAACAAAAAAACATTCTGCAACAAAAATACGACGACGCGGCAATAATGCAACTAAAAGCGACTAAAACATGAAAAAAAGCAAACAAAACACTTTGAAACACGTAAAATACATATCTGTACTGAAATGTTGCACTGTTAAAATAAATGCTCTAAAGTAATGTTCTATTTGCGTGCATCATTCATTATTATTTTTAATTGAACTTTGATCTTTTGAGCTCCTATTACAGCTATTTTTAATTCATTAAATAAGAAAATCTGCCTTTAAAAATAATCCTTCAAAATTGGCTCTAGTCATCGGCCATTGATTGACCAAAAGTTTAAAAAATCGGCATAGGTCAAAGAAAAACCCATATTGGTCGATCTCTATTAAAAATATAAATTGCAAATCTAATCTCAGTAGCAGTACTGGTCAATCACAATTTTTTGATATTTCTCCCAAATCGTGCAGCTCTAGTTTAAATTATGATGATCATATGAGTTACAGACAGTAATGTATCAAATATCTATTAAAAGATTTTAGCTTTGTGATAAATAAGGGACCTTGAAGAATGTGAATGTATCTGAAAGTCAAAATGTCACCAGACAAAACAGGAATCTACAAAAATTTGTATGAACTCTAAATTATTTTAGTAATTACTGTATGAATAGTGAGAACTACATATACAAAAGTATAAGTACTACTCCATATAGATGTATAAAAGTATGACTCCTCTAACATAAGTACCCAAAGGTGCACTAAATATTGTTTAACAGTATCTTCTTCACTTATTATTCTCTCACTTGCACTCCTCTTGGGACTTTCTGAAACCAAGCACCGGCTCAATAGTATTCTCTTCTTCCCAAATTAAAAATCACTGCACATTACTGAACGGACTGCGCTACAATTGTCAAGTCAGGCAAAGGACTACTGTCAAATCCAGAGCTAGTCTGATTGAAGAAAAGGAGACAGCAACTGTGGATAAAGAATGCATGAAGCTTGTCATATGCAGTATTCAGCGAATGTTTACATTATACATTATATACAGCATTGGATTTAACTCCTTCAACATTATCATACTTGAGATTTGTGATGTATGCATGAATAAAACAGTGATTCTGTTGAGAGCATCTTTTGGTTACAAGCTGTTTGTTGTTGTTTTGTTTTGTTGGTGAGAGAGAAGGTGAAGAGGGCAGCCCCAGAAATGTTATGGGTCTGAAGTAGGATTGTCAAAAGTATTGAAAATCTGATACTAATCAAATACTAAAACTAGTATTGAGACTACATCAGTTTTAGGAAGGAATTTGAGTTTTATCAGAACTAGCATAAAACCAAATGGTAAAAAAAATTATTTTGTGTTGAATATGAGCAGCAGTATTTTTATCACTGCGGTAGCGAAATTAGTATTAGAGTTTTGAGCCTATTCCTTTCCAATTTGTACCTGGTAATTTTCTGGGAACTGTGTGTGAATAGGGCTTAACTCACCCTTCTGAATTTAGTGGAGATTAAACCAATGTTCAGGCTACACATCTTGTATTGGAGAAGTGTGTTTTCTTGGCTAGACTGACAAGTAGTGAATGGTTGAAACCTTTAATTTCTTAGTGCAATATGTTCAAGAATTATTAAACAAAATTGCTATTTGGAAGGTCGCAATCAGCTTTTATTTTTAGGTAAATAAACTCTTCTAGAAACAACAGAACCATCATCTCTATGGGTCTAATAAAACCTCAGACAGTATTTTTTTTTAAATTCAGTATTCTATCAAATGCCAGGACACTTAAAATATGCATATAGAGCTTTTACCAAATTAGTTCAGTCAGTGTTTAGAGCGTACCAACTTTCCTGTCCTTACAAGCTCTTTGATACAGCAATGCCATATTGACATTTTGAATCGTTAATGTCCTTGAGAAGTGCTTACCGCGCATTTGAAAGACATATGACAGAGAGATAAATGTGCTATAGAGCCTTTTTTCTTCTTATGTATGCAAATTATACGTGGGTGTACAACGGGAATGTACAACTTGCTGTGAGGAGAGCTCGGCATGAAGCGAGGACACCATAAGGAACAGCTTGCAGCTTTGGAAAGAGATCCTGGCAGAATCCCATCCCACGGTCACAATGTATTTCAACCAATTTATGCACGGCTAACTGGGTCCTAGCATTTCCACAGTTTGAGTATTATGTTAATATTTTGTTTCGCTGATTGAGTTAAGCATCAGTACAACGCAGGCTAACGCTATTCCCAGCAGGGGCAATTACTCCATAAATGCCCTCAAAGCATGCAGCATCTCTCTGTCATAAAACATTGCATCATCGGCAGCCAATCACAGGGCAGCAGTCATGGGGCTTTGTGTGACATGGACTTGGGAGACGGGCAGGTGTGCACCCACAATGAGCACAGACAGATTAAAACCATTATCTTCTCCAGGATATGCTTGAAATATGTTTGTTTGTGGACAAATATTGCCGATAACAATGCAAAGGCTCCTACAGGTTTGCCTCCAGTAAACATCTGACTAATGGCTGAATATTGTTCGATAAAAGAGGAGAGTAAACCGTACGACAGGTGCATTTAAAGTATTGTGTATACCAGTGCTACTACTATGATGGTGTAAAACTATAATAAAAAATAAATAAATAAATAAATTTACTCTGAACATAATTGCATGTAATAATAAAATCATCACTTTTAAAACTAAAAATATGTAAGAAAGTGTACGAATGGGTGATAATATTGAAAACAAATGTTGATAATTTTTGGGATTCTCTCTAAAAATTAAATTACCAGAATACAATATGAGAATTAATCAAACATGGTTTGATTGAATATCTTGGTTGAGGATCATGTATTGCACAGAAAATACATTTTTATTTTGAATCTGCTCTTTTTGCAGCATTTTAAAATGGTTTTTATTATAGACGATCCGCCTGAATTTGTAATTTTGCATATCTCCATAACAACAATATTTTAATTTTCTTCAATATACCTCCCACTATGTTTGATATAATTGAATTAATTTATAAATATATCTTTTGCTTTACTTTTTTATTTTTTATGTTTTTATGTTTTATGTTGTTACGTTGTTCTACTTAGTGTTGCATGATGACCGTAAGTTTAAAAAGTAGCGTTTTCTGGCAATGCAAAAATGTGGAACAATTCCCACAAGACAAGACAAGACAAAAGGTTGAGATAATTTATAATAAATATAGTATGGTGATAACAACATGGTGGGCTACGCAGAACCTAAAAAGTTTGTTATTAACATTTTTATACTGACACTGACTTTTAAAAGATTGTGTGAAACAGTATCTAATTTGTATGCATAAAAAATATTTATGCATATATAAAAATGACAATAAATTCAATATAAATAAAGTGTGCAATTCAGTTTAAAACTTTGGCCTCAAAATTTCAAAAAATCTTTCATTTGACTACTGGTAATATTTTTACTGTCAGTGTAGCACAATGAGGTATAACGCCGCATTTCCCCTGTTTTGTAAATGTAAACACCATGTAAAAATATAAATAAATATAATTTTCCACATGTGTACGAGATCTTGTCCCATCCTCATTATCCCTCATTATATGCGGTTACTTCTTGATATTTCACTTTATGATTCACTGCCTTGCTTTTCCTGGCCCTGGTCCCATTTTGCATGTGCACATTGAGCAGCTCTGCAGTTGCAATATCTCCATCTCCATTTCGCTCACTCATCACAATCATCCACAATGCTCCTTCTTCATGACTATAGCCTTTACACAGCAGCAGCAGCAGCAGCAGCAGCAGCAGCAGCTCATCAGCTCAGACTCCAGCTGCTGCAGAGCCTCCTCCCAGACTCCAGCTCAGAATATCAGCTGACAGCCGTGTGTTGACATGAGCTAAGCTGAACATACATGATATTACACGAAACCATAAAGCCAAAGGATCTGGTGTCTGTGCACAAAGCTATATTAGGATAAACATGTACACTATATGCTAGCACAATACTAAGCTTTCTGCAGTCCAAAATATTATATTTAAGCCGTACGGAATTTAAGCCGTACGGAATATACATGTATGTACATATATGTGTAATGGGCTTTATTTACTTTCTATGTCTTGGCTTAACCTGCCCTAACTCTACTTTGTGGCACCACCAAACCAACCAATGTTCAAAACTAAATATTACAACAAGAATTTAACAGTAGACTATATGATACTTGATGAAAAGGAACCAAAAAAAGCAAATACATTTTGCTCATTAGTGCTTTTAAAGTGAAAAGCACACATATGCATTGCCAAATTTGTATAAAATTGCGTATGTATATTGACCACGATCAATCTAAAAGCTAGATAGGTCACTAGGTCACTGTCTAATCTATACATCACATTTTCATTTGAAAGCAACAATAATGAATAAATGTGCTTTCCTTCTTGATATAAAAATAAATAAATTGTAATTTAACCAGATGTTAAATTGTGATATACCTACAAACTATGTTTAACGAATGAATGAACCTATAGCTCAGTGGCTCAAAGAATTACAAGTCAGACTTCCAAGAACAACCTTCACAGTGAGAGCTCCTGTCTAGCACATGTACCGCTGTTCTAGCTGTCTCATGCCTCTAAAGCCTGCCTCTGAATTCACCAGGGTCTAGCTAATTTCCTCTGTGCTTTGAGGGAAACGATAAATGTGTCAGACTCCAGAAATTAGCCCTCTCATTTTACACTGAAACATTCGAAAGGTCAACAGCAGAAAGCAAACCCATGAGTAGACAAAATGACCAGACAATTTCAAGACTATTTTAATGTGACCAGGAAACGCAGCTTAGATAAACATGCTTGAAGACACGTTTGAAATTTCCCCCCGTAGTAAAAGTCCTCCGAAATGCCATCATCAAAATGACACAACACACACAACATGCAATTTTAAAAGCCAGCCACCAACAAATCTTCAACTCACCTGAAAACAGCCGAAATAACCCCTTTTTGGGCTTGGCATCCTTAGAAGTTCCCTTATTTTTGTCTTTGTCTTTCATGTTGCCTGCCTTGCTCCCCACCAGCTATCAGACTGTCCCTGGGTGATGGTCATGCAAGTAATGAAGAGTAGGAGGAAGAAAGGCGGAGAAAAGAGGTGAGGGAGACAGAGGAGGGACGTAGAGCTGGATCTAGTCCTCTTACACTTCTTCTAAACGAGGATTTAAACCACTTTAAAGTTGTTATTTGTGACATCTTCATAGCACACTTTGAAAACAGCAATATCCAGCCCTTGAGCGTGTTGGCACATTTTTATCTAAGCTCTAAACTGCTTCCTCAGGGTGTAACCTTCCCATTACCCTGCACATAAGCTACGCTGCACGCATTAAATTCACATTCAAACATTTGTCATGCAGGAATCAATGACAGCTCCGGATCAGAGAGCGGAAGAAAGATTGCTGTTTATTAAGATAGAGTTATGAGCCAATATTGCCAGACAAACCCAGCTGTTAGAGAAAGGGAATTATTATAAAAACATCGGATATTGGCTCAAGGGATTCAAGAATCTCCAGACGACCCACCCATCCAACCATCTACAGTACCCTCCCCCATTTAGTCCAAACAGAGCTGCCAAGTTCTCACTATCAAACTCATTACGCCTGATAACATTTTCTTGTGGTGATTTCTCTTGTAAACTGGACTTCCCTCACACTTTGGGCTCCGACTCTTTGGCAGGGAGCGGTCTCACGAGTCACCTCCCTCTGCGCTCACACCCACCCGCACCACCTGCTTCTCTGTTGCTCCTGCTCCTGTCGCCCGCTCCTGTCGCCTGGTCCAGTCCTCCCACATCCACAACATCACATCACACGCCTATCTATCGCACCTACTGCCATTAACAGCTCCTCAAGGGATGTCTCTCCACAAGCCCCTGGCCCAACCCCCATCCTCTGCTTTAATAACACAGTGAGAGCAACCCTGCCGGCTCGCTAGGACAGCACAGAGCCCCCACAGCACTAAACCTGCAGGATAAGTGTGTATTAAGAAAGGGTTGACATGCCTTGGGATGGTGCATTGCCCATGCTGCGACACGGACCGCTGCAGCTCAAAGTGATCGCGTTTCCTGTTTCCCCCTCCTCTCGTTTGCTTTCTCCTCCTCCCTGGCTTTGCCGCTCTTCACAAAGCTCGTAGGTCTGTCCGTCCTCGTGCCAGTCCCCGCACTCCTATTCGCTCCTCTCCTTCTCCGTCCTCCTTCCCTTTTGTCTTTCTCGCGCTCTGTCTTTTCTCTGCGCTTCCGCTGGATCCTCCTTTTTGCGAGATGGCTGTGCTCCAGCCGCGGCGCTCCTGACAGCACTGCGCGTGTGTGACAGCGAGCACGTGTGAGTGTGTGTGTGTGTGCGGGGCCAGTTTGGGGGAGAGAGAGGGGCGTACTCTACAGCGATAGGTGCGGAGCGATGCTGTGCATGCCGGTGCAGCAGTGATCAGGAAATGAAGCGCTAAGAATAAGGCACAAATGTTGCTCATAATCAATTCACACTCTCATGCCTTTTTCTCCATTTCACTCACTCTCTCTCTTAAAGACATAGGAGCTGCGCTGCATTGCTGCCGCCTGCGGCTCTCCGCTCATGATATGGTAATAGCTTACAGTCTAGGGACATGGTCCGATGAGGGACTCAGAAGCTGAACTAGCAGGGGGTGGGTGCAGAACTGCTTAGAGCATCTACTGTACCAGGAATAGGGCGTTGGAGTGAGAAAATTGAAGGTCGGGGCTGTGAGTATAGGGCGCATATAGAGGCTGGGTGAGCTCTTGAAATACCCCCTTGTGACAACAGTAGCTAATGATGAAGCTGTGTCAAGCCCTAGGCGCACTTGTAGTGGATTGGCATGGCAACCAGAGGCAGGCAGCAGCAGGTGAGAGTCAACAGCAGCATCAGTGAAGCATGTGGCTCTGCCTGCTGGGATGTTGTTTGTGAGCATAAATTAATGCTATTCGTGTCAAAACAAATACTAAAGATGTAACATGCTGAGGTGAGCCAAGCCTACATCTGTATGTGAACTCTTTATAGAAACGCAATTAAGCTTTCCTCATCAAACAATATTGTGAAAAGAATATGGTATGATTTACCTTAATATACAATATTTGCATGCTGCGTTGGCAATCTTCAGTTGAATCCTGGCCTGGAGTTCAACTTGAACCAATCTTCCATTCAAGTCGCATTCTTTCTGATGAGCCTTTTCCCTAATTAATCTAGACACAAAATTCAATATTAGACATTGACATAAGAGTCGTATTTATGCTGAATAATTAGGAGGTGATGTTATAGAGCTGTCTGGAAAAGGTCAAAATGGACTCTCTCTAATGTAAGATAATGAGCATTGATAAATTAAAGGAACTAGAAAGTGTAAAATGTGTGATAATAAATGCCAGGAAGAGCCTCTTCTGCAATAAGATATGAATAATGTATAGTCCGGCTGCTTGGTGACTTACACTCTGGACTGTCCTAGCCTTCAAGAAGAGGGCAGCAGGCATCTTCTCGGAAAACATTACCTCTACATTGCCCACCTCTAGTCCAGACCCAGAATTTTGCATTTATTTATTACTCAGTTAGTCAAACAATGTGCAATTGAGTTTTGTCTTGTTTTAGTTTTCCTTATACATATGGGTACCTCTTGATGAAAAATATTTGACATTTTGATTTGAAGGAGGTCAGTATAGTCCTAATTACGGTTATCGATTCCTTTACTCTGATTTAGTTGTTGCAGTCTTAGTCACTGTTCTGTGATAAGGCCAGTCTGTGCAAATAGAATGCTTGGATAGCTGTGTTTGTGTTGCAACATGTGACACAAAAAGAACTATATAAAGATATTAAATTTGGGCAGAAACTGATGCAATATTAGAGTAAAGGGGACATTTCTGCACAAATAGTGTTAACTTCACCAAAATGCATGTCCACCAGTAATAACAGAGATCTCCAGGCCATTTGATGACATAGAGCTTATGCCTCATTGATTTCATCTATTGAGCCGATGTGGGACGCTCACTGCAGATGTGTAAATAGCTGTATAAGCATTTCTTGTGTGCATTGCAAAGGCCTCTTCTGTTCCACTGTCACATCCCAGACTGAATTGTTGAGCTTTGTAATCAAAGTAAAGATTAGGCTCTGGATGAATTCATGGTCTGAAAAGAAATGTTTGATTTCCCATATTTACAAAAGCAGTTTGTCCTGGATGTCCTCCTTCCTCTGCTCCTGGTCGGCCTGGGCCCATCGACCCAGAAAGTCCTCCGTACATCCTGAGATACAATAGATCCGCCTTCGCTTCAGTGGAAAATGGCCATCGGAGGTTGGAGGGCTCAGAGGGAGGGGGCTGGGGAGCAATGTCAGTGAAAGTGTGGCTAGGACAACCAGCCAAGTGGATTGTTTGTTATTGTTTACCGGAATTCAAGGTTCACAAAACGCTTACTTTTTAACCTTCATGCTCCACTACTTGGACTATAGTTGACTAAAAAAAATCTTTGTCTGCCTTGGACTTCAATAAATCGATTCAAAGGGGGCACGGTGTGGTCAAAAGCTCTGAACAAATTTTGGGATAATCTTGATAAAATATTTAGTCAACTAATACAAAATTCAACTAAAACACCACTGAGCGATTAATAGACTAAAAGACAGTAACAGGTCCACTGCATAACCACATTCTACTGAAGCACAATGACCTGCTGCTAAAAATGTTCTGCTAATTGAATAATCTAGCAATTATTGACTCTGTGCACAAGGTGGCAGTTGGTGTGTTATTCTTTAAAATGGCTAGCTCAGTACTTCCTGTCTAATTCATTTCTATGGGTTTTTCTTCCATTAGCATTTGTCTCAATGCTAATGCTAATGCATAACAATTTAAAAGTAAACAACCCAACTGACGTTATGTGCACAGAGTCAATTCTTCTGATTAAATGATTAGATGTTTATATTAGAAGGGTTGTGAGTATGAGTTTGCATGTTTTTTTTTTTGTTTTTTTATCCAGATGTAGCAAAGCCTGAGGTAATGAAGTACAAACAAATTAGGTTTTTCATCATAAACACTAAATGTTCACATTCCCAGTGCCATTGTAACAACAACTCTAAATTAGTTGACGATAATCTCAATAATCAATTAGTTAAAATTAATCAATTAACTCGATTAGCCAAAATCTGCGAATAGATCTAACGTTACCAGTTAGGAAAAAAATAGCCAACATTTGCAATGCGTGTACGGAATTAGAATTAGCACAAATTCCTATACAGTAATCTCAAATAAGGAAACTTGTTCTCTTGTGCATACAAGTTGCATAATGGTAGGAAAGGCTGCAACATGCTTTCTTTGATAAACTTATAATTGCATGTAACCAGTAGTAGGCAGAACTCGCTAATTACGTGAACAGTTAGCCTACATTAGCTTAGCATGTACTGCCATTTTTACACGAGCCAGTGCTGTTTAAGGTGAATGCTAACTCCACAGAATTAAATATTTCTAAGTATTATTATCATTGTTTCTTACCTGTTTAATACGTGTGATGATCTGATGTGTGCACAGCAGCCCAGAAAGTAAAACCACGTGGTCAATCAAGTGACCAAATGTGACGCAACCACCACCACTGCTTAACAGGACAAGAGCTCTGAAATGGCCAACCTAAAACAACAAGATCGCTGCAAAAAAGGTCAGTGATATTAAAACAAGTTAAAACACAATAAGAAGATATAACAATGTGCAAGCCACTTTTTAAGTAGTTTGATCCCATAAATATTACATACAGTAAGTTGTTCCTCTGTTTGCAGCTGTTTTCCTTGACAAAGAAGCACGTTTAGTGTTTTTAGGTGCAGATGAGGGCAGCAGAGCCAGAAAACATCTCTCCTTTGTGGGCAGATTGGACATTGATTGTGTGGACGCTGTGGCACCACTGAGCAGCATCGTCTGTGACCCCAGGCATGACAATAAATGCATTTATTTGTTATACCATGGACATGTGAGTAGGCTATTGACTGAAATGTTTCTTATTTGTAGTTCTCTCATTCTTTTTGAATTGCACTTCCAGACAACCACAGCACAGATTATATTTGACTTTCATAGATGCCCTTCTGATCATTTCTGTGTTTTCTTTGACATGTCTGTTATTCCCAAATCACCGACTGGTCCTGCAGTTGTTCGGAGGAGACACATAAATGACAGCACAAGTGCACTCTTCGTGGAAATGATAAACTTTGAAAATCCTTCATGTTCAAATGTTGACGACTTTTTAAATTCTGTTACATCTAATATCTTGAATGTTCTGGACACCATTGCTCCTATGAAGGTTAAAATGGTTAAAAATAAGCAGAGGGCGCCATGGAGGAATAATGAGACAGTCAGGGCACAGAAAGGGGAGTGCCGCAGAGGCTGGCGAAAATGGCGCAAGTCAAAGCTCCAGATTCATAAAGAGATTTATAGAGAAAAGTTGTACATGTACAACCTCATTTTATGTAAAAAACAAGGAAGGGTTTTTTTTCTGAAATAATTGGAAATTGCAGTAATAACTCGCGTGCTCTGTTTGCAACAGTAAACAGACTAACAAACCCTCCAATTCTGCTGCCATTAGAACTAATTTCCACAGCTAAGTGCAATGAGTTTGCAGTATTCTTTAATGACAAGGTTCAGGGCATTAAAAATGCCATAAATTCCACAGTGCAAATAATAACTTTAAAACCACCTACACATTTAGAGCTGACTCAGTTTGCACCTGTAACTGACAAAACTGTCAAGAGATCATCACCAGTCTGAGTTCTTCTACATGCTGCCTCGATGTGTTACCCACCAGATTTCTAAAGTCTGTTCTGAGCACTTTGTTAACACCACTCACTCACATAGTTAACATGTCGCTTCAATCTGGAACATTCCCAAGGGCCTTGAAAACTGCGGTCATTAAGCCTCTCCTAAAGAAGAGCAGTCTTGATGCCTCAGTACTGAAAAATTATCGGCCCATCTCAAATCTGCCATTTTTAGGCAAAGTCACCGAAAAGGTTGTTTACCAACAGCTCACTGACTTCCTCTTAATAAACAACTCATTTGATGTTTTCAGTCAGGTTTAGACCTCATCACAGCACTGAGACTGCTCTTATCAAGGTGACAAATGACATCCGCCTGAACACTGACGCGGGCAAAGCCTCAGTCTTAATTCTGTTAGATCTGAGCGCTGCTTTTGACACTGTCGATCATAGGATCCTCCTACAGAGACTAGAGGACTGGGTGGGCATCACTGGCACTGCCCTAAATTGGTTGAAGTCCTACCTTGAGGACAGAGAGTACTTTGTTGAGATTGGTAACTGTGTCTCAGACCACGTGAGCTTGACCTGTGGGGTGCCCCAAGGGTCAATCCTGGGACCCCTTCTGTTCAACCTCTATATGCTGCCCTTAGGCAGTTAATACTCAGCACAAATGTGTCTTATCACAACTACGCAGACGACACTCAGATCTATGTCTCACTGACAGCAGGTGAATATGGACCAGTGGATTCACTCTGTCATTGCATCCAACAGATCAGCTTGTGGATGCAAAACAATTTTCTTCAGCTAAACTCAGACAAGACTGAAATCATCGTCTTTGGGCATGAAACAGAGAGAAAGTGTCAGCAGTCACCTCCAGTCTCTCGCTCTAAAACCGACAAATCAAGTTAGAAATCTGGGGGTAATGGACTCAGACCTGAACTTTAACAGCCACATCAAATCAATAACATCAACAGCCTTTTACCACCTAAAAACATTGCCAAAATTAAAGGTATAGTGTCTAAACCAGACTTGGAGAGACTTATCCATGCATTTGTCTCCAGTAGGTTAGACTACTGCAACGGCCTGTTCACTGGCCTCTCCAAACGAGCTGTAAAACAGCTGCAGTACATCCAGAATGCTGCTGCTCGGGTCCTGACAACGGAACCAGGAATGTACGATCACATTAGTCCTGTGCTCAGGTCTCTGCACTGGCTTCCTGTGGCTCAGAGAATTGACTTTAAAGCAGCTCTGCTTGTGTTCAAGTCTCTCCACGGCCAAGCACCAAAGTACATCTCTGACATGTTAGTGCCATATGAACCATCTCGCAATCTGAGGACCTCAGGGACCAGCCTCCTGCAGGTGCCTAGAGTCAGGACTAAACATGGGGAATCAGCATTTCAGTTTTTTGCAGCTAAAATCTGGAACAGTCTCCCTGAAGATGTGAGACAGGCCTCCACTCTGACAATGTTTAAATCCAGGCTAAAAACAGTTCTCTTTAGACGTGCATACGACTGAAAGATCTATCTGCACTCTTCTCTTATAAAGCACTTTATTTTAAAATGATTTTAAAATGATTCTGTGTGTCTTTTTGTGTTTTGTGATTTTAATGCAACTTTTCCTGTTTATGTAAAGCACTTTGAATTGCCCTGTGTACGAATTGTGCTATACAAATAAACTTGCCTTGCCTTGCCTTCAGATATTTTACTGGAGAGCAACAAGCAAACACTTTTCACAGCATTCAGCTTTTAAAATAGAATTAAGCACATCAAATTAGAGCTGTATACCATAAGTTGTTTAAGTTGAGTCCTGGTCAACAGAAATTTGAATAGTCCAATTATTATAATGGGATTATAAGTATTTTTATCCACCGCAGCAGAAGGGAAAAGGCTTGTAGAGTTAGGGTGATATTTAGGGGTCTGCTTTTAAACAAAAAAAAATACACAGTAGTTCTCTAAATATTTGTAATAATGTGGACTCCTGTGATCTTGTGGTGTTGTCGGTGCACCTTTGGTCAGGAATATTGTCAGATTATAGATACTTAATGGTTTTGAAGGCTTCTGCTAGCACAATGCACAGGGTTTGGTTTAGATTACCAAGAATTTCTCGACCCCACATAAAGATTGGACATGAATGTGCCATTTAAGCAATACATGACATTTGCTCAGGGCTAAAATATCATAAAATCATCTTTCTGCATCCTTCAATAACTGCAGCGATAGATTAAATGAATGTGACTTTGGTTTGTCTTTCAGGAAGCAGCTTCACTGTAAGGTCAATGAAGGGCTAATGTGCTGTGAAAATAAAGGGTGTGATTCCACACATCAAGGTACAATTTAGTGAATCTGCTGAGGCCAGATTTAAAGGTCAAGTATAAGCACAGAGAAGGCAGAGCGTGGAGCAACATATACTATCTGAATTCTGTCTAGATGAATTCTGCTTCATTTAATATTCTGAGCATGTAGAAACGAGACAGACGTCCAGAAATGTGTGGACTATGCAGTGATTCTCAAATAATTTACACTTAGTTGTTGTTACCTAAATAGTAACAACATTTTTTTTTAGCCTCATTCACAAAAAAACATAATAGACAGTCAAAACACACATCACAAATGATGTAATGCTGCCAATATAAGGACTAAAGAACTATGTCACCGAAAGCATGGTAAAAATCATATCAATCATAGCTAAACCAAACTAGAGTAAACCTATATTTATTTACAGGACCCACCAATTTTTCAAAATCATAAACTGAATTTCAACTGCAACCAACCCCCCTGCACCAAGCACAAGTCCCACTGTTTGAGATCCATAGACATTGCATAAAAATGTATTTCATCAATCAACATTAAACATCTTTGCATGCAGGCCACTATATATTTCTCCCATCTTTTGCCTACATGCAAATTTGTACCCGGCCCCTTGTCCTCTTCAGTGTCTACACATGGCTGGCTCTATAAATACATAAAGTGCTGTTTCCTAGGTAACTGCTCAGTGGAGAATAGGCCACCAGAAATCGAGATGGAGAGGAGCGATAAGTGGTCGCTGTGGCACTTTGACAGTCACAAGCCGTCACACCACCTCGACTGAACCACGACATCACTACAGCGAGAAACACAGGTAAGGGGCAAACAGCGGAGGAGGGTGGAGTAGGAAAAATGGGTACTCAAAAAAGAAAAACGTTAAAATAATATTACTCTAGTAAAAAGTTGAGACCCAAAGTAAGTAAGTAAGAAAAAAAAACTGTATTTGGAGAAACTACTATTGAATATTGACATTTTAGATTTTTAGATGTAAAATGTATTTACTTTTTTTTAATGATTTACTAATTAATGTAATCTGACAGAGTAAACTTTAAATAATACACAGATTCTGGAGTTTCCATAAAACAGATTCCAAAAAAAAAAAGCAAAAACAAATGATGTCTGAAAGTTTGGTGTAAAAAGTACAAAAGTTCTAATAATTGAACTTAATGTTGTCATCTTTAAAGCTCTCTGTAAAATTACTCACACAATGAGAAGAGAAACCAAAACTTTCACTCAAGCATGAGTACAGTTACTTCAAACTAAATACTGTAGTACTTAAGTAGAAGTCTATTCAAAACATTACCCAAGTACTCCTGACTTCTGGTAATTAGTTTTATTGACTTGTGCCATCAGCTTTAACTTTAACTGGACCACTACTAGTGGCATTTGAAGTAATATTCACAATTTTAGGAGACTCCATTAGGTTGTCATATAATGGGTCAAAAAAGGTCTATGTTATAAGTAAATGTTATACAATTTTGTCAGGCCCATCAGAATATATGTTGTTGTCATGTTGACCTCATTATGTTAAATGTATTATCATGCCTTTCCATTAAATATATTTAGCACTTGTGTAAGTATTCACTTGAAATACAATTACTCAATTTGACTGGAAAATTACTATTTTAAGTAAGTAACAAGTGAATAATTTTCTTTGATCTTAATCTTCTTAGATTTATTCAGTTCCAGACATGGCATTTGAAGTGTTGATATGCTTTTCCTTCAAGTAGTTTTTTTCTGCTTGATTTATCGTTTTTTGCAGTTTTGACTTTTTTAGTTGTTTTAAATGAGACTTTACTGCCCTCCAGTGGTAACATGTAGACATTGCAAAATCGACAGACTAATAAACGTCTTCTACAGACGCAGTATTTAAATACTGAAATAATATTCTTTAGACACTGAATAGCTTTAGATATGGCAAATAAAATAAAAATGGTCTCAATGACAACACCACTCATTATAGATATGTAGTTTTTTTATTATACTGAATTCAGTATTTGATAAAATCACTCAATTAAATCATCTTGAAAAGTTAAAGCTTCACGAGTGGATGACGTGTGATAGATATTTCAAGTAAAAGTAAAATGCATTGCACATTTTCTATACAGTATATATTTGGTTTTGCTCATCAAGTACTATTTTATTAGGAATGCAGCTATAACCCATTGAACAATTCATAAAAAAAGAAAACAAAACTCAAATGCAGCTAATGCACAGTGCAGGACTGGACCCTTCTTTGAACATCTCTTTGGAATGGATTCATTTTGTTAATATTACAGACTGTCAATGTTTCTCTGTGAACGATTAATGTCATTGTTATCACTGCGAAGGCTTTTCTAAGATGTGTGCAAACTACATGAGCTGTGCCAGTGACATCAGAAGACCAGGATAAAAATAATACCCTGTTTACCGTGTTACAACGTGTCAAATGTCCTGTTCAACAACTAATCAAAAAACTGGTTGGGGAATGTTTGAGCTCTAGACCAGTCCAACAGCAACACGACAATAGACCCTTTCTTATGTAAACAGGCCCCGAGAGCAGAGAGTCAAAAGGCAGCACCTGTCCCCATCTGCACATGCACAAGTTATAACAGGCATAAAAAGTTTAAATAATTATACATTACCCAAACAAAAATACACAAACATCCTCAACCGAGAGAAAAAAAAGCATCACTGTTCTGTGACAAAAGAATCCCACAACACATGGTAATTTCCCTTCATACGTGTAAACATGCACTCAAGCATTTATTGCCTTTTTAGGATTTGATTAGATGTGAGTGAAGTTCAAAGTGCTTAATATTTAAACATCACCACAAAGCTTATCGCTGCCCATTTTTTTGTTTTGTTTTTGATTATGAATGACAAATGAAATCTATCTAACCCATTACAGGGCTGTTATAATATGGAGCTCAACAGTCTCGCCCACTTATCATATCTTGTCATTTTCCCCATAGACACTTCAAAGGTATATAGTGGCTAACCAGTTAAGTGGTATCTATTATCCACAACAGGTTAGGGGTTGTTTTCCGTTTATAAAACACATTTAAAACTTTAAAATGTGGCTAAATGTTTGAATAACTTTAAGTAACTTTACATTTACTGAAACAGATTTTAAACTATTTAAAATTTTAATTTACTTCTTGAACCAAAAGTGGTGGGTGGTCACTGTTGAACTGCATCGATATGGATTTAGTTTGAAGGAGTTGCTGTAGCTCTAGTCTTGGTGGAACATTTTAACTGTTGAACAACCAGTGAAAATGGTTTTGTTGGCACTGGCGTGAACAGATAATGTTGAGTCAAAAGTTATGAGTTAAAGGCACAGCAGGGATTCTCTTACAGAGCCATCCTTCAGATACAGGATTTATAAACACACTTTTGCACACAGCTGTAGAGGGCACTGGCCAAAAGTCCAACAGAGAAGAAAAGGGAGAAATAAAGACTAGAGACACACTAAGTCCAATCACTGTTTACATCTTCTTGAGCTCATTTGAGAACCAATCCAGTCCCTCGTACAGACCGTCTCCGCTGGTGGCACACGTGGCCTGGATGTACCAGTTACGATTACGCAACGAGTGCAAGGCCAGTTTGTCTGTGATTTCTGCAGCATTCATCGCATTGGGCAGATCCTGAAAGATAGATATTTTTTTTCTAATTCTTGCAATTAACAAATTCAAAAGATAATTTATTAACTCTGTTGTGGAGTGCAGCAATTACCTGTTTATTTGCAAATACAAGAAGTGTAGCATCCCTGAGTTCGTCCTCGTTCAACATTCGGTTCAGCTCTTCTCTGGCTTCAGGGAGACGCTCCCTGTCGTTGCTGTCAACCACAAAGATCAGCCCTAGAAACAGAATACTTCATCAGTTGCATTCATTAAACATCCATCAGATCTAGTTATAATGACTTTACATGTTGTGGATCAAACAGGAATTTGTAATGATTAAACCTTGTGTGTTTTGGAAGTAATGCCTCCAGAGTGGTCTGATTTTGTCTTGGCCGCCAACATCCCAAACTGTAAAGCTAATGTTCTTATATTCTACAGTCTCTACATTGAAACCTGTGAAACAAGACATAAAATCATTAGGACAAAATGATTGCTTTAATTTTCTCACCTGCAATGAAACTTACCAATGGTTGGGATTGTGGTAACAATTTCCCCCAGTTTCAATTTATACAATATGGTTGTCTTTCCAGCAGCATCTAGTCCAACCATCAGTATTCTCATTTCTTTCTTGCCAAAGAGAGAACTAAAAAGTTTTGTAAAAGCGCCACCCATTTTTGGTTATCTAAAAAGAAAGAATGGCGCGTTTAGCAATAAGAACACTCCTGTGTATCACACTAGAATAGATGGTTCAGCCACAAAAGACACAATTCCCTTAAGGTGAGGCACTACAGGTGAATAGAAAAAAAAAAAAAATCTAAAGATATCAATTTGAAACTTCTCCTGTAGTTTACTCACATAAATGTAAGAAAAAAAAAATACATTTTTCATCATGTTATGTTTCCGTGTAGAAATAAGGCATTTTATGTGTAAAAATGGCCAAAAATGCACATATTTTACACATACAAATCTGAAAAATGGACAGAACCGGGTTTAAATTTCTTAGTTCATTTTGTTCACATATTAGTTGCAATTTTTTTTTACAGAGGATTTGGATTTCTTATTTAGTTTTTGAGTTGACTAGGTCTGACTGAAAATTGTCCTAAAAATTCAAATTTTGCCTCATTTTAAAATGAGCTTAATACTTTAATAAATCAATTTTAGAATTAGATATTTTAAAAAAATCCTTCTGTACGTTTCATCAAAATCTTGTATTGTACAAGATTGTAAAGTTTGGTGTATGTAGGGTCTACTTTAAGTTGTGATCCTTATGTCCCAAGGGGAGAAAAATACCTTTTAAGAAAATAATCTTTGAATTTACAATGTCCCAGAGAAATCTATGGATAAAGTGGATTCAATTAAATAATAAAACATCTCTAGGAGCAGATTGGACAAGTTTGTTGTTTCCACATGAAAGCCAATATGCTGAGAGAGCAAACTGACCAAAAAACAAAAATTACAAGAAAATTAGTTTTGCCTGTAGTGTCTCGCCTTAAGACAAGATTTTGACATAATTTATGATAAATAAACTGCAGTTCACCTCATATTTTATATTTAATTTATTTAACACTGTAGAACTGCTTTTTTGTAAACACAACTATTGAATTGTTAGGGTGCGTATAGTAACTGCTTTGAAATTAACTTAAACATTCCTCAAGGAGAATATTAGCACTTGTCTTGTGTGAAATTTAAAGAATTTGAACAGCTGCTGACAGACAAGATGTTTTGACTTGTTCTACCTTTTAAATAATTGTAGTGTGGGAAATTCAATAACATAATCAGTGTTTCAATCTGGATTTTGTTCAGACTACAGTGGTACAACTCATTTTTATATTGATATTTTTTCTCATATAATGAGAAATAATAATAACAATATTCTCGTATAAAAGTCATCTAATACCTATACCTATACCTAATACCTAAAGTTAGTTAATTTGAATAGTGTGAATGTTGTTTATCTTGTTTAGAAGATATGCTAAATTTGAATATTGAGTATGTGGTTTATAGTTTAAAAAAAGCTATACAAAGAAATAATTTAAATTTTCTGTACTTTTGTAATTCATTTTACAGACATTTCTCATTTGTCTGATAACTAAACCTCAACTTTAAATACATGTTTTAACACATCTGTTGATTGACATAATATTGTTTGATTATCGTTATTGGGATACTCTCAACACATGTCCAGAAATAAAGTTTTGTCGATATCGCCCACACCTAAATAGAGCAATACAATGAGCAACAAAGTAGGGCTGTCATGTGAAATGATCTTAGAAGTTGACTTGCCAGACAATATTTTTTGATTAGTTGACTAGTCAAACAATTATTTCTATTATAAATTGAGACTTTTTAATAACATTATCAACCAAATAAAAGTTGAAATATGTTGACTGAAGGCTTCTAGGTGGAGAATATTTGCAGTTAATTGTGAAAAGTTGTTTGTAATTTATTTATTTATTTTTATTTAATAATGCCACTACTGTATTACTATATTTAAGTATTTTGGTATGTATTTTAAACTCTGTATAGTTCCGATAACGATTATAATTAACTTTTTTTTTTTTTTCCTTTTTCTTTTTTTTATATAATTGACTAGTCATGATTAGTCAAATAATAATTGCAGCCTTACAACAAAGTGTGATTTTACAATGCCAATGTATAACACAGGTTTTTTCAAACTATGGGGAGAATTTTAGACTATGGAGAGCGAATCTCCTGTATTTGTGAAAAACATAGCAAAGTAAGAATGTTTTAGATTCAAAAAGCCTCTCTCAAGCAGGAAGTAAGGTTTACAGGTGAACTCTAAACCAGTAAGGCCGGTTCAGCTTAACAAGACATGTACGTTGTAACTTTAAATAACTTTACCTGCTAGGAAATACATATGGTTAAATCTGAATAATATGGTAAACAACCGATTGTAGTAATAAAATCAGGCTTTGGGAACAGCACACAGGGAGCTCCATTATTCAGTGTAATCCAACCTGACACGTCTTAATTTTGCAGAAGGGAGGTAAAGAACAACAGACTCAATAATGCACCACCCCATTCATAAATGTAACTAAAGACAGCCAGCACCACGCCTGTATGAGACGATTATTATATTAAGTATACTGTAAGGAAGCTTTTTAAGGAGACATTTGTCGACAAAGCGCACAAATTATCAGGATCGATGAGTTCATGACAGCTGCTACTTATGGCAGGTTAACAGCAAAGATTAATAACATTCAAAGACGTTGATTAGTAAGTAAAATAAATAAAAACGACAGCAAACAATCTACTAAGACATTTAGATGAGAAAACAAGACATTTTTAGCGAGATAAATTACAAAAAACATCATGAACAGGTTATTTCTGTACCAAACTTTCAGTGTCAACTCAGAGGCGATAACCACAGTTTAAACGTGGCGACAGGTCACAGAAAACATCGAATATTAGAAACCCTATAGTGCAAACAAATGTTTAAATAGTCATAAAAGAAAGCACTTACCTGAGGCTGTTTGACAGTGAAGTCTTCTGTCTCAGGTGTCTGTGTCTGTCTGTGTTTCCGGGTGGACGTGTTGTTCTTCTGAGACGTGGAACAGGAAACAAGACCTTTACCGCCCCCAAGTGGCAAATAACAACATGGCACCAATGACATTTTTTATTACATTATACTATTAAACTATTTGATATTATATTTGATTATTAATGTACAATATTGCACGATCTTATAATGAGTTAAACATATGCTAATTGAGCAGCACCAAAAGTCGGTGTTGGCTAAATCAGCCCTGGACAAAATGTGACTGTATCATAGGTTCTTAAAACAAACAAAAAAGAAAAGAAAAATACAATAAAATATTACACTACCACTAATAAAACTAGCCTACACCTTGGAAGTAGAACAATTTAAAGGATTATGTCCATGAGGGTGCTTGGGGTCACAGGCCTAAAATGGCTATAGATCTACAGTCCAGTATAGACTGTAATATGTAATAAATTGATTTCGAACAACATTTGGAAGCCCCGTGCACCTGGGTGGCGGTAGAGTGGGAGGTGACATCCAGTAACATTACTTGCCTCAATCCAATGAGGATGCTGCAAAGTGATGCGCGCATCGCCCCACGCCCAGAGCGCGCGCTGCCTCTAGCGGACCTGTGGGACCGGCGCAGCGGAGTCAGTCTGTGTGGGGCCCTTAAAGAGGTGCTCCGGCCAGGCGGCAAAGACTTTCTCTGTTCAAGAAACAGCGAGATGAAGAGCATCGTCATCCCGGCACCATGGGCTCCAGGCTTCCACGGACCGCCTGCCTACTGCGACTTATCGCGCTGTGCATCCTCCTCGCGCACACCGCAGCTTACTTTGGGTCTGAAACTTTTCAGTTTATATGTCCACTCGTGCTACTTTGTTTGTTTTAACTATGACAGGTGTATCCTATCATGTGCAACTCGTAAACAAATTACGCGCAAGTATGACATGACATTAACGACTTTGAGAAAGATAAATACAGTTTGTTTTTTGTTCAAGTTGTTACTTTTCTAAAAAAAAAAAAAAAAAAAGTCAGGCTCTTTATCCATAGTTAATGGGTGAGGTGCGCATTTGACTGGCAACAATTTGCGCAGGCAGGGTGGTTGAAACAGTGTTCAAATGTTTTTTTCAAATGGTACAACGCCCGGGCTTCTAACGTGTGTTTCTCTCTCATCCACCTGTAGGCTGACAGGACGAGAACCATTGGTGTTTCTTCCCGGGCCCATTTCCAGTGACGCTCCTAATGGCAAGGCTCACCTGAAGCAGTGCGAGCAGATGACCCTGACCCGGCGGCAGAAGAGGCTGTGCCGCAGGGAGCCCGGTTTGGCGGAGACGCTGCGTGAGTCCGTGCGCCTCAGCCTCCTGGAGTGTCGATACCAGTTCAGGAACGAGCGCTGGAACTGCAGCCTGGACGGACGAGGGAGTTTGTTGAAAAGAGGTGAGTTTCAGAAGAATTTGCTGCTTTGTGTGGTTTGAAACTAGTTTGGGTAATTGTCTGATCTAAACTCAAAGGGCGCAAAAATATGACCAATATGGCAGGGCACCTTATATGACCAGTTTACATTACGTGACTGTATTTTTTAATTATAACTTACTTTAAATAATTTAATGGGTGTTTTTATGCATTTTAGAATACAGGTTGAACGTAAAATTTGATTTATGTTTACAAACAACTTATCCTTAATTTTATTTTAAGTTGTTAAATATGTTAAGTTGCTAAATGCATGTTTTACTCAACACCGTATCAGGGTTAATGCTGTTTGTGTTTTGAAGTTGAAGCTGGTTTGTTACAAGTAGCCTATAAATGCAAATAACTTATGATCGTCTCAAATTATTCTTTAGTTTTTTGTTAGTTTAGTTTATAGTTTATAATTAATGATGCTGTTTTGACTTACCTGAACAAACTGTAAGCCTGTTTAAGCATGTTGGAAATACAGGCGAGTTGAAGATTTGATTAGTTACTAAGTTGAGACTTGTAGCCTGTAAATGCAAATACATTAGCTTCTTCTAGTTTATGAAAGTTATATTATTAATCCTGCCATTCAAACTGGACATGTATAGGGTTTTAGTTTGTAAATGTAAATAATGTATAAGCTTCTTCTAGTGTTTGTGGGCTGTGTTATTAATTCTGCTGTACAAACTTTAATAATCGATGAGAGCAATCTTCAAACTTTTTATTGAATAGTAAAGTGAAATAGATCAGTGTAGCGTGTGTCAGAGGGCTTCTCCAGCTGCAGTGTGCGGGCTCTTTGATGCTTATACATATGGATATGAGTGTGTGGGAGAGCATGAACAGGTCAGCGGAGCTAATGAGGGAGTAGAGAGCCAAGAGAGTTGTGGTGTGGCCGAGTGCGCTGTGGTTATTTTTATCTGAGGAAAGCGCCCATTCCCAGAGGAAAAGGGTGGCGCGATTATCCACTTTCATCTCGGGAAAGCCTTGCTAGTCAAAATAATAATTAATTGGTTCAAAATACATGTCTCTGGGGTAAGCAAACAACAATGAGTAACCAAAAAGAAACAGCCGGGGGATAAATCATGACATAACAGACTGTGGTGGTGGAGAACTTGTAAACATTGTAAAAGTCAATCAAAAGTTGCATCATTGTAAATTTGCATTGCTTGTTTTGCGTTCTTAAATTGCAGTGTTGCTTGAGCTGATGGGCAACATACATTTGACTAACTTTTTGAACTATTTTGTATCATTTTCCTTATTTATTGTTTATTTGTTTTTATTTGTTAAGGATGGATAACAGATATAGATTAGGCAAACAGCTGAAAATACACTTTTTAGGAATAAATTTGATCAAAATAAATAAACAAAACAATAATCGCTATTACTTTATAATAACTACACTTATTCCTGCTTTAATAAAGTGTGAACAAAGACTTAATTCATAGAGAACAAATTGTTTATTAAGAATGATTAAGGCTAAGTATCTATGTAACTAATACTAACAACAAAGTAATAACCCTAATTCCTAAGCCTAACCCTAGCCTCAATTAAGAAGTAATTAAGTGTTTGTTCATTATGAATTAAGCCTGTGCTCATGCTTTGTTTTTGCCAAGTTGTAGTTATTATAAAGTGGTACCCAATAAACAATTAGATCAGATACAGATATACTCAAGTGCACTGTCAGGATGCAAACTACTTTTATTAACTAACCTACTCATTTACCCATCTCTGATCTGTTTATGTCCTCCCCAGCCTTCAAAGAGACCGCATTCCTCCTGGCTGTGTCCTCGGCCGCTCTGACCCACGCCTTGGCCAAAGCCTGCAGCTCGGGACGCATGGAGAGGTGCACGTGCGACGACTCCCCCGGCATCCAGCACCGCGAGGCCTGGCAGTGGGGCATCTGCGGCGACAACCTCAAATACAGCACCAAGTTTATCAAGAAGTTCCTGGGCCAGAAAAGAGTCAGCAAGGACTTACGGGCACAAGTCGACGCCCATAACATTAACGTTGGAATTCGGGTAAGTGTCAACAAACAACTGCAAATATTACATCAATTGTTGTTTATCGGATGATTACACAGAGTTTCATCAGTGCTCTGCTTGCCCTGAGGCGGGAAAAACTTCATGAAGCTACAATTACTTGGGATGCGTCTTTACGTGACAATTATACGTCTGATAGAGAGCCATCAGAGCAGTTGTAATATCATGTACTGCCAGCCAAATAAGTGCCCGTTTATTTGGGATCTAATATAATTTAATGGATAGAGCAGAGCCAGGCAGCGGGCGAGTACGGGGAGACAAGTTGACTGGCGAATCGCTGGAGCCAGGTGTTTCTCAGACATGATAAAGCTTGCTGTGCGGGCCTACAGGAAAATTAAAGGTCTTCCGTCACTGAGGAACGATTATAACCGTGGCCTCTTTTTAATATACGAGCAGGCATTTTTTTTCCAGTTACTTCTTCATAAATCCTGCTAATGTTCATAACCACCAGTGTGTACAAGTGGTTTGCCCCCGGGGACTTGTCTAGAGCTCCTACGAGGATGGGTTAAAGCGAGAAACAGGAAGAACTATTTATCTTATCTCATCTCAGTTTAATGTTTTCCTCACTTTACGCTAATGTGGCCAAAAAACAGAGGTTGTGTTAACCAAAACATGGAGCGGGTGCACCCTCATTTCTCACTAAAGCCCTGAGGGGGTTCATACCTGTAAAAGAGGGAGCTGTGCGAATACCTTTCCATGCGAGACTACCCTTTGCTTCACCTCGACTTTAGACTAACCTCTTTCACCCCAATCTATCTTCCAATTGACCGATCACTAGTCATGTTAACCTCGCAAACCACTGCAGCGTTATCGCCGCTTGCTTTAAGACAGAAATTCTTATCAATGTTTCCCGTGAGCAGGCATGTAGAGAGAAGAGGGTGGATTCCTCAGTCTGTGCTGTTTGTCGCCTTTGCCTCGGGCTCCACAAAAGTTAGACGCAGACAGAGCTAGTTCAAACACATTGGGAACCTATAAGAATCTGGGAGAGCTGTCCAAAATGAGCAATGTACGCTTAATGAAATACAACCAGCCCCCTCATCGAGAATCCATAGTGTCAGAAATTTTGACTTAGGAAGAGCTAAAGGCAAAGTATAAGTGTAGACCACCTCTAACCCCAAACCCTCCCTCAAGGAAACCTGCTCACTCCAGCTCAGATAGACCTCCCAGATAAGAGGCCAAGCAATGAATCAAATGTGGAAGAGGCTGACATCTTTCTACCTTTTTCCCATCCTTAATGTTCATGGTCCTCAAACTGTGGTAAGCGGCTAAGTTAGAGCTGCAATAACAAGTATATTTGGTATCAATCAGTTAATCACCAGATGCTGGCAAGTGCAGGAATTAAAGACATGGCTTATCGACTGATTTGTTTGTTAAAAGGGGGTTGTGGCTAAACTATGAAGTATCTCCATGTATCTAACCAAAACTGCAATCCAAAGACTACAACTGCCCAAGAATTCACACAAAAATAATTGTTTATACAAAAAGTACTAGTAAAGAGTATATTTATATGTTAGAGATATTGAGGTTAGGTTAGATTAAACGTATGATTAATCAAAGTAATTATCTTACTCTTGCTATATGTTCTCTTTTTTGCAGTTTTTCCATGTATTAAAAAAAAAAATCCCCACTAAGACGAAGACTTAAGAAGACGAAGAATAAACTAGTAGTAATCTAATACAAATATTATTATATATACTAAATTATTTGAAGTTCATATCATCTTCTGATGGTTTGAGATTATGAGTTTAGACCATCCATAAATGTTCACTTTATTCTGTTCTGATTTAGTCCCAGTTCAGTTTAATTTTATACTCCTTTAAGTCAGGTTAAACCTGTTTTTTAAACCGTGAACAGAGTAAGTAAGTATTTACATCTATCTAATTTATTCTTAGGTCTCACAAAGCCTTTGGCACATCATCACATGCATTAATTTCTTGGCCACTAGCACAGCTTTAGACTTTTTTTCCAACAGAAAAGTGAAGCAGGGTGAGCTACATTTGTATAGCCAATGAGCTTTCAGCCCAAAGCGTCAGATAGGGACTCACATGGCTCTTTCTTACAAGTTTGCAAAAGATAAAATGATAATAAGTTAACAGTTAGATGAAGACAGCGAATAGGGGTCTGATTTTTTGTTTTACCACGTTATGCTTTTACAGTATACTTCAGCTTTAAGTGAATTGCCCACATTTGACATCCCTCAAAGCTGTTGATGCAAGCTGCTAGTTGCAGAGACTCTTTTCCAGATCTGAGCCAGGATCTTGGTCAGAAGTTACTAAATGACACTGTAGCCTACCCTTTGCATTCATATTTTGCCAAATATTATTTGAGGTGGTAATTATCTCCCTCCTCTGATAACAGGCTGTGAAGAGTGGTCTGAAAACAACTTGCAAGTGCCATGGCGTCTCCGGTTCCTGCGCAGTACGGACGTGTTGGAAGCAGCTTTCGCCTTTTCACGACACGGGACGGCTACTCAAATACAAATACGACAATTCAGTGAAGGTCCTGAGTGTCACCAACGCTGCTACGGGGGAAGCCGAACTCGCCGGGCCACGGAGACATGGACAAAACCTTCGCACTACTGACCTGGTGTATCTCGAGGACTCTCCGAGCTTCTGCAGGGCGTCGCGATACTCAGCCGGGACGGGAGGTAGGACTTGTGCTAAAGACACCACCTGTCAGAGTTTATGCTGCGGACGAGGGTACAACACAGCGATGCGACTCACCAGTTTGTCGTGCCATTGCCAGGTGCGCTGGTGCTGCCATGTGGAGTGCCAAACGTGCGTCAGAGAGGAGGAAGTGTACACCTGCAAAAATGCATAGCCAAAGGACAGAGATTACACTGAAAAACTCTGTATTTTGTGGAGACTGGAGGAAATAGCATGGACTGAAAATGGCAGATTGTGTTTCACAAAAACTGTGTGTATCACAAAAAAACTTTAACTGCATGTATCTTGCTCAAAGCACTGAAATCTCGATCTTCCAAAAAAGAGGAGTAATTCCTGGACTGGACTGGACTGAACTGGATGTTAATAATCTACATTGGAAAATCAAAGTACATTGTGTGAAATGTCTTAAAAAACAAATGCAATGTATATACAAATATATACGCTTTTTTTTCCACGTAAAAGGTGGACTGTGTAACTTTTCTGTTGGCGTGTTTGTCACCTGCTTTGCCTCCATGGAGAGGTTTTTGATTGTCAAGAATCTTTCAAAGTATAGCATTAAACGTATCTACAGTACATGCATGGAAACAAGCAGCTGATGATTACAAGTTAGATCAATGGAAATGTGAACTTGCTCACAGTAAGAATGCCCGTCTTCCAAAGTATTTTGAGAAATAAGAGCATCCATAAAGTAAAATAGATACATTTAATGCCATGATGCAGAACATTCCAGGCATAGCAGTGACATCGTGGAGACAAGCTGGTGGTGGGTCCTCCATCAGAAAAGCTGCATAGTGCACCTTGATGAAAACACTTTTCAAATTAAATTAGAGGTGTTTTATTATCACATGCAAAATGTTGATTCCTTTTTAATCAACAATTAATTTAGTTTAGTTTCTATTTCCATTATATACACATTTGAATTAGGCTTTCATATTGGAGCTCTTGCTATTACAAAAAAACTTGACTATTTATTGTAAATTCACTACGTCTGCCCACATGCTGTTTTTTTTATAGCTTAAATCCCATTATGTTACCAGATGCCTCTAAGGTGCCTTTTATGGAATCTGCCTGTCTTCGTAACTGCTGTGCACTCATTTTAAAGATTGATAAAAGCACTTAAGTTGCATTTGTAAGTAGATAATTGTATGCATATGTTATTATTACATGTTTTCTCTGTGCCACTTGAGAGGGCTGGTATATGCCACTAAAACAATGTAACTTCATGCATGATCAGGGTCTTTGTGTAAAGAAATAAGCCGGGCTTCAGTTGATCTTATGGAAATGTCTATGTAAATCAATGCATTTAGCCTTTATGTGGTTCTAACAAAACAGGAAAAGTGCCTTGAGCAATCAAACTCGCAACACTATTTTTAACAACAATGCAATAGAGAATGCAAAAGAAGTGAACTCATTGTGTTATCAGGGGCCTGTGTTATTGTTTGTGTAGGTATTGTTGTACACTTTCCAGCACTGAGGCACAAAAAGCTTTCAGTGATTGAGGGGTCTATCGTTGTAATTCAATTTGTAATTCAATTTCTAACATAATAGAAATCAACATCAAAATCTCTATTCCACACTACCAAAACCACTTTATCCGTCACGAGAGTCTTAAGTCTAAGGTGACAACTGTATATACCACTGTAAAAATATTTTCTACCTCATTTCATCTTCAAGCAAATACCAAAAGACTTTATGACTTAATGCTGTAGATACATGAGCTTGTGTATATGCTACATTTTGTACAGTGTTATTGTTAATATTCTGGTAATATATTGCCACTTGATCTTGCCCTTTATATTTAAAACTGGTTTATATTAAATAAATGGACATACATTTTTACATTGCAGTTTCTTATTGGTTACTAGAATGCAAGGACGTCTCACATGCACTAAAAATTAAATGTTGAAACTTTTTAAATCATTGTATCACAATCAAATTCAAATTTTATTTCATTTCATTTTATATCTAAATTATTTGCTTTGGAGCAAAAGAAATGCCCAACATTGCAGTCAAATGGAGTTTAGAAGCCTGTGTTTCTGACTTACACGCAGAGGTGGAAAGTAACAAAACTACAAATACTCACTTTACACAACTTTACGACTAGATTTTTGGTGTATTTTAGTGGATAAGTTACATTTTAGACCTCTGCATGTTTCATTCACGTCTTAATTTAAAAAAATAATCACAATTAAGTAAAGGGATATGGACAGGGATAGAAAGTAAGTGAAAACAGACGTTTTCTGAGCCCTCGAGCCTCAGATGCAAAATACAACTTTGAGTTAGATAATGATAAGGAATACACTGTTCTAACAAAGTTAAAAGCTCATTAAAGTTGATTTTGCAGAATCAAAAATACTTTTATTCATAAACAAATAAACACATTCTTTAACAATAATGTGTCCCCTTTAAGTTGAACTATTCAGTTACTGGTGTTTCAACAAGAGAAATCCACAAATAAAGGCCTATTTTACAGTGATAAGCCTATTTATCCAACCACAGCACAATCACCATATTAATAAACAACAGTCATTTCACTTGTTTGTAATTTAACACTTCTGAATAAAATGATGGAATTCAACCAAGGCACGGGTCACTTTCACCGACCAAAGTGCATGCATCGAGTTCAGCGAAATCCACCTGCCCAACCTGCAGACTCAATCCACCAAAACCACTTCCTGATGATGCTGCCCCGCCCTTCCTTTAATCTGAACTCATTGCGGTCTCGCTGCCTGTGTCACCCACAACCGCCCCGGCATCAGGTGAGGGGTGAGGTGAAGGGTGAGGTGAGCGGGGGGCACGTGTGGGCAGGTGTTGTGCCTCCAGCCCAAAGCACTGACAACAATAATGAAGATGATGACAAAGATGATGAGTCAAAGACGGAAAAAAAAAGACAAAGAGTGAAGAGCAGTGGTTGACCTCAGCTTAACAACTTTCGGAATTAACATTTACCAACTTGTAATAAGAAGCAGTTTATATATGATTAAACATGAATCATAATAATAACTATATTTGGAGCAATACAGAGGGCCATTGTATTAGACATTTACAATAAATCCTCTCTTTGATGCTCATGTAATTGCTATCATTACATGTTATTATTCATTATTAGAAAGCTTCACTTAAAATAGAGGGGAATTAGAAGAAATGACTAGTTCTTTTCATAGGTTTAATGGCCTAAAAGCCTCTCACAGGGGTACAGCATGACATGAAGTGAAATGATTGATGCTCTCCGTGTCTCGGGGCAAGTGCGGCCTGTGATTTATGTAATAATCTTTAAACAATGCCGGTGTTGCAACACAGCACGGCAGGCTCGATGTTGATAACGACTTGTTCATGCAATAAGAGCCAAAGTATATGTAAAGTGAAGTGAGGCAACAAGGCAATTTGTGCCATGTTGCTGCAAAACTGATTGGGAATTAAGATAAGATCTTGCTATGTTTAATAGACCACTGATTTATGAAAGTAAAATCAAAGCTAAAAATGACAACAGAAGTAAAAAATACATCTCAGATAAAACAAAGTTGATATGTGCTCTTTGACTTATTGTTTAATTAAATGTGCAAGAGATGTTTTGTTGAAAAATACTGAATTACACGTGATACTTTTAAATTAAATGATAAGATCATCAAGTAATCAAACATTCTAAAACTGGGATTTGTGAAACCTTATAATATAATTAATTGATGCTGTAGCGGTAGCCTATCTCACTTGTGTTTGTTAGCCTTTGTAAATATGAAAAAAATGACAAATGTCAAAAATTCTTAATTAGTTTGTGCAATACAAACAAAAAAATGTCAATATATCATACAGTATCAATATCATGAGCTGCTGTTTCAATATACCATGAGTAATTTACTGTATGCCGCAATTTTGTTGCTTGCTTAGCGAAAGGAAACTTTTTTAAGCAAAACATCTGACATAAAAAATACTGATAAATTGTACAATACTACGGGCAATATATTGCTTAGCGTATGTATTGTGATATTGTGATATTATCGTGTCATGGCAGTGCACTGTATCAAATCAAAGACAGGTCACTGTAGTAAAAGGGCTCTCAATTACAAAGCACAGCTGCCAAAACTGTACTTAAGTAAAAGTAAAGAGTAAAAAAGTACATATTAAACCAGTGATTCTTAACCATAGGGCCGGGGCCCAAAGTAGGGCCGCGAGCACCTCCTTGAGGGCCGCACAATCACTAAAATATAATACATTTAATATGAGATTGGGCCTCGAGTTACTTTAGACAGAAAAAGTCGGGCCTCAAGGTAAAAAAGGTTAAGAACCCCTTTATTAAACAATAACATGGTTTTAGTCTTTCACACAAAACTTGATAAATTAAACAGTTTGAAGCTGAATGAAGTTGCATGGATCCTCAGTCCTCGTATATTCTCTGAGCTCTGGACGATGCAGAGCAGTTATATGTGTTTGTAGGTTTAGAAAGGAGCAAAGACAGAGATGAAACTGCTGTGGACTGTAACCTGTGCTGAACTCAGTGATGAACTCCTGGGATTTAAACTGAAGCAACAATTACATGATTACAATTTTACTCCATTACAAGCACAGGTTTAAAAAGCTACAAAAAAGTACAATTACCCAAAAGATCTACTCAATCACAGTAATGCGAGCATTTGTAATTGGTTACTTTTACAAATGCTCCCTTATGATCAAGTCAAATCACTTTGTTATTACAACAGTACTTTAGAGCACAGGTAAACATTTCATTTGAACTGCTGCATTTGTTTTTCTCCTACTGTGTGTCATACAGATCTAGACTGGAGGGTCAGAGATTTGAAGGGGCATATAACAAGGATAACAGAGGGGATCGCTCATGGCCCTGGCAGCACTCTCCCGGTGCAGCTCTTGTTGTTTTATAATGAACTCCTAAAGCTTTCATTTCCCTCAGTGGCTTCGGTGGAAGGGGCACGGCGATGGGGGCTGGATTCGCACGCAAAAGCCCCGAGGGAGGCTGCTCTGCTGGGCTCCTGTAGCAGAGAACCAGAGACAGGTGAGGGTTGGACACAGAGAGGGTTTTTGCATATTGGTTGCGTGCATACCTGCCCTGCACACCTGTGGTCACTGCTGCGTGTTTGTAGTTGGTTTTCAGCTACGGGCTCCAGCTACAGTTGCTACCTCTGTTGTCACTATCGCGCTGTGAATGACAAACACAATGTAGGGTAACGCCTGTGTAACCCTATCTCACCTGTCTGGTTCAGGTAAAGGCTGCTATGCTGACGGAAGATGGATGGACACAAATGCACAGAGGTGTAGCCAGAGATGTATTTCAATAATATCACCCAAGTAGTAGATGAAAGTATTGAGCAACTTGTGATTTATATTTGGTTGAATATATTAATAATAAAATATGGTTTTGACTGATGAAGAATGGAAAAATGTATATACATCGCAATGGAGGACAACAAAATCACATGTGTGGAAAGAACTTTGTTGGAAATATGTTTCACGTTTTTTCATAGCACCATGTCAAAGTGCCCACTATTCACAGGGAAACACTAAACGTTGGAGAAACTGTGGTTGCCAGATAGTGTTTGGGACTGTCCTGTTGGTCAGAAATCAAAGCACTCATCTTTGACATCATATTTGGAAAGTTCATTCTGTCTTCTTGTAAATATTAAACTGGTGAGTTTGTTCTAATAAGACAGTTGTAAAAAAGCTATAAGCTCATTTACCGGACATGTTTTGGCGGCAGGACTTTGTCAGAGGTGACGTCAGATGTTGTTCCAGGCGTGGTCAGCTGAATAGATCTATCAAACTGACCACGTCTGCCCCCTGGTGGTCCGTGTGTCCCCGCTTCCGGATTTCAATAGCCTGTGGTTTTTGTACAGATCAGATTCTTTATTTGCAGGTTCTTAGGTGCTATGTCTTTGTCTCTGCACCTCAGGCTGAATCATAGGTGATTTTTGTAGCGGGCTTGGGTTCTCTTCATCTTCTCCAGACGGTGGAGTTCTTTGAGACATTGTTTACCATAACTTCGGCATATTATATTTGGAAAGTACATTCTGTCTTCTTGTAAATATTAAACTTGTGAGTTTCTTCTAATAAGACAGTTGTAAAAAAGCAATGAGCTCATTTACCTGACATGTTTCAGTGGCAGGACTTCCGCCTTCGTCAGAGGTGACGTCAGACCGATGTGACGTGTCTCTTATCAGATGTTGTTTCCAGGCGTGGTCAGCTTGACAATTGACCACGCCTTATTAAAAGAAACTAATATCTTTCATATACCCCTCCCACTCAAATTCAGAATTATGTACTTGGGCAAAACTCTTGCCATGGACACAATCAACCAATGATACCGTTGGAACATACTGTGCTTTTGGCGGTGGCTGTGGGGAAGAAGACCCTCACAAAAAATGGAGGACTCAATTTGTGCCAACGATTAAGGGTTGGACCGACATAGTAATTATCATTTCAAAATGGAAACAAATAACTTTTGTGCTCAATTTGAAAATGTACTTGTTTGACAGACTTTGGACCAACTTCGACAGGAACGTGCGACAATTTATAACATGAGATTTTATTTTCTTATTATAAATGTCTTGTGCCACTATTTTCTGTATTATATCTCCCTCTCTGGTGTTTTGTTTTTTAAATTTGAGGTACTTTTTGAAACTTTTCAAGTCAACGGTTGGCCACCTGCTTGTCTCCATGGAGAGATATTTGTCATTAAACTTGTCAATCTCCATGGATACCAACTACCAGGCAAAGTTACAGGTCAGATACTGTATGTGTAGAGGCTTACTAAAGAATTAATGTTTTTCAATGTGTTAAAGCAATTAAATACCTATAATTTAATAAATACATGATTAAGATTAGATGTTAAATGCCATACTTTGGAACATTCAAAGCAATGTACCAACATCTCCATGAAGACAAGCAGGTGGTGGACCCTCTTCCAAAATCATAATTTGAATGGATGCAATTAGCAAATCTCTGCAATATTTGAAGCACCATCATTTATTCCACAAATTACAAAATATCGGGTCCTATGCTGCATAAAATCTGCCAAACCTACATGGGATTCTTTTATTAGTTTGTCAGTTCAGAGGCCTATTTCAGTATTAGTCAAAAAATTTAAAATGAAAACTTTTAACAATAAGACACAGATAGATATTAAATCTTTTTCCCAAATTGTGCCGCCATAAACTGTATCTTTAAGTACTTTATCGGACAAACATAATGAGGCAGTCAAAATATGGTGGTAAGACAAAAATGTGGAATTAATAACTTTCTTTGAAGTCAATTTATTCTAAGACTTGTCCAAGTAAACTGGAGACTACTCAGTTGGAAGTAACAGTACTCCAAAACAGTCTAACTTAAGTCAAAGTTAAACCCCTTAAACCTGGCTTGAACCTACAGCTTTCTGATTGCAACAGGCTTTGAAACAATTCTCTTTTGAAGCCTGGTCCCAGATCCATAAAAAGTAACATTATCTCTTAAAGAACGTCTGAAAACATGTATCCTGGCTTTGTAACATTTCGCTCCAGTAAACTCTATGTTGCTGGTTAATGGTCTGTTGCAAAAAGCTAGATCCCACACCTTCGCACACCATCTTTACGAGAATTTTTGGATGTTTTATGGCCAGACAGAAAGATATTATCCATAACAGCAACCACACCCCTTGGGTTTATGCATCACTTATTTATATAGGAACAGTAGATTCTTACTCAAGCGTAGAAATCCTGGTAGATATTTTGCCAAAGGACACATAGTGGTTTGTAATAGGAACCTGCGAGCCTTAGGTCAAACTTCTAGACTTCCGCCTTGAAGAGAAGATGATTAGATAGCATCAAGCTTAATCCTCACTCCTGGACATCGCAACGAGACACAATGGAAAAGACAAAGAAGAAGAAGGTACAGAGGGGGAAATGGATTTGGTGCGGTATTAGGAGAAGATGGAAGACGGAGAATACGCCATGTGGTAGGAATTTGGTATGTGAAATGAGTAATGCACTTGCTCAACCCATAACAAGAACATGGACTGCCTAGAGCTACAACAGGGCTGAGTGCATACCTCGATGGGGGGGCAGAGACAGAGGCAGAGGGTCGCCACGGTGACGGTCTCGGGGAACCCACACAAGACGACGAAGCAGAGAGGTGTCCAGAGATCCAAACACGTGCAAAGGGTAATTAGGTGGCCAGTGGAGTTGAACTGACAGCAAAAGACGAGTAACAATATGTCAAATGTGTTGTTTATTTGTTTTTTAAGTCTCATCTAAAGACACGCTTTTATTCTTTGTAGAGTTGTGTGGTCCACTTTGTCTTTTTTAATAGATTTTATTACTATTATTTACTTTCTTTTTTTATTGAGTGACTGCCTATGCCTATAGGCAGTCACTATTTGTTTCCTGTATTTTCCGGTTTTTCGGCACGTTTCACAGGCCACAGTTTTTAAATTCTTTTAATTTTTTTTGCATTTTTCAATAGTTCCTAGTCTTCTAATGTCTGCTATTACTTTTGGTACATGTACCTTTTGTAGTTTTTTCATAATTTGCCGAGCAATTTTTCCCTATCTTTTACAGTGGGAGCCTTTCTGTTGGTCCTCTGCACCAAATGTTGCTGTTTAAACTGTTTTTGGCAGGTGCACGGTGGCAGAGCGGCTAGAGCTTCTGCCTCCCAATGAGGAGGTCGTGTGTTCGAATCCCGACCCATACCAACATCACACGAATTCAATTGCGCAGTCACTCGCAATAGCTTCAGCTATTGCAACAGCATCTAGTATTGTTTTGTTATTATTATTTAGGGTTTTGTGTGTTTAACAGTTATTTATGTTTTTTACTACTATTTGTGTGTTCTGTTATTATTTTAGTACATTTTAGTGTACTATAGTTTTGCTGATTTAGTGCATGTTTTTGTGTGTTTCCTGAATCAACCTTGTGCGAATCAGGGTTTTGTTTATGAAATGTGCTCTAAAAATAAAGCGGATAGATGGATGTTATTATTTATCGCAAACTAATAATAGACTGATATGAATTGAGTTTCTTAGTCCACATAAGAGTTGTCAAAAGTATTGAAAATCAGATGCTAAACTAGACAATATTGATACTAGTGGAAAGCATATATGCCACGCAGAAGTCGGCCGCAGTGTGGTGAGTTCAATTCTGGCTCTGACAATTTGCTGAATGTCCTTCCCGCTTTCATCCTCATTCACTACACAGTCTTGTATAATTTAAAAATGAAAAAAGAATAAGACCACTTGGTAACATCAAGAAAGTACTATTATTTTGTATTAATAATTACAGTCTATTGCCTAAAAATATAGAGTATGGAGCCTATTTCTTTGAATCAAATTTTTTTTGTTTTAAATTTTGACACCTCTAGTCCACATATTGTCAAAGTCTACATAGCGAGCTTGAGAAGGTCACTAGTCTCATGTGACACAACAGAGCAGATGATAACAACACGGACCACCCTCTAGTGTTCAACAGGGATTTCCAAAATGCGGGTCAGGGCCAAGAAGAGGGCTGAGGACAAACTGAATACATTCCTCACAAAACACATTGATGAGAGCATTATATGGGGGTGTTTCTGGCTTGACGTGTTATTAAAACTCCATTACAAGTTAAGATACACGCAGGGTTGCAGTGTCCGATCAGATTCATTGTGATTCATGGACTATTGTTATAATAATCAATAACTGAGTCTGTAATTAATAACACACATGTGGACTATACACAGACACTGTTTAGAGGTGCAAAATGTACCTACGTTATTATGAAGCTATGCACAATTTTAACATTGTGTATATTGTTTGTAGAAAAAAATGCAATAAAAAAGCGTAGAAAAATTGTTTACTGAAAAAAAGTTATGCTGTAAACTTTCGAATAAAGGTATACGGTGATGTTTCTGCACTTTTTAAAATTCATTTTACAGACATTTCACATTTATTTGATAATTGAACTTCAACTAATACGCTTAAAATATGTTTTTACACATTTTTGTTGGACTGACACAATATCGTCCGAATATTGTTATCAGGAAAAATATTATAATTTTTTTCTATTTCTGCTAGAAATAAGGTATCATCAGAACCATTATTAAATCAAAATTATTTACTCTTTGTTACTCCGTGTCAACACATATTCAGACTGCATATTTCACAATAATTCGGTTAAATTTTTTTTTTTTTTTTTTAATCTCAGGGCAAAATAGTTTCTGAAACATGTCATTAATAAAGTTGTTTGCCTAAAAGAAATCAAACGATATCTATCGTAATTGAAGTCGAGTTTAATGTTACCAAAATAATAGAAATAAGCATCTGACGAGTGAGGAGTAAAGATACAACCAATCCAACATAGACTTCTGTTTGTTTAGTAAACTATTTGTGGTTTTGCATTTTCACTTTGTTACGTAAGATACATCAGTAGCTAAAAGCTGTTGATAACTAAGCCTGTCATGATAATACTATATTGACTTATTGTTCAGTATATAATCAAAAAATAATATATTTGGGGCTTAATATTTATTGTGTGAACATTTTGTACGAAAATCTGTCGTAGTTTTTCGATACAATTTGAATGAAGAGAGTGAAATTAGTGACTTTTATGACTCATTATTGGCACCATTGAACTAAAAAAGTAAAAATGTATTCATTGTAGCTCAGATTTTTAATCAATATTTCACAATTAGAATGAATTGGATTGGTTTTAGGGTCACTAGGGACATTAAGTAGTTTCAATATTATTCTGTACCTTGATCATTTCTCTTACAATCTATCGCACTTCAAAATGTGTAATCGTGACAGGCCTGATTTCTTATTGCAACCTGTAGCTGACCTGGACGTCTTTGAACTGCATGCATCAATAAGTCCAACTCATCATACAGTAGTCTCAATATTAGTATGCTGAATGAATAAAGCCAACATGGCCTGATATTTACACGAGGTCCAGCCCTCCAGTTGTGCTCCCGCGCTGGGAAACTCCTGGGGGAGGCTGTTCCCATGATCGCTGCCATTCCTGCACACAGACACCTGCATCAGCGCGAACAACAGGGTTTACATCCACTGCACCCAGTGCTCTGTTGATAGGACCGTGGACGTGATAAACACAACACACAACTGCCTCCTCGCCGTTTGACGCCCGGCACTCCCTCTCGCGCACACGTGAACGCTGACCTCCATTCCAACGAAAACACAACTTTCTCACACAAACAATGTCCATGAGAGGGAAACACAGATAAAGCGCTAGGCCTGGTGTTCTCTCAACAAGCTGCACCTCTGGGAAAAATATCTGGACTAATATTTACAGAATTTACAGAATCATTAAAACAATACAAAAAAAGTGTTATTTTTGCATTATCCTGTACATTTGCATCTATTATTGGAATAGCCTTCCTCTGTCCAATATTAAACTGCACATTAAATTATGAATGAAGGAAAACCAAGTCTGTGAGCACTTTTAACCATCCTTTTATTGTCCTGCGTTGTCTTTTTTGTAATATTTTGTGTTTGTCTTCTGTGTTAACAGGGGCCACAGATAGAAATTTGCATCTTTCTGGCATATTTACGATGTAATTTACATGTGTTCATTCATTTGTCTTTTTCAAATAAACAATAAATCAATTAAAAAAAAAAAATATTGAGTTCTTAGCTAAAAGTTATTTCTGATTCCTGCCAGCTTAGCTTAGTTGGTTTAACATTCTGGTACATTAATTGGCAAACTGAAAACTGATATTGCGCTGATGTCGAGTGGGTTTCGCGCTAATGGTTGTGTACTTGGGCAAGACATTTTAACTCTCCTGTAGGACCAGGCTGGCAAAAAGCCCTACAAAGAAGGTGTGTTCACTCTTGTCCTTGTTGGGTCCTGGTTTGGTTCTCAGTTTGAGTTCAAATGTAAACTTGGTTTGGTCCTGTTCTAGATCCTGGTTTAAACCTAATTTAGTCAAGTTAGATCTGGGTTTAGTCCCAGTTAGGCCCAAATTTTGGTGTGATGATTGTGCAAGTGAACATAACTTAAGAGATTTTTTAAGCACCATTTGAAGAAGGCATAAGTGACTGACAATTGGTTATTTTATTGGGAAGAAAATAAATACGCAAAACTGAAAAAAGAATAGACTTTCGTCAAACAATGGAGTAGCTTTTCCACATCGACAAAAGGAAAATAAATTGACTTTCAGCTAAATCCTATAATATCCAGCTACTGGTTCCTAATTTAATTTTAATACAGCAGTGATTGCATACCTCCCACTATAGGAAGGCAGTTTCAGTAAGTTAGCTTCCTATAGTGTGAGGTATGCAATGGCAACTCAATGGGACAAAAACTAGAAGAAAAAAAGTTTGTCTGTCTGAAGGTGTAATGTGTAATGTAATTAAGTGGGCATAAACTCCATGCCATGTTGCCATGTTTGTGTGAGAATTACCAGCCCGGTGAAGGCTGTGGACAGTATCTCTCATCCAGGAATCCCAGGTGGTTTGGCCACAGGGCGGCTGCGTGGGGCCCGGCAGATGGATCTTGACTTTGAGTTCAGACTAAACATGCAGCTGTGAGACAACAGAGAAACAATAAAGCACTGAGCGTTATATGAAAAGATCCACTAAAAGGAATAAAATTATAATTTGAAAACATTGTATTTACTCAGCTGAGACCACTTTCACTGCGGTGCACATCACACAATAGATAGAAAGAAGAAAAGGCAGTTGTTTGGAAATTGTGACACTATATTATGTAGTGTTGTTTTTCTCAATTGTACAATGTGGTTTGTGGCTATGATGAAATTGTTAGATATATAATAATAAACTTGTTTTTATGTCATTCACTTTTTGGGCATTCAGTTCAGGTCACAAAAACATCTGCCTCTTGTAGTGTGGTTTGTTTTAAGCTTTTTGTTTCATTATTTTATACTGGATGATGCATTATAATTGAACCAGGCTTGGGACAAACACAAAAAGTAGAATTGTGAACCCTGGTGGTGGATAACTAAAATGCATTGGAAAAAAAGGCACTTAGAAAAGACTGCAAAGTTGAAAGAAATAATATTAAGTCAAACGCTCAGACGCGCTCTTGGCCTGTAAGCAATTTTTTTCCCCCTGTTTTGTAAAGCACTTTGAATTTCTTGTGTACGAATTGTCCTCTACAAATAAACTTGCCTTGCCTTCCTGGTGAATTGGCCTTATAATTAGTTTTTACCGCAAGTTTTAGATTCCATTAAACTAGGGCTGCACATGTTATATGGCTGTTAAATTCTGCTATATCAGTATGTTGCAATATTTAATATACTTTTTGACACAATAATTTAAATGTTAGTAAAACAAATATGTCAATACCTTAATGTAATAGTAAAATGTTAATTAATTAAAATAAAAAAACTTAACAGAGACAGAATCAAGACTTAAACATAAACACATTTAGTTTGTTCCAGTATTGATTATTGCATTAACCAACTGTTCGATCTTTGTAATATATTGTGTGCAACCCTAATTATAATCTCAATACTTAACATCTTGGTGTGAAAAAGACCTGATATTAAGATTCAAAGAGTGAATTTAAGGTGTGAAAACCTCAGATGAAAGCATACTTTTTGAATGATTCACAGTTTTGAGTTGTCGAAAATGGATAATGACTAATTTATTGTAAAACTAGTATCAAAATCAGATACTTATAAATCACATAAATAGGACAAAATCTGATTGTTCCTGAATAGATTTAGAATGGCCTTGATTTATATATGAACAAGCAAAGTACCACATGGTAATATAGAAGAACTAAAACTATTTGTTGTGTGTTGAAAATTACATTCGATTGTGTAAAATATATATATGTATATATTTTGTTTTTTAACATACAATTGGTATAGAGTATCAAGTGTTACTTATCGGAATTGAGCATGAAATGTTTGTATCGTGACAACAGGCAGTATAAAAATAGTGAACAATGTTATCAAGACAATTACACACAACACACACCAAAAAAATAATAATAATCTGATAACATATTGAAAACTTGGACACCGAGTGCATGTGGGTTAACAGTGACAGGCTTTCATTTACTTTCGTTCATTGTCTCATCAAAGCTTCAAAGTTTAAGTGATCATCTCCCGAGGCGTCTCGAGAAGAAGATCAGTGTGCCTCTCAAAAATGACTGGTATCCAAAAACTGTTGACCCAAGGCGCTTTTTGCTCCCCATAATTTGCCTCCTCACTTTGTCTGTCTTGGGTGTTGATGTACGTATTATATTGACGGGAAAACATAATTAAATATGATGAAGGCAACCCAATAACATATAATTTATTCTTAATGAGTAAAATAGCAGTGTAAGGGAGTCATAGTTCAGTGAGCACTTTCTTCTTATTCCCAACATTTTCTTTGCTGTCGAGTCGTATCTCCCTCCTGGACAAAGGGGTGGTTGATTTTTTTGGATGAATTTAGTTTGAACCCCAGCTAAGTAAAGTCTGCCACCAGGAAATGCCATTCTGTTATGAACCTTTGACCACACAGATGTAGTTACTCAAGTCTAAAGACCCACAAATCTTATGACATTAAAGATTTATAAATGTAGGCTGCACTGTCTGGATTCCTCAATAGCAAATAAAGTAAAGTACAATATAAGTATGATACAGATCTGTGGTGGAAAAGGTTTCAAAGGTAGTCATCAGGACAATTTTGTAGCTGTATAGTTATGTAAAAAATGTAAAAAGCATATTCACATACCAACATTTAATACCATTGTGTCATATAAAGGGAACAAAGTGACAATATCCAGTCTTGTGTCAGTTCTTAAATATAGACTGAAAGTTGCATCAGAACAGTAAATTGTCTATATAGGAATATAAATATGACACTAAAAATTCTGTTTCAGTTTGCCCTCTTGAGCTTGGCACAGGCAAGTTCAAAGTACATTTTGATAAGTTAGATAAGTTAAGATAACCTACTTATTGTGGGCCTAGCTATATATTTCAGTCCTGATTTAGTTTGGATCTACTGCAGTCACTTTTTTTTTGTTTTGTTAAAATGAAATTTACAAAACAAGATGACAGCATTAAAGTTGAGAGGCCAGAAAACAGTTCAACATAAATATTACACATACAACATGACAACACCATCAAAATAATATAGAAATAAACAATTAAAAGGGGTTCCTTTTCCATAATTATGGTGAGGCTTTTGCTATATTAACAATGGGCGATTTATATTGATCTATGGTGGGGAGCAACAACAACAAGATCATTATGCAGGCTATTGGCCAGTAAAGTTTACTGTGATTAATATTTTATGGAATCATAAATTGGTGATGAGACTGTCCCAATAAATTTTGATATTAATTTGTGCAAATGGGCCACCTGGAGTTCGGACGCTGCTCTCGCCTGTGGTGCTCAGGTGTGGAGGAAGACCAGTAAGCTCGTGTCATCCTCTCCCGGGGGCTGAAAGATAAAGGACAGACTGTGAAAACCCTACGACCTTCAGAAACAAAGCCAATGCTATACTCGTGTAAGTTATGGGAAGGTTCCTCTGCTTTTTCCTCTTTGCAGGTAGTTAAAGCCATGCACCTCCATACTTGGTGCCCTGAGGATGTGTTATGACAACTAAAAAAAAAAAAGATTAAACCACTGAAGCAAGAAGTGGCATGAACAGATCTCGAAGTTTTGACGTGCGGGGGCTGGTGAAAAGGACCACTGTTGGAGGGAGTCTTGCCTGGAGATACAACCATCAACTCAAGTACCATCAGGAAAACTGTCTGAGATGTCTGCTGAGGGCATGGCTACTCGTTGGGGTAAACAAAAATATACCTTTTACAAGAAAACAGGAGCTTATTACAGTTCACTGCACTGATTGGTTTAAGATACTAATCAAGACAATTAGTACAGTTGGCTTTGAATACAGATAGCAAGGTGAGATATTATTGTGTTAACATGTCAAGTAGCACCACAGGGGGATTTTCTCGTCACCAAATTATTAGGGAAAGCACAGTTTCAAAATTGACTTATTAATTTGATCTGGGACATTTAGGCATGCAACTTTCCCACAGACAGTCATTGATGATAAACTCACCAACACCTTGTCTTCTGACTTAAGACAAATCTTCATAGGGTTTTTTGTAATGTGACCTCTATTTGATATCATTAGTCTTGGTGTCTCCAATGACTGCAGGCTAGAAGGAAGCTCAGGATGGACAGGCTGATATTGTGACACCTATTTGTGGAAAAAAGTGGATAGGCTAATTAGAGTGAGTCAAGGTGAGCTGACATAAACCACCCTCAGGACATGTTTCGCTGAGTCTCCTGTCATATGTCAACAGATTATGTTATATGCTGTGGGAGCTTGGGAAAAGGATGTCTCATATCACATCTCCCAGCAATAAAAATAAAACACTAAATCAAACATATATCACTGAATGCTGACATCAGTAACACCAGGTGAAACTTGTTCGCTAAGTGTAGCTGAGCCTCTCCTCTCAATTTGGGGTACCCAGGCCTAAAAGTCAATTATCTGAGAAAATCAAATTCTTCTTAGTTTTAGAAAATACTACAGATCTTTGTCAAGATAGCATAAAGTGATATTTTTTTGTTCTTACAATCATTTCTTTTTCTGTAAAGCTTTGTGTACAAATTGTGCTATTCAAATAAACTTATATTGCCTTACCTGATCTAAAATCAATCTTATTAAAACATGTAATTACAAACATGATATGAACTTGGGAATAATTAAAATAAAAATAAAACATTGCATAAAAAAGTTGAACAAAAATGTAGCCTATTTTTCATATCTATAAAGTGTAATTACATCATATCTACTTCCACTTCTGCCTACATCCATAGATCGTCTATTAGAGTTTGAGAAAAAAGTTTGAACAGGTAAACTAACCATTTTCCTTGACATTTTCCTATCAAACTGTGTTGTAAAATAGCAACTTTATGTTTTGTGTATAGAGCAACGATCAAAAATTTAAATGTAGCTTACATGTGTGTATTGTCTAGAGAAGCAAAGTGAGCCCTCTTCATTTTTTTCTACTCTTTGTTGACGCGGCACTTCCGCTTTACGTCTTCCGTACACAGCTGATGACGTGTTCACTCCTCCAGTGTTAGCCGAACAGCTAACTCTGCCTGTTAGATCCAAACTGCCTTGGAAAATAAAGTTATATATCATAAAGTAAACGACACAACGCCCGTTATCGAGATATGGAGACGCTTTATCACCAAACTAATAAGTGAGTTCGTTGCCTTTTTCTCAGCCTTTTTCTCAAAGCAGATGTAACCATGCAATCAGAAGAGGATAAAATATAAACTAGCATATGACCCACTATTACTTTCTTTACACTCATAATTAAATGTGTTACTTTTTGCACTGTAATGATAACACATGTTTCTGTCAGATTTGTCCGGTGTTATGTAATTCATATTTATTTTCTATGTTGATTAGACAAATTCAGGAGGTCCAATCACTGATGGGAAACCTGGAGAGAACAGACCGACAATCAGTACACTGTGAGTAACTCTACAATGACACGTTCGTTATTTTACTGTATATCACTTATGAAGTGGAAGTAATTGTGCTATGACTAATTCTTGGTGCCTGTTTCATTTGCTGTCTGTGTTGGATTGACACTTGGCAGACTGGCCCTGGGTGGTTGTTTTTGTGGTTGCTGGTGGTGCTCTGCTGGTGCCAGGACAGGAAGCAGCTGGGTGGGTGCAGTGACAGCTGCTTGGGAGGGCTTCTTTTTAGATAATGGTGGGAGCCAGGAGCCAGGACCCAGGCAACAGACACACCCACCTCTCTTCTCAAAGTATGACATCAGGTTTAAACTAAGGGTGATTAACCCTAACAGTGAAGCATCTTGATTGTGTTGAGCTTAACACAAATTTAATGATAAAAAGATAACCACACATTGATCTGAGCAACAGATGTACTAGATGAATGTAAGTTCTTCCAAAACGTGTATTTTTTTCCTTCTGTGCAAGGATCAATATAAAACACTGAAGCAGTGGCTCTCAAACTTTTGCTTTTGATGACTAGTTGCATGTCGGCCTACATATCTGTAGATGTTGCTGTAGTTATATGTTTTATGATATTACAGAATGGACACATTCACATGAAATTCACATTTAAGACTTTTAGGCATGCTTGGGAGATCAAAATTATAAACAGTCTTATAAAATAATATAATAATAATAGTAATAGCTGAGATGTGAGTGCTACAGGAGTCTCAAAGATGACGTAAAAAAAATTGTTATGTGAAATAGACATGACGGAAACTCTTCGTGGGTTTACTCATAATGTGGCCACTGCTGTAAAGTAATGTTTACTTTTAATCTACTAGCAATTGCTATTACTTGTTTTTTGAGTGGCAAATCAATGAAGTTTTGACATTGTGTCCGCATGACATGGTCAGTGTCCAGATGTTTTTGTGTGTGCTTTATTTATTACCCACATAAATGAAAAATTGCCACCCTGTGTTCAACATCTTACTGTATCTGTCAATGTAATATAATCAAGACCGTTTTGCATAGAAGTTCCTGTCAACCACCATATAATTACAGAACATTTAATTCAAGCCAATCCAATCCAAAGAATTGTAAAATTGTACTTTACTTTTTTTCTTCTTTCAGGAGCATTATTTGCACACGACACACATTTATAAAGCAATCCATCTTGTAGAATAGCTAAAGGAATAAAAACAAAAATGCTATTTAGGAAACTAAAAAAATTATTACAGTCGTAAATCAATATTTATTTTCTGTTTGTAGTATTAGAGAATGAGCTGTTTGGAAGAATCGAGCAGATCTTCAATCAGTTAGAACGTCTTGAGATCCTCGCCAACAAAGAGCCACCAAACCGCCGGCAGAACGCTAAATTGTAAGTTGGGAGTAAATCAATTGGAGGTGAGCAAAAAGCCCCAGAGTTGGCAGCATCAGGGGAAGCCATATATCTCAGAACGGCATGGGGAGGAAGGAGGGAGAAGGAGGGGAAAGAGAGGAGGAGGGAAGGGGGAGGGGTGTAAGGGGACGAGACAGACAGACAGCCCCGTCCTGGCCTGTGGCGACGTGGCTCTATGAAAACACATCCTCGCAGACTCCCATCATCACCAGCATTCCTGTTGCATTGGGCAAAGATTCATCTCCGAGCTAGGTAAACAGGCCTTAGGGGACAGAGTGCACCCCATCCCACGACTCTCCGCTCTGATCCCAGCTCATCTCCAGAAAGAGCAAGTTTCCTCTTTGTTCCAACTGAGAGTTAGAGGAAAAAAATGTGTTATTAGAATACTTTATGTGATTAAATGCTACAGGCAAGTCTCAAAGTTATAAAAAGATCAAAAGTTTTAGATCATATAAAATAATACAAACGTCATAACTAAATAACTTGTTTTCTGTGCTTCTCCCAGGCGAGTGGATCAGCTTAAATATGACACTCAGCACCTTCGGACTGCCTTGCAAAATTTCCAACACAGACGATACACAAAAGAAGCCCAAGAGCGAGAGAGAGAGGAGCTGATGAGCCGGACCTTCACAACAAATGCAAGTTTAAAGTCATTCATCCAGAATATTATGACCACCTGTCTGTTATTCATTTCTCAGATTTAACCTGTGACATTATCAGGTAGGGGGTGGGGGCAGTAAAAGATTAGATGGTTGTTAGATTTTACAGAAATATTTTACACATAATGAAGTCAATGGTTTATATTCATTAAGGGCAGGACAAAATCTTATGCCACAGGACTGTGTGAGATAAAATTGTGCACACATGTAGAATGACCGTAAGATTAGTTTCCACGTGTATACATTTGGATTGGAAAAAATGGTTCAATGCTGATTTACACCTCTTGGGAAGCTCTAGTCCCAAAAAGCAGTGCTACAATAACGACAAAAACATAAAATTACTAAAATATGTGAGGGAAAAATTGTGAATTGAACTGCACAATTTATATTTACAAATAATGTCAAAATCTTGTCTCAATCTCGTAGAAATTGTATCTCGTCTTCTAATACTTACTATAGGAGTGTAAAATATGCCAAAAATTAATGTATTGTATATCACAATTATCTACAACCTAGATCATGATTTTATTGATTGTACTGCTCCTTCTTAGTGTCCACACTTCCCTGTAATTGGTTCAGTCCACCTGTCTTTCACTCAGAGCGTGACAGACACTGCTTTATGGAAGTGGATGGGGAAAAGTGTCAGTGTTCGAGCATAGAGCTGCATTAAACAGAGAAGCACTAAAACTGTTATATGGCGATGTCACCAAAGTATTTTCACCAAAGATTTTTTTCAATCACCATGAATACTTTTATTTCCCACAAACGTAACTGTCCGTTTTTAAGCGTAATTTCTTTTAACAGGACGCAGATACATCTATACCCATTGATGAGACGCTACAATTAAACTCAAGCTTGCAGAATGCACACAGGGGCATGGATGACCTGTTGGGCAGCGGGAGCGGCATCCTCAATGGACTCAGAGATCAGAGAGGCACACTCAAGGTTTGAATTGTTGCTACACTATAAATTCTTCTCTTTGCTTAGCATCAATGAAGACTTAATTCATAACAAGCACATAGTTTATTTAGAATTATTAAGATTCAGGCTTGGTAACTTGGTACTTAATTAATATCCTAACCTTCTAATTAAGTAGTTACTAAGGCTTTGTCATTCTTAGTAAACTATTTGTTCATTATTAATTAAGTTCATGTTTATTAAGGCTAATAAAGGTGTAGTTATGTAATTATAAGGTGATACCAAAGAATCCATCCACAAGGGGGCACAATCCAGTAAATTCTTTGTGCCAGACCTAAACTGGACATTTGCAGAGGATTGAATCAAGAAGACGCACTGAAGATGAATGTCAAAGAAGGAAGACATTTTTCATAAAGAAGAGCGATATCTGTTTTTTCTACCCTTATTGTTATTGCTTATAATATGTTTGGGCTTGACTTGAGGCTTTGTTTCCAGGGTGGGGATGCTTCAGGCCTCCTCTTATCTGGGTGTGTCTTAGCTGTGAAAGCCCTCTGACGAAGTGTCGCGTCAGTACGACTGTTGATCTTTAGTCTATAGCGCAGTTTCAACTCGTAATGTTTGTAGTGGCTGGACTTCTAATCTTTAGCGTGTGGCCATTACTGTTTGAACAATCAAGGCTTTTGTTTTTTGTCTACAGGGAACCCATAAAAAGATGTTGGATGTGGCAAACATGTTGGGGCTTTCGAACACAGTGATGAGGCTAATTGAGCGGAGAGCTACTCAAGATAAATTAATCATGATTGGAGGAATGCTGGCGACCTGCGTCTTCATTTTCCTGGTGATCAGATACCTCGGCTGACTAACTCCTACTGGACAAGAGCGGGAATACATTATGGACAGTATTTTTGTCATCCCTAATTAATATGAATAGTGGCATAAAGATAAAATGTGTAGTTGCCTAAATGCCATTACAGTTTGTGCACCACCAGAAACATACTTCAAAGATCTTAATTGCTAATATTTAGGCCCAAAGGAAATCACTGCCAATTATGCATGCTTTTCTAAACTGTCTTATGATGGTGTGATTTCTTCTTCTTCCAGAAAACATTTGTAAGTTTGGTTTTTCAGTGTTAATGTCATCCTGTGTCCTAAAACGGTATCTTCTATACATTTCTATTTCTGCATTTAATTTCTTTTAAATGTATACACACAATGTTTATATTTCAAAGGCAGAGTATGGAAAACAATGTTTAAATAAAAATTGTATATTTTTGCTGCTATGTATATGATGAATAACAGAAACAAAGCTCTGAGACTTGGGTGTGGCATGAGCTGTGCTGGAAATATTTCATTTTGAAAGCATTCTCCAAGCTCCAACCACTCCTTTCCTAACATCTACACTCAAGTCTCTTTACCACCTTCTGTGTATTTAGTCCCACTGTGTGAATGACATAATTAGTAATAAAAAAAAAAAAAAAAAAAAATCTGATGAAGATTCTAACGTGTTCTAGACAGGTACGACACCTAGTGGTCAGATTATAAAGGATACTCATGACATGAACTCAACATTTTATTTGCCAAAACAAAGTTGTTCTTTAAAAAATAATAGTTGCTACTGACATGTTAATGCAGCCTTTAGAAGGGTAAGAGAAATAACGTGGATAGACAACTTTTTTTCAGTAGCAGTTTTAACCTATACAATGGTTACAACAGGTTAATCTACAGCAGTTATATTTACAAAATTACACAAAAGCAAAAAAGCTCTTCCTAAAAGAGAATTTAGGAAAATAATTTAAAAACAGAAAAAATACAATTATTGCAGTATACTACAATCGTATTGTTACATGATGCAAAAAAGCATCATTGTCATGTACAGATATCAGTGCAATTCATTCATATAAACCCTTACCACAAGAAACAAGCTTTACCTCTGAGTAATAAAGACAAACTCAGATTCACTCTTATTTAAAAATTATGGTACCATGTTTGGAAACTAGATCTGAATTTAAGATGGCCATCATTAATGGACTTCACATTTTATACGTATAAGTAGAAATAAGAACTAGCAGGCCATCCTGAAATGCATGCTTTGACTTGAGTTGATGTTCCAATCCTCTTCCTCACATGATTTATTTAATGAGTGAGCTATTATATATATATATGTATACTTCTTTTGCTGCAGACTGTGCAGATTATGAAACAAAAACTCCAGTAGTTTGCTCGTTTAAAAATGTTCTTATAAACACCAGTGTCAGAGGTATCATAAAGATTTAGGGCACTACCAAATGGTAATGGCTAAAGAACAGTTAATAAAAGTTAGCGTCTCTTGGGTGCTCTCATTGTAAGCCAGAAGAAAACTGATTGGATCATGGCGACCAGTAATTTCACAATTTTAAATGGCAGGTTTGGTACAATGTACATTTCTCAAGAGCCGTGGTTAGGGGGGTGTTGGAGGTCCTGCCCTGAGAAGAACGGGTGAAGCAGTGGGTGCAGCTGGAGCGCTGCTGCAGCAGCTGCTTGCGAGGGCCGCGGGGTGAAGAGTGTGGGGTACAGAGCCGCGTGGGGGACGTGGTGCAGGGCCAGAGGAGTGTGGTGAAGAGCTGACGCTGGGATGATGTGTATGGGCTGTCCAGATAGGAAGGCTGTATGGTGGGCCGGAATGAGGCCAGCATGTCCCAGAGAGTGTCCTAAAGAGTGACCGAGAGAGTGGCCCAGAGGGGACAGAGAGATGGGGGTGAGGTGATGCTGAGGAATATGGTGCACTTGGGCGAGCTGTGCGTGTGCAGGGTGTGGGTGATGTGGGTGAGCAGGGTGGATGCCCATGGCAGCGGCTGTGGCAGCGTGGTGCTGCAGGATGGCGTGCTGCACTGTGGTGATGGAGGTCCCAGAGGCCACAGACACTGTGGGCTGTTGGATGTGGATCTGCTGCAGAGCGGGGGGAGGAGGGGCGGGGGCCATGTTTGCGGCGGCTGCTGCCGCTGCTGCAGCTGCCGCTGCTGAAGGAAACGTCTTCACCTGCTTTGCCAGGAGCTGCTGTTGGATATGCTGCTGTGCAGCCTGCTGCAGCTTGCTGTATTTCTCCATTTCCTCCGGGGTAAAAGTGATAGGCTGACTCTCCAATGGAGCCAGTCCATCCTCCTCAGCCTCCAGGCCGTCTTCCTCCAGAGGAGGGTAACCAGCAAAGTGCATTGGAGGCTGCTGCTGCATGTCAGGCATAAGCGGCTCCATCATAGGGTTTTGAGAAGGGTCCTGTTCAACCTCTCCTTGATATGGACCTATCATCACAGGTGCCTCCTGTTCGATAAGGGGTCTCGGCTCTTGAAGCATCTGCTGCTCAGTGGTGGGCTGCTGAGCCTCTTCTGGCACAGTAGTGATTTGGGGGACCTCCTCCATCTTCTGCACTGGTGGAGCAGGGGGCGGAGGAGGAGGGGGAAACTCACGAATGGGCTCTACCAGGATGACCTCACTTTCTCCCTCTGACCCCTTCCCTTTGTCGCCCTCGTCAGGTCTGGTGAGCGGAATCACTGGCTTCTTTCCTGCCTGTAGTTTACCAAAGAGTGGTAGCATGGCTTTATTTCCCAGAGTGGGGGGAAGCTTGGGGCCAAAGTAACCCTGTGGTGGGTCCTTTATTTTACCCCCAGATTTGGTTCCTAGGACAGAATCATCAGAGCTCTTCTTGGACTGTACTTTTTCCAGAAGCTGTCGAGCTGTAAGTGTATTTTTCTGTTCTCCTGCATCTCGAGAGCCGCCTGCTCTCAGAGTCTGTGAACTTGATGAATGTGCACTGCGGTTAAGGCCTCGTGAGGAGGATGCCCGAGGCGACTGGGAGCGGTAGATTCTAGAGCGGTTAAAGTCTCTGCGTTGTGTGTCACTGTCTGCTCTGCTCCTGGCCCCTCTGCGATGGGGTGAGCCTTTTGTAGAAGATGAGGAGCGGCTGGCAGAGCTGCGGCTGCGGCTGTAGCTGCGCCTCCAGGACCTGCCGCTGGTGCTGCGGCTCCAGCTGCTTGAGCTCCGGGAGCTGCTGCGATGGTGCCGCCGATGCCGCTTGCGGCGGCTATAGCTGCGTGAGCGAGAGCGCGAGTCCTCGGAGGAAGAGGTAGAATACTGACGCCTCCTGGACCGCCTTCGCCCTCTGCTGCCCCGTCTTTCATACTCAGAGTCTGAGGAGCGTTTAGAATGGCGGCGCCTGCGCTCCTCTGTGCTGTAGTCACTGTAGCTCTCAGAGTAGCTGCGGCTACGGTGGCTGTAGCGGCTGCTGCCCCGAGAGGAGCGCTCTGAGCTGCTGGAGTAGGAGCGGCTACGAGAGGTCTGGCCATGATGTCTTCTTCGACTACTGCCCCGTCTCTCCCCACGCCTGGATGAACGGCTGTGGGATCTGCCTGAGTCCTCGCTGTGGTGCCTTCGGTCTCTGGGACTGGACTTATGATGGCGTGAGCGCTGGTTTGAGCCCCCGTCCTCCTCACTGTCACTGCTGGGGGGTCGACCAGAGGCCGAACTCTTCTGGGCAGTTGTGGAGCAGGAGGCACTTTGCACTACACTCGCATCAGTCTTTTGGCGCTTGGTGGCACTATGCTCCTCTAGTGAGCTGAGTTTATCGCTGCCTTTTACAGATGATCCTTCTTCTGCTCCAGATTTAGAAGGCACTTCTTTTGTAGCGCGTTTTCTCTTCCCTGGTTCAGTCCCAGTGTTACCAGTGGCTGTGCTCACAGTAGTTGGTTGAGCTGATGACACTTTATCCTCTGACTTCCCCTTAAGTTTCTCTTTTTCCTCACCTGCAGCTTCCTCTTGATCTGGACCTTTATTCTTGCTTTTCTTTCGTTTGTGCTTTTTCTTTTTTTTAGTTTTTTCTTGAGCTACTTCACCTTCTCCCTCTGCTTCTTCTGCAGCTCCTTGTTCCTTTTTCTTTGAACGTTTGGATGACTTCTTGTGCTTTTTCTTTTTTTTCTTTTTCTTGGCACTGACACTTGCAGCCTTCAGAGCATCACCTTCTGCTTGTACAGGCTCTTCTTTTGGTGCTGCCTTCTCTTTGTCAGAGCTTGAACCAGGTTTATCAGTGGGATCTGCTTCATTTGTTGAAGCAGTTGTTAGGACCTTTTCTTCTGATCCTACAGGTTTAGGAGATTTTGATACTTTTGCATTACGTACTCCTTTATTACGAGACAATTTGAAATCAAAGTAAAGGGGATTACAGCTGTAAGACAGAGATGGCTGGGCTTTTGTAAATTCAAGAAGCTCAGAGGGCCACTGTAAAGTAGTGCTTTCATCTTTACTCAAAACGGGGAAAAAGGGACCCGTAGGTATTTTAGGACCCTGGTCTGAATTGACTGTTTCTTGAGAGCTGTCAGTTTTGAGTGCAGAGGTAGTCTCAGTGGATGCGGTGTTTGCTGGACATGGGGTTTCCTCATTTGTCAAATCTGGAGGCGGAGGCTCAGCTTCTGGCGCTGATGTTGGGTTACTCTCTATCTCTTTTACTGATGTTACTATATTTGCACTTTTCTTTGACTGTTTCTTAGTGCGTGTTGATTTATTTTCACTGGTTTTACTTTCACCATTTTTTGTTTCAGCAGCATTGGTCTTCACCTCATTTATAGCAACTTTAGATTCATCAGATTCTTTTACATTAGCCTCTGTCTGTTCAGGGGTTACTTCTGTAGTTTTCTCCTCGTTCTCCCCCTCTATTTCCTTGTCTTCCTTTTCTTTGCTTTGACTCTGGTCTGTTGCCTTCATGAATAACAAGAACTGAAAATGAGGTTTGACCCGACAGTGAGCAGGTGGGATATAATGATAGTACTGTGGTTCCTGTCCACAATATCCTTCCTCTTTTTTCATCATCATTTTGAGTTTGTTGAGTGTTGAAGCCAAAGACGCCCCATCATCCGGCGGCTGCTCCTCTTCTGCTGGGGCCACCATTACTGCCTCTACCGCCTCAGCCGTCTCAGATACTTGTTTGGGGCTATCTGTACCTCCCCCCGTCCCTTCCTCTTGTCCTGCAGCCTTTTCTCCATTTTGACTTTCACCTTCTTCTACAACCTCCTCGCCATGATCGCTGAACACAGCAGCCACAGTTTCAAGCTTCACCGGCGCTTTCTTCGCAAATGAAAAGGACACACTGACTTTTGATCCACCGCTGCTCTGGGTCGGGGAAGAAGAACTGTTTTTCCCCAGAGAGAAGCTGACGGTTGAGCCTTGCTTTGGGGACGCTTGTTCACTTTTATCTGAGACTGGGGCTTCCAGGACAATATCAGGCATGTTTTCTAACGCCATGTCACTTTCATCCACGTTTTCTCCATCCACAGCCACTGTAGTGGTTTTAAACTTGGGTCCACTTCCAGGAGTACTGAAAAAAAAAACATGAAATTCAAAATTATTTTTACAATCATTACACCATTTAAGCATAAACAAGCACAAGTAAAACACAAAAAAGCAACTCTAAGATCCTGCCATCAGAGGGCACTGTATGCACACTTACCTGTCCTGCTGTTTCCTTTGTGCAGCCAACACATGCAATCTACGCAACATCTTTTCTTGCTTTTTTCCACCTTTCCGAGTACGTGATGACACATTTCTTGCAAACTCTCTCTGTTTTAACTCTTTAAGTCTCTGTATTTCACAAAACAGAAATGGTAAGTACAATTAATCCATTAATATAAACATAAATCATTTTGTATATAATTGTAAGTGTGGTATATCTGCTATACCTGTTTATGAGCATGGTCGTATGAGTTGATGTGGTTGTCAAACTCCTGGTGTTTGGTATACTGCTTGTCACACAGCTCACAGTAGAAGTTTGCTCTCAGGTCTTCCAGAGCCTTTGCGATCGCCTTTTCTTTTTCCACCTGGTCCTAAAGTTGAAAGACAAAAGGATGCGTTAGAAGCAAAATTTGCATTGACGTTTGCATGCGCCTAAACATGCACCATTTTAGAAAGGTGACACAAAATACCTTATATTTCTGCCGCAGTTCCTCTGTATCCTCCTTTTCGATCTCCAGAGCTCTTCTTTTCTCCGTGGCATCTTCTGCATAGTCGAGCTAAAATGACGATATACCTCAAGTTACAATGTGTAAATTAACTTTTTAAAATAGGCATTTGTACTCATATGCTTCCTGTATGCAGTACAGGGACGTAACTAAATACCTGTGCAGAAATACGTACAAATTGAGTATATTATAACTATATTCAAGACCAGGAACTGTACCGTACTCTGAATGGACCATGTAAAGAAATATTCAGTAGTCTGTAACTAACTAAGGATTTTAAGTATTCTCCCCAGCTTGAAGATACTAGAGTGGTTATCTGCAGGGTAATTTCTGTTTGAATATCTACAACAAAAAACATTCTTCCCATTTCATAAAATACTTTTTTCTGGGTCAATGTTGTATTCATATGTGCTGAATAACATTTTCTCCAGTCTTAACTTGGATTTATATTGTTACAGCAGATGTATTTACTGTTTATGTGGCCTATAAAAGGTAGCTCACCTCCATCTCCATTCGTCCCATCCCCATAACGTCATGTTTGATGATAATGGGCACAGGGTCGGTGCGTCCTGACAAAAGAAACACAGAGCAAAGTGTCAGTGAAGTTTTTGAAACTGGGTTATGTGACCAGCTCGGAGACAGCCTGCTTATAGAGCATAGGGTGCTGGGGTTAGAGAATTTTGCCTTCAAGTGCAAAGAGACCAAAAAGCTACAGTGAACCAAATACTGGCTATTCTCACAGCTTACTGCAGCCACCAAGGGCAGAATATTGCACTATCCAAATTGACTTTGTAAATGTATTGAGCTTGTATATCTACTCAGATGTTTTGTGAGTGTGTGATACAGAACAGATAGCCCACAGCCCCTCCTGCGGCTGTTCACTGCTGCAGTCTTGTTAAACCAGAATGCCAAGTTTATCAAGGACAGCCTCAGTGAGTCGTGTGTGTTGGGAGTGAGAGTGGAGTTGCAACAAGCCTGCGCTGCCACTGTCACTGCGACACTACCCGGGAGAGGAACAGACCAATTGAATCACTTCGTTCTAAGCTTGGCATGGCTGACCGCTGCAAGTCCTTTTCAATGTCCACAAGTCCAAATCTCCTCCCTCGCCCAAGCCCCCTTCACTAAAAATGAACTCCGCTTAAACTCTGTTACGTAAGCTGTGAAAAGAGCAAGCTCTGAAGGAAATTGTAGAAAAATAAACAAACCAAAGACAACCAAAAACAAGAATGAAACATTAAAGATATAAAATATATAAAATCAAACTACTTTGGAGATTGACACATTGCTTAATCCACTCATAATCAGCCAAACAAAGCAGAGAGAAAGACAGAGTAAAATTAAAAAGGACACAAGCACTGAACTACGGCAGAGTGACGTCACAGGCCAGGTATCGCCATGGTGACAGTGCAGGGGGGATACTCACCTGGACACACATGGGATGGGTGGGAGGAGGGGGAGGACAGACAGACAGATAGACAGGGGAATCTCATAACAAAATGCATAGAGAATTTGGACTAATCTGCTGCTCCTGTTGCCAGCCAAATACAATAATCAATCGTTCTGATTATCAATTCAGTTTGGTTTCAGTTTTTTCCTCCAACACATTTGAATTAGTTTTCTCCCATGAATTAGTTCTTGATGTATACCGTTGGGCATATGGAATTTTTTCAAACACTTAATATTGGCAGATGATATTACAAATTTATCACACTGTTACTTTAAATATATATTTTGTGCCAGTATTTAATGGAAATATCTCTCCACTGTCTTGACTCCATCACAGCCCAATGACATGTCTGAAATCATAGATGCAAGGCGTACTGACGTATAATGGCTGGCCTGGACTCGCAGGCCCACTGCAGTGTTTGATGGGAGGGATCTATGGCGGCTTCAATATTAGAGGCATTATTCCACAAAGGAAGTGAGGGGAGAAGGCAGATGGTGTAATTTCTGTATCACAGACTACCTACTGATCGCAGCATCAGAACTGAAACCACAACAGAGTGGATCGGTTAGCCACTGCAGTGGTCTGTGTGAACGGGATCCAGGATTAAAGATTAATGAACAATTATAGTCATCCCAAACTATCACCAGTCCTCAAACACAGTGACGATACTTCCACATTACCCATTCCAGTGGAAAAGAAAGGACCAGACAAAAACAATGTGCATCTAGTTCATCACAGGGTGTGAATCACAAGGTTAAAAACTGAAAACAAACAAAATGACAATGTTCTAGAAGTAATACGTATGCATGATATATATACAAGCAGCAGGATGAAGACTAATACAGAGAGAATTGGAAGCCTATGTAGCATTGGTGCTCTGATGAGAGGTAAATAAATTATGGGAGAAATCAAAAAAAGAAAAAAAAAGAAACAAACAAACAAAAAGAAAATAATTCAATTGGGGGATAAAATAACATTTACCACTAAGTTTACCATCAGCACAACATGGGCAGGATCATATAGCTGTAAAAAAGAAACACCAATTGGTTAAGCAGGAAGATTGAGGCACATAGAGAAGGGAGGGCGGGGTTGGGAGTGTGGCTGGGGGGTTTCGGGGGCAGAACTACACGGGTGTCACGTCAGGGTGTCACCCCCTACCCCTCGCATCCCTTCATTTAGGGCTCGGTGCTTACAGGGATCTTCTCTCACCACTCACTCACCCAAGACCCCAGGCCTCTACACTGGCTTTGGTTTGACCATGTTACCAGAGAATGTGCCCAAAGTGTAAGAAAAACTAAAGCTAAACGAATCTTCTATTATTATTGAAAGCATTAGCAACTGTTTTATGTTAAAATATTTGATCAACACAAAATGGTGGTCTTTTAATCGCATTTAGTTTATACAAAATACCAGTAGCAACAACCGCCATTTTCCCCCGCTGAGTTTCTTTGCCTCTCAAAACAGTTGTCAGCCCAGTTAGCAAAACTCCCTGCGATTATGTGTATTTCTTGCTAGTGCGCAGCCAGCAAGTCAAGTTCTGGATGTGCTTAACCCGGCAGCAGTGATGACATGACACACACAGATGTACCTGAGAAGAAAACCAGAGGGCTTTGAGCAGTGCTTAGAGCAGACTCCGGAGTTTCAACATTACTTTTGCACGTCTACTGTTTCATCGATACGCAATGCTACTTTTCCCGCTATTGTGACACAACCAATGAGCGCTTGTTCTTCCTCCAACGCTGCTGAAAGCCCGAGGTTGAGTGGCAGTTTGAGGCAGGCAGGAGTAACACCTCTGGGACAAACATGCTGTGCAGGAGGGTAAAGAAACAAGGGGGAGGATGGCGGTGTGGGCGGCCATGATGGGTGGGGAAGGGTATTGGTCGAGAAAGTGGTGAGCTTGTCCCTGTAAGTTGACTCTTTGGCCCGGTCAGTAATACATACACACACACACACACACACACATACACATGAGTTTCACCGGTTTGGAGGTAGAAACAGGCAAACAGGCAGAAAAAGGGGGGAAAACTTGTCTACTCTGCAAGCCATTCAAAGTCGTAGTTACAGCCAATCAGATACCCAGATACAGCAGCCTCGAGAGTCAAGGGAAATCTAGATGTTTTGTGGTGATTGACACTACAGGATGTAATGGTAGAATCATTGCTTCCTAATTTCTACCTTGATTTCAAATGATTTTATTTTGGACTTTGTTTTGTTGAAGCGAAAACACTCACAATACTTTGAAATAAAGGTTTAGTGATTATAAAGCCAACAGTAGGAAGCTGATAGGGGCCATTAGCCTACGGTACACTGTAAAAGGTTGTTACAGTAAAGTCAACTGCAGAGTGGGAGAAAGGAAAGCACACCCACACATACACATACGGACATACAGAGGGTCCCAACAAACCTTACCTAAAAAGGGGCAAAAAGGACAAAAGAAGAATAAGAACAAAGTCAATACAGTGAAAACTTAAAAAGGGGAGACAATGTTTTGCAAAACTCTAAACTTTTTAGTTGTCAGAGAGGACAGGGGAGGAGAGGAAAACGATGATTTCAGAAAGCGACGTAATGGTATGTTCATCATGGCATTATAAGCTTACGATGTGCGATGTTTAAACCATTTTTCTAACTCTTTTGCTGCACTCTCATTTGCTGAAACAGCAGGCAGCTTATATAACCAAACACCAAAAGAGCCGGTGGCAAAAACACAAACATGAACCCTCTGACACTCTATGCCCTCCACACAAGATTTTAATAGAATCAGTTCACTAACACCTCGATTGCAAATAGTAAAACAACTGTTAGCTCTCTCACAATGAGGTAGTGTCCTGGTTAGAAGCCACGGTCAGACAGAGCGGGGCTTAGCAACTTCACAACAACGGGAAGCAAGACCATATATGTACAAAAGCCGCAGAGCCTCGCCAACTATGACATAAATCTTCATCAGGCAAATGACTACAGCTTTTCCAAAACTATAGGTAATGTGACGAATGTCTGGTGAACTTCCATACACTACACACTACTTTAAAGAAGACATTATGCTTTAGTCAGCTATATAGTTAGAATTGACATGGTCATTATTTTATATATTAGAGATTTTAAATCACAATACTGATCTAAAACAACTTAATAAAGTTTTTATTTTTTTATTTGTTGATTTACACTTTAAAACTGCAGAGCTGATTTCTATTGTATTATTATTCAATTAAAAGCAGAAGATATTTTAATTTGTGCCAAAAAGGCTAACTGACACTACTGAATATTTTGTATATGACCCATTAAGAAGAAACATTTGAGAACGAAATAAGTACAGAGCAGTCGGGCATGTATCGATGTCGGTGAAAACAGGGATTTATGGAGCAATGGTGTCTTAAAGGACACATATTCTGCTATAGTGACTTTTAACCATGTTCTTAACAGTGTTGCGTCATCAAAAACATACCTGGACCAAGCATCAAACCTTTTGCAGCAAATGTGTATTACTGGGTTTCCAAACATATCACAACATTCTACTACAGGATCATAATACTTGATGGAGATGGGAAGCAGGTAAAATTATTATTAGGGCTGTCAAGAATCAAGATTAATCAATTAATCATCAACCAAGATTATACAGATCAAAGTAATCTCAAAAAGCATCAAAGAATAATAACTGCAATGTCTTCTATTTAATTTTAAAATTGCATTTTATTTGGCTGTTTATGCCACATACACATGTCATTGAAACAAGTTTGATTTCATAAAGCTCATAGAGGAGAAATGGTAATCATTCAATATAAACGAAAGTGGGTTTTACTGTTGTTGGGTCATAACGTGTTTTTTTTTTACAATAATCAAAGCACTACAATTTGATATTATGACATCCCTAGATACTGTAAGGTGCACTAGGATTTATCTATAATAATTAAGATTTTCCAAAAAGTCCTCAATAGGTAAAACTATCTCTTGCCGCCCATTTAGAAGCATGAGATCTCCACATTGAAAACCCGGACATCTGTAGACTATATGCACAAAACTATAATGTTCTATCATATAAAATATTGTTAGTGAAACGATTATCAAGCATTTCTATCTATACTTTAGGCTTGCCATGCATCATGTGTGTGTAAATTCAATTCTGTGGACATGGATGCTAAGACAGGGATGTCATGGCAGTGTGATTATTACATTAGGTAGAAATTGGGTAAGACTGCAGGTCTGAACACAGAGCTCCCTGTAATCCCGGGCACATGCTTGGAAATCATTTATGCAATCATTTCTTACGGGTTGGAATTAGTCAAAGGGTGGAGACCTAGTTCTGTGCAGTGATTTATATTGCTCAAAGGAGTTAAAATGTACTTAGGAACAAAGATTACAAACTGAGAATTGAATATCAAAAGAAAATGTTAGAGCAGTCGACCAACAAATGGTGAAATGTAGTTTGAATTGAATTTGAAGCAACCTAAAATGCCACTGAAAAGGACTTTGAAAAGCATGCTGCATGACCTTCATATTTCAAAAAGCCTCCTGGGAAAGACTGCTTTTGTAGGCAATGACTTCGCTCACTCACAATATGATTCATTTCTATTGACAACGGCATATGAAGCTAGCTACGATGGCGAGATGAAGAAAGAAATGAGACAAAAACAGAAGCTACGAGGAGAGGGCAGCAACAGGAGGGCGCTCTGTGGACACATGCCAGGACTGAGTCAGAAACAGCGAGCCTATGAGCGCGGCAAGCTAGTGCTAATGAGCTGCTGACGTTAGCCAAAGCAGCCCACACGCCTACTCCCACTCCAGCAAGTCAATACGGACAAGGCTATCCAATTACAGCTGCCGCAAGCTGATGTACAGAGCTCACCCACTTCCACATTTTATTGAGCCACGCACTGCAAAGAGCTGAGGAGGGCAGACCTTACAAAAGACCGCAATGCTTCAGTTCATATCTGTGCCATTAAAGCCGAGTGAAAGGGCAACGAGAGAGATGACTCACAGATATACATTAAAGGTGCACTATGTAACTTTTCTAGTGAGAGGTTATTGTTTTGCCTACAGTATGGCATTAAACTTGCAAGTCAATTTTTGCTGTATTTTATCTTTCTTTCTTGAATAACATACTTTGTTTCTGTGCCAGCTTGTCTCTTCACATATCCCACCTGTTCGCCTCCATGGAAACAGACATGTTGTGCTGCACGATATTGTAAAAGATTGCGATAGGCGATCAGGCTATTAATTACTGCGATAGCGATATTATTGTTATTATTAAATACACTTTTTGAACAGGGCAAGAAGAGTCACATGGGCCCCCCAATACAAATTAATAGGAAGAAGCTCAATTATGCCAGAAATTATAATCACAATTAATTGGCTCATAATTAAAATCACAATTATTTTGAACAATGACTTACTTTGAGAAGGTATAGACCAAATATATTTTACTAGTAAACACGTTAAATTGCCAGAACAGAAGGCAATTTATTTTATTTCGAAAGCAACATCTTTGTAATTGAATAGAGTAATAATTGAAATCATGATTATAGATACAATTAATTGCACAGCTCTAGGAAGGAGGTCTAATTCTGGGCCCCTAAGACACCCGCTTTTATTGATTACTGCGATATTGACGCCTTTGCGATATATTGTGGAACCCTACTGTATATCATTACATCTCCCTGAAGACAAGCTGGTGGAAGACTCTCAACTGAAAAAAATACATAGTGCATCTTTAAAATCGGTGTAAAATATGTCTATTCCCTTTACTTCATATACAAAGTAGACTGCAAAGTCAGTTGTTTTAGAGCTGACGACATCTGCTGTATCCAAATGTTAACATGCCTATACTTTTACAATTTTAAGCAACATGAAGCAGTTTCTCTAGCGTCTAGTCTACGGTGATATAAAATGAAATGCAATCAAGTGACGTCAAGCAAAAACATCATTCTCTTGCATCGTCATAAAGTAGAACAAGCAAAACCAGCATCAGTAAGATCGTTAAAATAAAGAAAAGAAAAGTGGTTGGTAAAAAATAAATGTGTAATAAAAAAGGTAAAGAAATCTGTAGTAGTACCAGCTTTTTGGTTTGTGTTTTTGTGTGTCCGAGTGTCATCTTACCCTGCATGGTTTTGCCCAGGCCTTGCCCCAGCTTCCATCCATGTTTCTGAAGCAACCGGTGTCCGATGTTATCCTGGCAGAGAAAACAGAGGAGAGAAACCAAAAATATTCCAGTAATAAGAAGAGCTTTTACCCGTTTTCTTTCCTTCTTTTTTTTTTTTTTTTTTTTTTTTACGGGTCACAGTTAATTTCAAAATAAAATAATGAAAAATAAAAATTCATTCAAATCACGCTGTCATCACAACCACCACCAACACCAAGTCTCATTTTTCATACACATCTACAGCATGTAACGTCAGTGTCTTCCAGCACAAATAGTGGTAAGGGCAGTGACAAGAGATTTCTAAAAGCGTTTTAGTCCAACGTAAAAAAGACATGAGTATGTGTGTAACTAGAATTATATCCCTAAGTGAACCTTGTAAAATGAATTTGGCGTGGTCTATATTTTGAACACACCAACTCACTAAAAGGAGCAAGGAAGGAGGAGCGGGCAAATATATGTATCACACGCATACATATATGAACCACGGAGAGGGCGAGCTTTTAAAGTCCACAAAGAAATCAAGTGACACAGTACAGGTATGGAAATCTTGCATTGAACGAAAACCAAGACCAGAAACTCCAAGCTTGCTGTGATACCGTAACCATGACAAAAGGAGGGAGGAGGCACCATGAAACATTTAGCAGCTGTCACAACAAAATAAAATAAAAAACAGCGAGGAAGAAGGAGAGGTATAAAACTGGCGTGGGCCTTGGGTTACCATTACAAGGCCCAGGGTGGACAGAGCACAGTGGAGGAGGGTTCGTGAAGGCAGACAATGTGTGTGTGTGTGTGTGTGTGTAGGTGTGTTTGTTTGTGTGTGTGTGTGTGTGTGTGTGGCCCCCGGACTAGTTCAAAAGAAGTAATTTATTGTGCATGGTTTTGGTCACATTGCTTGGTTTGTTATCAAGTTGTCAAGTCTGGTTCAAATTTAACTGAAAAGACAATGAATTTATAATAGATTATACAGCCTTGTTTAAAGTCTTCCAAGTTACAACTTTTTGTAAATGGGTTTCTGGTTAAATAAATTGAATAAAGATGCAAATATTGACTATTATAGATGTAATTTCAGGAAATTGACTGGCTAACTACAGTTTTATAGTTGCAAATGTGGATTAGAGGTGGGCAATATATCGAAACATAGATAATATTGTAAATGTTTTTTGCAATATCTAGTACATTGTTTCTATTGTAAGAAAAAAAAAAGGTACAAAAAACAGCTGATTCAAAAGGAAAAAAGGTTTTGTTGTAAGCTTTCAAATAAGGGTTAAAGGTGATATTTCTGCACATTTGTCATTTATTTCCACATATTTCACATTTATCTGATAATTAAACATTAACTAATGAGTTTAAAGGCATGTTTTAACACATTTGGATTGACATAATATCGTGTGAGTTTAGTTATCGGGGTATTTTCTTGTCAATATCACCCACTCCTAATGTGGATTATACATTGATAAGGACAGCAACAATGACTCATTTATAACAAAGCAAAGATGTAACAAAAACATGCACAAATAGGTATGTTTGAGACTATTTTTTTTTTACCACTAGTACGGGTCAGCAAGAAAACAAAAACATTAAGTGAAATGCAAGGCCGTCCCACCACTACACACTAAAGTACATCCTCAAGCACAAATAAACAGGACACAATGAGATTTCTTAATAATAAGCAGTGTTTTGTTTTTCAGTTGTGATTATAACTAATCCAAGCTTTGGCTAACATTCACCAGAGTGCTGCATTCTACCAAACAGACATACAAACCAAACAAAAAGGATATTTATAATCACAAAGAGATCGATATCAACTCTCACAAACAGAAAAGTGAAGGGGATTTGAACAAAAAACTTGAAATAAACAACAACAGCATGCAGCTTTTTGTTAAATGAGCTTTAACAAAAAGGACCATCGGTGTTAAGTGCACTGTGGACACGGACAGAGGGGTGAATGGGGCAGGTGGTGGAAACAAAACTGCAACTGTGTTAGATTCAAAGTGGATCAGGCACACAGAGAGGGAGGTGAGGATGGCTCTGGTTGTGTTTCAGAGCGACCCGAGCCATGGAGGAGGTGAGTTTAGGACCATGAGGTGAGCGTCAATGGGTTATTAGTGCACGTGAGGGATGTCAGACACTCGGGCCACACGGCATCTCCGACCAAAACGTTTGCAAGGTTATATTGATTTTCTGTGCTGTGCTGTGGTGCTTCATCGTCGTAACCAGGTCTGAACGACGGATGTCAAGCTTATTTGGTCACAATAATCGCAAGAACTGAATATGTATAATCGGGAGAATGTTAAAAGCAATGCAAGTCAAGATATACTCCAAAAAGTAAACCTAAATGTAACCTGCTTGTAAATTTAGCTTTTTGTGGCACATATTTTTTTGTTCAAATTACTTTATCATTCAGAAAGTTTGATTCCAGACAGTGAACGAAGATGGTTTAGTCAGGATGTTGATAATTGTGAAAATCATAATGTTTCTTATCACAATAAACAGTTAATATTGACATCCATAGTCTGATTTTATATTATGATGCAGTAGCAAAAAGACAAAACCAAGTATAATATGTCTCAATGTTCTTTCTTTAGACCATCTCTTAATAATAATAGTACAATTTTGAGTTTATGTCAGATGGAAAAACAGTCATCGACTTAAAGTGCTTAAGATTTTACTAAAAATGTTCTCTATGTTTCCCTAGTGTGACAGTTGGAGAAGTTTATCGTTTTAGTTCCTGATTTGACATGAGACTGTTACCTGGCAACAATACTATATACAGGAGCTAACGGTTGCCTAATTCCACACATTTCATTTACAAGAAAAGGTTGGGTAGCCAGGCTTTAATGGGTTTTGCAATTACTGTGACCGTCTGCCACACATTACTAATACAGTATGTAATGGTGTAGCCACTGTCAAAAGTCACACCAGTTGTCTGAAACCTTAAGTCCCCAAACAGGCTGCACTTCCTGTTTGGTGGAGGCTGCGCCCTTTGATAGATGCGAGTTGTGCTGTGCTCACTCACTGGGACTGTCAGATATTTCCGCAGCAGAGGAGATAAGAGAGGAATCTGAGCTGCGTGTCAGAAAAATACTGCCTTTATAAATCTGTAACCAGGCCAAACAGACAACACAAACTTTATGCCAGTCTGTGTCAGGTTTCTTTCTTTCTAACAGGCATTTCTTCTCAGGCAATTGGTTTTATTGCCGGGAGAGAATGAAGAAATACTGCAGAATGTGCTGCAGTGAGCTCCTCCCACCAACATGGGGCACTTTCACGTCCACTAATGGAACAGCCAACAATTAGGCGCTCCTGTTTGTATCCAGACACAATACAGACTGCATATATATCTGAGTTTCACATTGTGCCAACTTAAATCCAAGTATGATGTTTTGACAATTCAGACTTTTAGAAGGATGAGGCTTTTATGGACAGTTTGCATTGAAACAATATGCCGATATGTTTTTTCCCCTGTTTTTCCTACAACTGTTGAGACGCTAGTGGGCTGCAATGATAAATGTTGCTTGATTTGAAACATTTGATGAAGCACCAGTGGATAGTCTCTACATTTGGAGTTGCCGGGCGGAGATGAGGTGCAGACCGCGTGTTGGAAGCACAGATGAGTGCACCAAAAGAAGAGACAGACAGACGGATGAAAGCAACGGCGGCGAGTCCAACAGCAGTGCAAGTGGAGTGAAGGCATTTCCATACGAACCTGGCTTTAAAATACTGGGCTGTCAAAAAAACAGTCACACGTGACACAACGTAAGAAACCAGCCAAACGCTTTGAACTGCAGTTCTACTATAGCTTCTCTAAGTCTTACAAATGCAAATCTCTCTGTGCCTTTAACAAACACAAATAGTACAAACAGAAGAGTAGGCATGTAGGCAATATATCCACCAACTGACTGTTAATACAAGAGAAAGAACATAGAAAATGTTATCCAGAGGTCTACAAGAGCGGGTGGCTTTAAGGGTGCACTGTGCCATGGTTGGCACAGTGCAGGGCCAGAGATATGGGAGAGGGCAGTGATATGCAGGGGACCCCACACAAGGACCTCAGAGTCTTCAATCTAAGCTGCAATCAGTGTATGGTACATTGGATAAACAGCAGCAGAATTATCTTTGAATGAGGGATTCGGTTTTCTAATTTCCTTTTGAGGCTGTAGACATGTTGCAGTAGCTTATGCTTAGCTGCCACGTAGAGGTGGGTAATATATATATATATATAATATATAAGAAATTTAGATAATATCATCAGAATCAAAATAAGTCCATCTGTCCGGGCGCCATTTTGGATACATCTTGAATTTTGTTTTGAAGATATGCAAAATTTGACAGTTGAGAATATAATTTATAGTAAAACATGATTTTGTCAACTTTCAAATAAGGCTATAAGGTACTGCACTTTTGTGATTAATTCTACAGACAGTTCACATTTGTCTGATAATTAAACCTCAACTAATACTTTAAAGACATGTTTTAACACATTTATTTTGCATTGACATGATATTCTCTATCATTATTAGAATACTCAAAATAATATTGCCCACCCCTACTGTCATGTCGCTTAGCACTGAATAAAAGCAGAAGACAGCGTACTGCAAGTCTGTAAATGTTCAGTGTGACTTAAATTAGTGGGGCTTTAAATTACTACAGTGCGGTAAAAAGACAACATTCATTTTGCTTTTTGCACAGAGCTGTTTCCTTTTACTTACCTTGCAAACACGGTGGCCAAATTCTGCAAGTTTAACAAAATAATATCAAATTAATACAGATGATTTCTGTTTTATGTAAGGAAAATGCTAGCTGGGGATTTGATTGGCTTGGAGACAGATGCTTTTGTTCGGACCAGCGCCTGTTCCAGCATGTAAACTGGGACAAGGCGCATTATTATTTAAATTTTTAATTTGCCTGTGTATAAATAACTGCTAATTAAAAACATGATTAAAAGCGCTAAATCTTTGGTACGCTGCCTGTAGCTCTGAGGACGCCCGCTGCATATCGCTCTTGGATGAGGTTAGGTGAGGGGCAGGAGAAGGGGGCAGGTTTGGGAGGATTTGGGTGGGGCAGGAGAGATGGGGAGAGAAATGGGACTGGGGGGTGTAACTGTTGAAATGTAAGTGTAACAAGGAAGAGTACCGAATAATAACTACCAAAGTTAAAACATGCAATGCAAAACAATGTTAGAGAGTCAGAGCGAAGACCAAAAGGGGAAGGACAGAGAGAGTAAATAGATCCCAGTAAAGTACCACAGACCTCTAGCTGCCTAGAAATCACACACAATAAACGGCAGGGGCGGGGCTCTGCGCAGCTGGACCCAGGCATCCACGAACTCAACAAACCTCTCAAAACTACACTATTTTTACAATTTGGTTGCGCATCAAATTAAATAATCTTGATATTTGAAAGCATTTGAACAGGACAATAATGATATACGACTAAAATGCCAAAGATATTAACTAAATTGCTGCATTACGTTAATGAATTCAGTCTACTTTTACTGTGAAATGCCAAATCTCAGCTGTCAGTGCCCCCCCACAAATAATAGCGCAGGAGCCAATGAGCCACTCAAGCCAGGTGAGCAAGCCACCTCTCTCCATTTACTGCCTCTCTTCTACACCCACGCAGGGATTTGAATGAGCGCTATGCAACACTGGCAGAATATGTGTATTTGAATGAGGTTTAACTTGGGAAATATTGGATTTAGAGCTTTGTAAAACAATCCAATTTGATAATTATAGTTTGTAACATGAATTGTACAGCTTATTTTATTCCACGTTTATATTTATCTTGTTTGATAGATTTTCCCTGCAAGGCATTAGTTGCTTGAAATGCCAAATGAAAGGCTTTTGGCTGTGTGTTGAGGATGGCTGAATGCATTATGATTGGGTGTTGTGGTAACAGGAGCCCGGGCCTGCTCACCACACTGCTTAAGAGTCAGCTTATGGGAAGGAGAGCGCTTCAACGACAGAAAAGAGGGGGAAGACACTGCCTGCGCTATTATCCATGTGCCTCTTCAGCGAAAAATGCAGTCCCAGTTGCACAAGCACCATGCCAGCACAGAATGACAGAGGGTACTGTACACCTAATAACTGTAGTAGAGAAAGAGCATAGAGTGAGCATAGAGAAGTGAAAGAGAGAGAGAGAGAAGCGTTACAAGGACCCTAAGATAGGAGTAAGAAAGCAGAGCGTGCAAATACAAACCGGGTCATTGCTGCTTAGCTAATAGGGGGCCAATTCGCTGCAGGAGAGAAATGTCGAACACCCCAAGTTGTGTACAATAAGATAACTGTCCTATAGACACAAACACTATACATCAATGCTAGTCTATGTAGACACGCACACACTCAAACACAAATGTTTCCTTTCACACCGTCTAATGTGCAACTCAGTTTGTAGGGGATAAAGAGAGGAAACAGTACTGCATTACTTTGTTGGATGAATAGCCATTATTAGCAATTAGATCTGTGCACAAAAAGGCAAATTTTTTAAGTTATAGCTAAACCAGTCACAATAATTACTACATCGACGTCAATAAATTATTATTAAACAATATGTTTTGCGATTCAGTATTTTTCATGTGTACCTTTTCTTTGCACTAGTGAGGAAATATTTGCCATTTTTTGTAGTGTGATAAGATTTGAGCTGTAAACACTTATGACTCATTACAGATAACATCTTAAGGGTGTATTTGCATTGTATTTTTTTAATGATATTGTACATTTAGAGAAGGTTTTACTGGTAATATCCTGCTTTATGTTTCTAAGTTTCAATATGATCGTTTATGAAGATATTTTCAAATTTTGTTATAGTGACAGGACTAGTTATAACCACTTTGCTTGTTAATCAAACGGTTACATAAGTATAAACTATCCACTTTTCATGGCAGTGCTGTATCCTCTCTTTTCAAATTCGTTCTGTAACTTGAAAGACTAACAATGACTAATGGAAGACATCAATCTGAGTTCTATGTAAATCCATAGATAAAACAGGAAGGTCTAGTAGTATGCACGATTTTACTTGTCACAAAGAGACACTGGAAGTGGGGTCTTAACAGGGTATTAATGGACATGGAAGTGTATCTAGGGGTTAGATGGCGACACTGAATGCATCTACAATACTTGGACAGATGATGAGGTAAAGAAGATGTGGCTCTGAGTAATAGTTTCCCTGGAACAATCATCCAATCATCCACAGCTGGTCCCATGGTGCGGAGAAGACGGGTGCGGCCTTACCGATTCTATGGGCTTGTCCAGGGACGCCTGCTCCAGCTCCAACTGGCCCTCTTCATACTGGTCAAAGTGATTTCCCCCCTGCACACACAACACACTGACAGTTATTCATTTACCTAGTATATTGAATGATATAATTTCCTTTCAATATTTATAATAGTACTTAGTCAATACAACATAGTTCAATTCCAATGTGTCACAGGAGGAATTTTAGTAACTCACCTGTGTACTTGCCAGCCTTAAATGTTGTGTTAAGCGTTAAGTGTTTAAATGTGTGTTTAAATTAAAGTGTCTATGACAGGTTGAACTACCCATTTTACTAAAACACAGTTAAGATAATTGTATTTAAAAATTTACAAACAAATCTATTCTTTCCCCAGTTTGGCAATTTTTTTTACGTTTAAAATGTTACTTCCTGGTTGTAAATCCAGACATCATTAGGAAATTCTGTAACTGTTACCTGGCAACCATGTTATACACTAAGTCAAAACTCCTCTAATGTCACACAGGTGATTGTTTGACAAATCAAAATAAAGATGTTCATACATTTTTATCAAGTAATGTTTAAAGAGTCAGAAATGTGTTTTGAGTGTACATTTTCACAAACATTTGGATGGAGACTCCAGTTTTGGAACTCTGTTTTGTTTCCTGTCATTTTCAACCTATTTCAACATTTCTTCACAAGCTGACACTTGATTGGTGTAAAACTATCATAACAGGTTTTATCACACCAAATAAATCATAAGTGAATCATAAAAACCTGTCATACGCACTTAAAAGGTCCTCTACCTGATTTGATTTACTTATGGTTTAGATAAATGTCCTTCATATTATGTATAGTGTATAGGAAAGGCATATTATTTAGAAAAGAAAATATGGCTTAACTGAAAAATCTTAACTATGCATTTTACAAAGAATTTTTTGGGCAATAACTAATAGAAAAGCTACAGACAGATTCATCACTCTTTGTCCAATCAGGTACGTTGTTTGCTCATGTGAAATAACTATACCATCCTAGACAGATGATTTTCTGTCATTGCACATTGTGTGAAAAATATTGCTATATAAAGTGGGTAGAGACTAGAGATTGATTGATAGATGATGCAAATAACTGTATTTGACTATCCCAGTTTGTGTGTCACGATGCACTTCAGAGGGACAGAAAAGGACAGTAAGCTGGAATAATAGTTCAAACTAAAACATGTTCCTGACTCATGGTTCAATTACTAATAGTTTTAATAGGAAGATATAATTATAATATGGAAATGGAAGTTGTGATTACACTGGGGTAGATAGAACAGATAAATAACGGGACAGATGCCTGACTGACTTTTTTTTTTTGGTTCTTTGGGCTTTTTTCTTTCCTTTTTCTTTCCATTCTCTCGTCTTGCTCTAGTTGTTAAAAAAATGGTAAATTGTGATTGATAAAATGAGAAATTTCTTTTATACTTGGTCCACCCAAACACAAAGTACCATTGAATTGATTGAAGTTATTGCTCGTCTCCAACAACTGTTTTATAGTTCAACAGGATGAAGAGTGTTAGGGAGTGACTGTGGGTGGAGAAGCTGTTAGCGCACATTGGCAGTGAATGGATAGAGGACTACTGTTAAATATTTAGAGAACTTGCAAGGCACTATATAAAATGACCATATTCATACCTACCTTTTCTATGCAAATTTATAAATTCTCATTTGTTTCTCATTGAAGAGTTTCTTGAAATGCAACTTTAAGCTTTTGCACACTGAAAAAAGCTGTGCGAGTGAAGGCTGTGTCGCAAAGCACATTCTATGACTTTTTTAAACCTTGATTGAATTCTCCATTATGTTTTATTTACTGCTGTCAAAACACTGCGACAGCTTAGAGCAAGAGGCTGCTGCTGCTACCCATCCAAGAGAATAGATTTCAATCTAGGAAAAAAATAGAAAGACCTGGGGCAATAGAATGGAGACTGACAAAATATTAAAAATAAACATGAGCAGCTTTAGAGCTCTAGATTATTCCAACACAAAAACATCATTTCTTTATTCAGCCAGAAGCTTAAATTATAAGACAACAAGAAGGATATCAGTCTATTTCCTTGTTGTTGATGTATTCCGGTGGCGACAGCAGCAAGCAGTAGGCAGCAGCACTCAGATATTTGCTCCTTAGATTGCAGGCATAGCTCCACATTCACGATCCCAAACATTATGTGTGCATTGTGCCCTGAGTGGGATTGGTGGTGAATAATGGGCTGCTATTGGGACCAAAAGGAGAGTGTTTATGGAGCTGTGTGGAGCTCAAGACAGATGGCTTCCTCTCGTCGTCAGCAGAGGAGACAGCAAGGTCATGTTTAAAAGGCTGTTTATTCTGACCTTCACAAAAACATTACAATAACATCACCAAACAATTCATGTAGATGTATTTTAGTGAATAGGGTGACCAGTATTGCAATTAGGTGTTCAAATTTTGATTCAATTATAGGATTCCATTCAAAGGTCAGATTTTAAACGTGTCCAGAAGAATTGACAAAAAGACAGAAATAGGTCTATGAACTGACAACTAATAAAAGACTCATATACGTGTTTGTACCAAAATACATGGTCACTATTTTGTTGAGGAAATTCTGGTACTCGGGTGGGTATGGGAAAAATATATCAAAATTATGAAGTATATCCATGTATCTAACCCATACTGCACTCAAAAGAACACAAAATTCAAGCAAAAATAGAAATTCATGCAAAAACAACTATTTTTACAGATAAGGACTAGGAAGCTATATTTATATGTTGGACTCCAAAAACTTCAGCAACTCACTCCATATTTTCTTGTTTTTGATGTTTCTGCCATATAAATGCATTAAATCTAAATAAAATTATTAGTCGACTACTAAAAATGTTAGTCGACTAAGACAGTGGTTCTCAAACTAGGGGTCGGGACCCCAATGGGGGTCGCAAAATGATGGGGGTCCCCAGATGATGGGGAAAAATTGATACAATAGTGTTAAACAACATTGACACCCTTCAAATGCAGTGGTAAATGTAGATTCCTATTTGTTGGCCTATTAAAGTCATTTTTCTAGGTCTATATTCTCAAAATAAGGTCAAACATTAGATATAAGGCTAATTTATCACTTAGCGTGTTACCTAATTTTTGTGTTTGGGGGTCGCGAATGTGATTTTTTTTTTTTTCAGGGTCGCGACTGAAAAAGTTTGAGAACCACTGGACTAAGACACCATCGACAGATTAATCGACTAAAAGACTAAAAGTATACAGCCCTATTTTTTTTTTTTTGCATTTCTGTTCTGACTTACCAGATTTCTAAAGTTAAGTGAATATTGAATTTAAAAACATTTTAGCTGTGATGCCTTTTATGATGCAACACTCATTTATCCAGCATTGACACAGAGACATTTTTCCCATTTTGAAAAGGCACTCTTTTGAAGACAGTGGCAAATGATCTGGATGGACAAGATCTTGTGCCACAAGATTATTCTACACAAACGTGTGTACAATCTGCGATTTTTTTCCTCCATGTGTTTACATTTGGCTTGAGCAAAATAAAGGCTGGTGTTGGCGAGTGACACATTTTGAGAAGCCGTAGTTCCAAAAAGCATTGCTACATGATTCGTCTTGTCTTGAGGTAATTGCGTTTAATTGACAACAGCGAATAAAAGGTAATAATGATTTTAGAATAGTTAGAAAACTTCTTTTCAGCACATGACATGTTTTAGAGCCAGTGCATAATAATGTTACTGTTAATTAATTTATTAGGTGTTCATAATTTCAATAACTGATCAGCCACACACATCTGATTCATTCCAGATTTAAAACAATCCTTTAATTCAGAATTACGAAATGTATTATCGTTACATCAGGTTGACCTTAAAACACACCCTGGGAAAGCTGCAGCCGCATTTGAAGCTTCCCTAGCTGTATTCATGGATTGATTCAAGAACTGCTGTGGTTGATAGATTTCCTGGTCGCAGTGATGAGAACATGTCAGTCGCTGTGTTTCTCTGGGGAGTCCAGTTTTGCAGCGATAAGCAAGTGCTCGACTCAACCCGCCGTAATGAGGTGATTTGATGCCACACTGGAAGTCATTAATTCAGTTGGAATGGGACTCGGCATCAGAATGAGTGAAGCCGAGGATTATGGGAATTTATGGGAACGGCGGCCGCTATGGGAGAGCAGAGGATTTATTTATGACCCTCTCCTTGTCCCAATGTGTACAGCTGCAGCCTTACATGGCATCAGCAAAGCCTTCAAGTAAACGTGCTTAATCGAGCTCAGACCTCGTATGACTTTATTGAACGCTGTAGTCCTTTAGTCGTAGTCGGTCGATGGCGTCTCGGTCACCTACATTTTGTATTAGTCGACTCATAATATTGGGAGATTTTAAAGGATTAATATCACAACAGCAGAAAGGAGAAAGCATGAGTTATTTTTGAAATATGGGAGGGAATTGAGAGTTTAATCTGCATTGTTACGGATTAATACAATGTTTACGAAGGCTGTGAAATTAATCGTAACAGTAATAGTGATTCAATACAATTATTACTCTATTCCATTACAAAATGTTGTAATAGAAAATACAATGAATCGCCTTCAGCGCTATAAGTGCACTCCTTTTGCTACTCATAACCTGGAGCAAAGGCACTTTTCTAAAACATTATTAATAAAATATATTCAATCAATACTTTCTCTACAGATTAATTTTGACAATATAGAATTAACTGTTTAAAATAATTGTGATTTCAAATATGTGCCAAATAACCGTGATTATCATTTTTGCCATAATTGAGCAGCCTTACTGTTAACTAATACTTTTCAACATAGATGTTTGTAATTGTGTGACCTCCTGTTGTCTCATAAATGGTCAAATCAGAGATACTTAATAGTTTTGGGAGCCAGTTTAGTCAATGCATATAGCATGTCTTTAGTCAGCCTAGATTTTTTTGTGTCAATTACAGTCTAGACTTAGTTTAGACGCGTTTAGAGCTTGGAATGAGGCAATTAACAATGAATTGTTTACTGCGATAAAAAGAGGAAACAATTATCGTTTGTGGTACATTTTGTGTATCTGTGATAATCGCCATTATGCCACCAGACTTTGTTGAAACAAGCTGCTAATGTTCTCTACTAGATCATTTGACATTTTCACCCGACAAACAGTATATTTTCCATAATAGTTGAGAAACGTAACATTTTTAAACTGTCAGCAACTTTAATTATCGTGATATGAATATCCCATGCCTATTTCTGGCCCACTTTCTAGAACATATTTACAGGTTTTTGTTTAATCTAGTTTTCTTTTTTCAGCATTCCAGAGTTATCTCTGTCTTATCATCAATCGCTAAAACCCAACCTCGCCATCAACAAAACCCTGTTGTCATTCATCACTATTGCAATACGTTTAACACGCAGTATTAACTATAGAATAGTATTGCTCAGCTTTGTGGTTGTTAGAGCTTTTTTGGCGTTTGGGTTACAGAAATGACTATCTTTTGACGACAATGCTTTGAAAGTGGAGCACACAACAGAAGCGCCGCGCCGATAAGATGGTGTCCACTGATATGAAACAGAACAGCAGACTTGAGACAGCTGACATTTTAGAGCACAAAGCCTTATGGGGCCCAAACGTTTAGTGTTGGCAAAGTCACAGAGGACATGGCCCCTGGACTGTTTGCTCTGTAGGTGTTAGGTCAACAGTCGCAGGGTGTAGTCTGCTCGGAGGCTTTAGGAATATTAATACCATTGTCACTAGTCAGACTATCTCTTTTCATGGGTTTGCTTTTGAGGATGTGCCATTCTGCGAGATTAACCAAATGCCCTACTTTTAGGCTTACATCCTTGTTAAGCAGAATTAAGCTAAATTAAAGCAACTACAGAAATCTGCACCTATCAGAAGCTTTGTATTTAATATTATATTCAAATTAAATGCAATAATGTTCATCAACGCACTTATTTGCACCAAAAATACTAAAATCAATAGCCACATTAATATTAAGTACAGAGATTGTTAACAAAATATTCCATACGTAGCACGTAAGAGCGCAGCAATGAACACAATGTTGAAGGCATTAACATTTCCAGGAATTATAAACCTGTTGGACAACTTTAAAATGACAACACAGCTGAGGTAAACAGTGTCAGGTAAAAACATGTTTGACATTTTTATAAATTATCCGAAGAATTTGTGTTACGAATTATCTAGAAAAAACATGATCAGAATTAAATATGAGAAATGTATCTTTTGAAAGGAACACCTAATGAGTGTGTTTCGTACAAAATATGTAAAATAAGATTTAAAGAAATACATTGGGCAAGATTCTGTCCCTCCCTGGTGTGGTACTGATGAGGCAAACACCTCACAATTGTGAAGAATACACAAAACAAAATCACAAGCAATAAGACCACGTAATCAACATAAAACAGTTAGTTGTCAGCACAAAATTTTAAGGCACACACTTGAGTTAAATGTTTGATAGAGCTTAATATAACAGATTACATTTGGCAAGTAAATTCTCCATTGGAAGAAACAGATACCATCACTAAAACAAAATGTGAATAAACTCTAGCTATTTTTTCCTCTTCTGCACGATCCAAACTTTTGTTCGTTTTCCTACCTAAAGAGATGAGACTTTTAATCGCAGGACTGCAGTTGATACTTCATTGTTGTTGCTCCAACTGTGCGTCCGCGGAGCTAGCATCCAACATTAGCGCAAGTCGATAAATAACCAAGGTCACTATTATTTGTCTCCTTTATGACATGGTTTTATTGCGATCTGCTGTGTGCACGCTTTTCGTACGCGTGTGTACATTGCGGTTTATTGCATGCAACAGCAGTTTAGTGGAGCAAAACAGAGCAGCATCACAGGGAAGTAAATTGAGAGCCGCAGTGAAGTAGCCTTCTTCATTAGCATTAGCAAAGTTAGCTTGCAGCATTAGCACGCAGCAGCTCAGAGACAAAACTGCGCGACGCTGAGACATATACACCAAACTATAAAGCGGTTTAGATTGCACGATCACAACACTGAGACACGAAAACGACAAGGTGTGGGTTAGAGTGCGTAAATTACCTGGAAATCACGTTCTTCGTTGAATCTAGAGAATTTGTCGGCCATTTTCTGAAGGCAGCCGCAGCTCCAGTGCTCGCTCCGTCTGTGACAGCAGCGCTCTGACTCTGCACACTCAGCTGCTGCCAGAGATCCACCTTCCCCTGGAGACTGGACACTAACCATGAAGCGGTAACATGCTCAATCACATATGGACTGTATTATCAGTATGCACATAAGACAAATGCAAAAGTACATAAATAAATAGCTAACAATTAGTGCATCACTGACATTTAACCATTCACACTTTATTTATTTATAAACATTACCAAAAACACAATTTCTTATTGACATTGTTATAAAACATAAGCCAAATGCAAAATTACATAAATACATAGATGTTAGTCAATTGCCGGCAATGTTCATTCATATTATTCTGAATTATTTTTCTACTATTATATTGAGAATATTTCTGACAGTTATCTTTATGAAACATTAGCCAAATGTACACTTACATAAATGTACAGTTAACATTTGGTCGATTACTAAATTTCTCAACTTTACCCCATAGACTATACATAAATATAATGCAAATTTATTTTATTTTCCCTCTGAGTTTTCAGTGTCTAATTTTCTGTGGTTTGTGGCTCCATCTTGTGGTAAATCTGCGAAATTGGAAAAGTGAAAATATGTCTTCTTGCATACGTTTTCGAACATAATTTCATGATAGGGATGAATCTAGTTGACTGATCTAATATTTTCTCTTTTAACTTAAAAACAGTTGTTGGTTTAAGTTTGTAACCAACGTGAAACAGCAGCGCCACACTTCCTGTAACTTTATTCTGGCGGATGCTGCAGCCTGAGCGCATCCACAACTTTTAACTTGGACAGATGCGCCTCCATCCGACGTCTTCTATTTGGGAGCTCGGTACATGGTGAGAAACTTTAATCTAACTCTAATGTTAATCTGCATTTCGACTTGATGTGTTTACGGGTCCGTGTGGTTTGATTAACGTCATTACGTGGCTACTTTTGAGCGTGTTTTTTTCATGCGTTGTCAAAGATTGGCAAAGACGACGAGGGTTTAGTTGGAGAAGAAATGGCGCTGCATGTAGAAGAGGAAGTAGACTGACTGTAAGCGGTCCCAAAGCAATTGTAAACACACTTTCACGCACTTTTCCTTATCTCCTTGTCGGTGCGAAAGCTGATACATTTCACCTAATCCATATAGATCTATAGGCGTACTATTTAAACAGTCATAAGTGTGTGCTTCTTATTTAATAGTTTACATAACTCATGCCAACTATAATCAGGCATTTTGCATAATAGGACAAGGTACTGTAACTATAGAAGTGTTTGTAAGGCAGTTATTACAAACATTGACAATCATTACCAAGTTTTAAAACGATAAGAAAGGGGGCAGGGTAGCCTACGATAATTGTGGTAATAATAAGTGGAAAGTCTTTCAGGCATATAATGTTGTTTGTCAACCCTATATTGACTTAATTATAATATTTAATGATGATGTCTTAAACGCTTCATTAATGAGGGCATATTATGTTAGATCAACTTTTATCAACTTTAAACCATGTTATTATGGTTTCCCCGCCTCATTAACTTACTCAAATTATATATATTGATTATTTCATGCATGTTTGAATACCCACTTAACTTTACTGCCTTATGGTTATTTTAACATGTCAGAGCCCGAGTCATACATGTAGGGTTTAAAAAGTCATGTAACCCTTTTTCAACAATAGTCAATAAAAATCTACTGCTCAGATGTAGATTGGATTAGCCTTTACTGGTTCTGTATGGACAGTTTCCTCTGCATTTGACCCATCCTTCATGTGAAGGAGAAATGTCACTGAAGAACAAGAAGTAAATGGATCTGTTTCTATTATAAGGCTGTTATAGATCAATAAAACCAAAGTGTGGTTTACAATGAGCAGCATGTAAAAAAATGATCTATGTATGCTATAGTTTAATACTAATTGTTATGCTTTCTGCAAATGTTAATTAACCCTTACTAGTGTCTTTGTGCTGCATGAAAGTAGTGGACCTTGTTGGCCACAAGTCAAAGTCTGGGTCTGCATTCACTTTACAACTGGCCTCAGTCCATCTTTAAATAAGAAACTAGCTGCTCTGTCAGTCCCAATGTCCTTTCTAGTTTGCACAAAGAAATACCTTTCTCTGTATTACAAACAGACGCAGCAGTTTTTGCTCTGTAGAAACCATTGAATTGAGTGTTTCCCACAGATCTGTTGCATGCTTGGATAGTTTTATCAAATGCATGTTTTAGAGGTTTTAGCATTCTGATTTATGCGTAGTATAATTTATATAATAATCTATATAATTTATAGTCCATTGGATTCAAGTAAAAGCCAAAACAAAACACACATTTGGAAAATATTCTGACATTTTTGCCAGATTGATATGCTTATGACTTAACACAGGAGGTCAATATGCTCTTTTCTAGTAAAACAAAAATGTAGTTTTCTATAATTGCATACAATAGTCTTGGGCATTTTTCTGTTTATGAATATGTCTGTGTTATAGCTGTCTGCAGGTTGAGTCCCCTCGTGCAGCCCTTACTAAAGGCTTTGGAATTCCATTAATCTGTGTGGGTGTACGGCCGGAGTCAGCTCAATATAGCTCCATCTGAATGTGCAGCCTTTAGTTTGTGTGTTTATGTGTGGCAGTAACTAACCATACACATAATACACTAATACTGCTATTTACTTTGACTTCTGAGGCACATTCTGTTCACTAGTTTAATTTACTAACTGGTCATTTATACAAGTATTGTTTAACTCTCGCCCACCAGCTATATATTTGTGATCAATAATAAGTAATCACATTTATATAATAAATGAGAAGTGTTATGAGTTTGATATTGGCTTGGTGACATATTAGTCTCTTTGGTGATAAAAATCTCATCAAAGAAAACATCATGAAAGTCATAAATTCACCTTTCATTTAATGTAGTTGAAACTAGGGGTGTGCGGTATTGACAAAAATTAATATCTTAACATTTTTTGCATCAGGATTGTGCTAAAACATGTCTGCTAAACAAAAAGTCAGGAATATCACTTTACAGTTTTGTTTTGGAGATTATATAAGATGTCTCTGTCATTTTACTTATTTTTCATTATAGATGATATACTATATACTTGAATTTTGCATATCCACAAAAAAAATATTATTATTATCCATTTTGTACTAAAAAAAAAAAGTTAAAACTATACGTAGAACTGGGTTTGATGTAGGGCTACAACTAACAGCTATTTTGGTAATCTATTAGCCGAGCGATTATTCTTTCGAATAATTGATTTGTTGTTTAGAACGCGAAAGGCTGTTAATATGACATTTTTTTCAGTTTGACACAGATAAAGCAGAAGTGAAGCTATTCGATGACGTTCTGCAAGAGAACAGTCACAGACAAAATGGTATTTTCATCAAAAACACAAGATTGTGTTTGTCATTCTTGAGTGATTTCTGCTCTGTCTGAGTAACAAAATCTCTTCTTTCAACTCATGGCATATTTTGGAGTCTGTGTATAGATCAGTTAACGATTATTTGATGACTTAATTAGTTGACAACTATTTATATAATCGATTAGTTGCGATTAATCAATTAACTTGTTGCAGCCCTAGTTTGATGATTTGTTTACTGCAGTGGGATGTGCTTTAAAGGCTTTAAAGTATAAGCTCTCAAAGGTCGCAGACCCATTACAGTGTCAATGGTAAAGGTTGTGCATAAGGTTAACTTCACCGCAGCACTGAACTGCACATGTTCATCGTTCACCTTCACATTTGACCTGGTTTGGTCCTGGTTTGAGCCCAAGTCTAGTCCAAGTTTAGTTCTGAATGTAGCCCCAGTTTAATCAATTTTTTTAGGAATACGTCATACATGTGCAAGTGTGAATACAGCCCTAGACTCAAGTTTAGGATATCTTAAACGTTTTCTTTTTTCTGTCAATGATTATTAGTTATAGTTTGGGAATCCTTCAAATATTTGCTTAAACAATTGCTGTAATGTTTTGTTTGTGGTTTTAGTAGCAAACAAACAATAATGGACTGTAGGACTGTGCAATATGATGATAAAAGTCTAATTATGATCTCATTCCTGTGACAATCTGCTATTTTGGCTACTGGTAACTGGGATATTTCACACCTCCACCTTGAAAAAATGTCCCGGAATGCCACTCCAACTATAATTAGTAGTTTTGAGTGTGTAACAAACACATAAACAATGTAAATGTTAGTTACGTGTTAAATCCAAAAATAATCTGTAACGTAGCATGAGATGTTTAATGTTCACATTTGTTTAGCCTATGGATTAGCGTTAATCATTGTTTGCATACGAGTTAATTCAGTTTGAATGCTCTGAAGTCTAAACTCGTAATGTGCAAGTGGGAAATCGAATCAGAAAAGGTTTATTGCCATTGTCAGTGAACGAAATTCACAAACATAGGAACTTGCTTTGGCGGTAAAGTGCAACATAAAACAATGAATAAAATGGTAGCAAAATATAACTGAAATAACTTACTTCTCAGTCCTGGAACGCAGCATTATATAGTGAATCTCTACTTTTCTGTTTTATGTCGATGTGTGGCCAAACACAAACCCTTTGTCCCACCCACGCCACCTATTGGCCAGTCTCTGTAAAGCTCTGAGTGAGTGACAGCTACATTTAAGCAATCACAGTTTAAGTATGTGACCTTTCAGAAGAAGCAGACTTTATTTAGACTATAGAATTACTTTATTTACTTCTTAAAAGCAATAGAAAACTTCATAGTGTATATAATATAATATAATATATATAATATAATAAATATAATATAATATAATATAATATAACTTTTTTAATAATATGGAAACAGCTGCATTCATCCTTTGTTATCCAATGCTATCTACTACAGTGCTATATTGTAAAGTCCATCTGTGTTATTTGTGTTTGTATTATGGCACAAAGAAAACGACCCTGCTTTCTCTTGTAGTCTTGTGATTTACAGGCGTAATAATGTCGCTATGATCTCCTAACTTGCAGACTATTGTATATCACTGTGCTAAAATATAACTTTTTACACTTTTCAAGATGTTTTCTTTCTTTTTAAGGACCCTCATTGCAGCTTTTTGACAGTTTTCTTATTGTGCAATGGTTTACTCAAGCTTACGATTTTGCATCTTGTTTAGAACAACTATTTCAGTATATAATCCAGCTGGATGATATTACACACCTAAAATGATAAAATTAATTATTAACTATGATGTATCTAAAACAAACCTTCCTGCAAACAAACATAACTACTTAACATAATTTCGACCATATTTGGATATATCTACCAAAATATAGGTAGATGATGTATAAATTTACCTATTAAAAATATCTGAATACTGTATATATTTGGATGGAAAACCAAAATCTATCTGTCCTTGTTGAAAAGAGGGAGGGTGAATGAGGGGGAAATGGAGATGCATTTCCCATAAGTCATTGTCAGGGCTGCTCCTCCCCTGATTGGCTCAGTGCCAGCATCAAACAGCGGTAAACCAACCGAGCCACGAAGCCAAACAGCAGAGAAACAGGTCGAGGGAAACAGCAGCACGACACCTTCGTTTCACAAATGTAGAATTTTAAGACGACGATAAAGATATTGGACGAAAATGAAAAGGCGTCATTCATAGCCGGTGTGGTAAGCTAACAAGTCTTGACAGTAATGTAATGACTGTAATGTGACTTTTTAAAAACATTATTTCAATTGGGGTGTGGTGTTTTACTGCAAATGTCAGCATCAGAAGGTGGTAATAAGCGCTTACACTTTACAGCTCGATAACAACATAGTGAGCAAAGGTTTAACTATGGTCATTATGGGCACATTACATTTATTCAACATCATTACTTTGTAGAAATAATTCATACTAATTTGCAATGTCAAGAATATTTGGTTAATCTAAAATCAATATGATCATAAGAAGTAAAAACTAATAATTGTGAGCGATGGGAGGTATATCTAAAAATGTATCAAATCGCAATTGTTTTGGAGATGAGCAAAATTTTAATATCAAATATATCATCAGTATATTAAAAATGACCTTAAAAACAGATTGAAATATAATAATCATGAACTAAGTATTTTACTGTTTGGCCATAATATCAATAACTGAATCATCGTTAAATAATCACAACACTAACATTTCATATTGTGATGTCACTAACTCAGTGTAAAAACTCTATTTGACCATTTGCAAAGTATCTTACTGGCATTTTTTCTGACAAACTTTGTGATTGCAATTAGATTTGCAGTTGGAGTCTGTTCAAAGTGCACATTTTAAAGCACATCCAGAACATAGAGGTCTAAACTACAGACTCAGCATCTTAAATGTGTACATACTAAGAGGTTATTTTGTTGAGAACTTAAATAATGTGCACAGAATTTCAGTTGGATATAATTTTAAAATGGCTATCTTATGATTGTACTACTGAGCACTTCCTGTACAATTTGATCTCTATGAGGTGAGTGGAGGAGGAGGAGCCACTCTAAAATGAATACATTCTTAAAGATTGGACATTGAACAGTGAGCTGCAGGTGGATGTCACTGACAACAATGTTAAAGACTTTAATTGGTTGTTTCTTCACATTTTACGTTTTAATAAAGGTTAATATTAGCTGTGGGAACGGTTAACTCAGCCAACTATTGCTATGCACTGAGCCCATTGCAGGCTTTGCTTATTGCTTATTGCTTATTATCTTGGTAATAATATGGAAACAGCTGCATTCATCCTTTGTTATCCAATGCATTCTACTACAGTGCTATACTGTAAAGTCCATCTGTGTTATTTGTGTTTTGTATTATGGCACAAAGAAACCGACCCTGCTTTCTCTTGTAGTCTTGTGATTTGCAGGCGTAATAATGTCGCTATGACCTCCTAACTTGCAGACTATTGTATATCAAGAACATGTAGAAGGGGATCGGGAAAGCCGGGAGGAAGTGGTGGTCAAATGTCAAACTGATGCAACCGACTGTAAATGCTAGAGTGCTTAAATGTTTGGGGGACGCCTAACTTCTGTATTTTATTACCTGTCAGAAAAAAGAGGTTGTTGAGTGCGTGTAACCGCCGCTGTTGCAACTGTCATAACAGCGCCATGGTTCAGTTTCCTGTCTTGAGCACACCTCAAAGTTTACATGAACCTCACGTTAATTATTACCAAATGGAAGAATTAAAGTTAAAAGTGTTGATTTATTATCTTTTAGGGCTGTAGTCTTTTAGTCGTTTAGTCGATTAATCGGTTGATGGTGTTTTAGTCGACCAACATTTTTATTAGTCGACTAATTATTTTATTTCGATAAAGAGCATGAAAAAACAGAAGAAAAAAAAAACAGCTGAAAAGTTAAGATCTGGAGTGGGTTAGCTAAAGATCTTGGGGTGAATCATGAGTTTAATCTAATTTATACACTGTTTCTTAGTACTTTTCTGTATGAATTGTTTTTTTTTTCAGTTTGGGTCAGATACAGAGATACTTGATGACGATGATGATTTTTATTTATAGAGCGCTTTTCCACCTAATAGGCACTCAAAGTGCTTAACAAACTGTTGAAACTACAGTTGCTGTTACAACATTACATATAGAGTTACATTTATAGATAATAAACAGACACATACAGTTGTAACTACAGTTGCGGTCACAACAAACATACAATACACATTAAACGGTAGACATATTCTGTAAGTAATCCATACAAAACTACTTTCATAGTTTTGCCTTGCCATTTTTTAGTTGATTAATCGGTCGATAGAGAACGTCTTTTGTCGACCAAGAATTTCTTTAGTCGATTACAGACCTATTATTTTTAGTGTAGCTTAACTATATTCATAAGTTTCAGCTTCCTGTTTATACAAGTATATTTGAGGACTTATGTCCTAAATATGTAATGTTTTGTTTAGTATTGTTAATTGCTATGGCAATGGTACTGTCAATCACTCTGAAACCCATTCAGTTATTTACCAGATGTTTGATAGTGAACATGCACACTCAAACTCTGATTATTAAAGGTTAAAGATTATTAAAATGAATTGTAAACTGCAAATTTTCTGATTTTTTTCTGACCACAATCCCTCTGATTACTCACATCAGATAATATCTGAATCTTAAAGGTTCAGAAATCAGAAAATAATCAAATGTTACTGTGCATGTGAACATCAGCGCTATATACCCATGCTCACTTGGTTAACATGCACACTGTTACAGATTATTATTTAAATTGTGTCAGTGACATGTATAATTCAAAACAATGTCACAAAAATAATACTTTTTCTTATATGCTTAATACAGGCACAATGCCACAATACTTAATTTTGAAATAAATTCTGCTTTGTCGTGGCTTTTTTTTTTAGTTAATCAGGAAACAATATGTATTCAGTGTTTGTGCTGCTCCCTTCTGTAACTTCCTTATCAAGCGTTTCTATGGGATGATGACACATTTATGAAACTGCAGAGCTGCATATTTTTACTCAGTAAGTCGTAGAAGAGGAACTACTGTCAAATACTAGGAGTGGGTGGTATTGACAGAAGTGAAAGTCTCAATATTTTTTTTGGCTGATGACAATATTCATATGTTCACAATCCATCACAAATGTGCTAAAACATGTATTTGGTTGAGGTTCAAGAATCACACATGGACAGGACTTTAAAATGTATAAAAGTATTTTAAAAAAAACACTTACACCCTCATCTGAAAAATTGCTCTGCAAGTTTGTATTTGTATCTACTCTTTTTTTTAGTTGTCATTATTAACAATGTTATCAATTATCAATTATTGGCATATAACTAAAGAATTGTTGAAAAATACTAAACTCTATTCATTGTGTAAGTTTCGATTGTAGTTCTTCTATAGAATGGTATAAAAAGTTGATCTTCATGTAATTCCTGTATTTCAGGTCCATTAGATGAAATGGCGGTGAGGCAGAGGATTTTTAACTCCACGTCCCCCTTCTCTGGGACGTCCCATGTTGAGCTGAAGGGGTCGTTCCCAATCTGCACAGCCTCAGAGCAGGACACAGAGGACGAGGACGAAGATGGAAACAAAAATAACCTGATCAAATGCAGCCCTGAGCTGAGAAAAATGTTGACCCATGGGACAGCGGAGCAGATAGGAGAAGGGCCGCTGAAGACCTCCAGCTTCATCGCTCAGGCTGAATGTAAGATTTTCTTTTTGTTTTAGTTATGTGCTGATAGACACAGTGGTATGTTGGGTCACATTATTTTTTATTTCTACAGGTGAAACTCTGGACTCTCAAGCATTCAGTCCATCTTTTTCCGAATGCTATGTTCCTACCCCAAACTGCTTTTCCAGCAGGTAAGTGGCTGTTTTGTCATTGGCTCTACTTATTAAACTTTTTGTATAGTGATTTAATGGATATTTTCTATGTTTAATGTAGCCATTCTTCTGAGCCGAACAATGTAGCCTCCCCAGCTCCTGCTTCCATCCAGGAGCTGAGCAGATCCTCAGTACAAAGCAACGGGAGAAAGAAAGGCCGCAAGAAGCAGAAGCGCAGAGGCAAGAAGAAAACAGAGAAGAGAGAAAAGCGACACAGACAGCGAGTGCCGTCAGGTGTCCCTGAACAAGAGAGTGGGAGCTCTCTGCCGTGGACGCAGGTAGAAAATAATACATTAATTCATTATTACTTAAATTACCAGAGATTTGATCTTTCAAATCACTTCATGGAGTAATATAGATGTATTTTCCTTATATTGAAATTGTAGACAGTTGTTATCTTACGTCTTACAGGGCTAATTTTTTTACCCAATGGCTGATTTTTCTGCTTATAGGAAGAATCCTTCTCTGGCTGCAGTAGTGGTCTCAGCAGCTCTTGTTGTAGCAGTGTTGAGTGCTCGGAGGTGCAAAGTCCACAGTCATTTTACAGTAAACCTGTGTACAACAAAAGCTCTGCTGTTCCCTGGACAACGCCTGGTCCAGCCTGTGGATTCCTGTGGTCTTATGGACAGGAGAGTGACTCTGACTCCTCCAGCAGCAGTATTGGAGACTGCTCATTAGCTTTAGCAGGTCTCAGGGGCAGCGTTAGTCAAGGAGACCCCTGTTTCGCTGGACCCTTCTTCAAAGATTTAGAGCAAGATGCAAGAGAACAAGAAGAGGAGCTGTCAACATTGTACTCAGACACAAATGAAGGATTAATATTTTACAAAGAGGTAGATGACCACTCAGACATACTGTACATGTCAGTGTTAACTAAATAAAAAAATATAATACAAATGTCTTATCCTGATCCTTTAGGAAATACAGCCCGTAGACTCAGAATACAGAGAGGGGAGAGAGTACATCTTAACAGAATTCATCAAAGAAGGCTCCTATGGTGAGGTTCATACTGCGAAAGATGTGAAGACGGGCTTCACATTCGCTGCCAAAAAGGTAAAGGCCTTTTCCCGATCACTGACTAGTTCTTCACTGGATATTGGCAATTCTTTATGATTATATTTTTGTAGATTGCTCTGAAGAGGTTTAACAGTGAGGAGGTGGGTGCGTGGAGTGCCCTCAAATCCTCTCGTGTGGTGGAGCTCTTTGGAGTGGTCAGAGAAGGGCCAAACGTCATTCTTTTCATGGATCATAAAGCTGGTAAACACACATTTTTACGTTGTCAGTGCAAGACGATGTTATATTTGAATGCCTCCATATTTAGGTAATTTGTGTTTAAATTTATATTACCTTTCCTGTGTCCTCGCAGGTCTGTTGTCTAAATGCTTGATTTGTGTAACATCGTCGGTATTTTCTCGTCCAATCTTCTTCAGGCTCCTTGGGGCAGCTGATATCAGAGCGGGGACGGCTTCCTGAGGACCAAAGTCTCCACTACCAGTGTCAAGTCTTCACTGCACTCGAGTATTTAGTGAAGAAAAGAGTAGCCCATCTGGACATAAAAGGTGTGTTTTTCATTTTTACATCATTTTAATCTTTCTTTTACTATAATTTTTTCAGGATCAGGATGGAACAAATTAGTGTTACATATTACATATCACCATACTATGATCAAATAATCTGTAATAACTTTGTCTTAAAATCTAATTTAAAGTATTGTATTGAAAGTATTAGTTTTTTTTTTTACATTATCAATATTGTGAAGCTACATGAGGACATTTATAAATATCAGTATTGAATGAAATATGACTCTTTTACATTGCCAATAGAAGTGTTAGGGTTACATAATATACGTTTATGTTTGTAGATCAAGGAAGAGAACTTTTACGTGTTGAACTACCTTTTAATTTTGAGGTTTTGACAGATAAGGTCTTGTTCTGATTCGTAGCACCTGCTTACGAAACCAGATTTACGCTGAAAATGAGGGCTGGGAATTTCCCACAGCGTGACTCACCGCGACACATTACGGCGCATGTGCACGAGATCGAAGGACAGAGAGAAGAGACAAGAGGGAGGGGGCAGGAAGTTGTTAGCAACAGAGCCGGGGGAGTGTAACTGCTAGATCAAAACAACTTGGTTTGAAGAAATTACAGGGAAAGGCTAAAAACCACTGGAGTACAGTGCAGGTAAATAGCAGCTTAGGCGCCACCTGGTGTTCATTATGTGTAGAGCATGCTGCAAATCTGGTTTTGAACTCAAGCTTCAAGTGGCTCCATCCGTTTTACAGTGTTTTTATTTGAGTTTTGTCAGAATCAGAATTACTTTTATTTTTTGACAGACATGCAGTTGACCAGCAGAAGGCATAGAAAAAGTGAAGAAACTAAAAATAAAAAATCAGTACTACATGTTGAATAGAATAAAATAAATCAGCCTTTTTATCAACTAAACACGCATTGACGACAAATTTACATTATATCTTAACTTGTGTGAGGTTTTGTATATTCAGTTATATTCCCAAGTCTACTGCAACAGCAATTAAATAGCAGTATGTTTCATTTTCGTGTTTTCACAGCTGACAATGTGTTACTGTCAGCTGATGGTCGAGACACTTTTCTTTGTGACTTTGGACATGCGGAAAGACTTGACAGGGAAGGACACAGCCTCAGCCGATCCAGAGGTTAACTACCTTTCTTCCATACGCCCCACATACTTTTTTAGGCTTCTTAATGCACCTTTCTTATATATGTTTAATGTCTTTTAGAATTGAAAGGTACAGAAACGCACATGGCCCCTGAAATGGTAAAAGGTGAACACCGTGGAGCTAAAGCAGATGTGTGGAGCAGCTGCTGTATGTTTCTTCACATGCTTAATGGGTGCCAGCCTTGGACTCGATACTACACCTGTCGACTGTACCTCAAGGTAAAGTTTACTAAAATGAACATAATTTAAGAACAAAACTGGACAAATCTAAGCATAAAGTTAAGTCATTACTAAAATAAACACACATTCAGCCAGGTTTTAACCACAAATAATGCAGGATAATAAAAGACAACTAATCTACTACAAACTCAAGACCAAATAGTAAGAATCAGAATAAAATGAATGTGAACAAGATTAACAAATAAGGAAAGAAAATGTTTCAAACCACTAAAGCACATTCCACCCCCTTTTTTTTTTTTTTTTTTTTTAACTTTTTAACTGATAATGAACAAGCATTAATACTGGACTACACCAACATTAATCTACAACAAACAAGTTAATAGTAATTGTGAAGGCCTTTAAAATGGAGTTGACTAGAGTAGAATCTGCAGTTATAATCTCCAACCATCAGAGCAGGACTCAAACAGAGACATAAAACATGCTTTAAAGTGGACTAAATTAAAATAGCAAAAGTTTAAGTACCACCAGAAGAAGCATGCACTAGCCAAACTGCACTAAGCCAAGATGCAGTTCATAACATATCATTAAAGTGGTGATTAATTATGAATTTTGCTACTATTTCAGATTGCAAATGAGCCACCACCTTTGAGAGAAATCCCGTCCAACTGCAGCCCTCTCACTGCTGAGGTGTTCAAAGCCGGTCTACACAAAGACCCAGTGAAAAGAGCATCAGCGTCTGAACTCAAAATCAAAACTGCCAGAGCTTTAAAAGAAGGTAACTAATGCATATTTGAATTGTTTATATGGAAGTAGCTACTAGTGTGTATGTCAACCTTTTTTTGATATCGACTTACACCTACACAAGACTGAACGTGAAGTTTTATTGCCTTAAAACACAAGTAGTCGGCTAATTGCTATCAAGTAACTGTAACTTCAGTTGATTGATTAGCCTAACCTTCTACTGATATCTTGGAACCAATATCTGATGACATTTTTTTTCTGGATTGTTGCATCCCCAGTTTGCAGTATGTAATGTACACTTATTGCAATATCTTGTATATTTGTAAACTAAAGATTTCATTTGCACAACTCTGATATTATTTATTTTAGTATTAGTTTCCTTTCTAATTGCAGTGGGAGGACTCACCAGCCCCATTAAAGGACCTTACATTGAGCCTCTGTACAACGTCGACAAACCACCTGACAACCATTTACACAACAGTGTTCAAGAAACAGAGGATCATCCAGACAAAGTGTACAGTCTGGATAAGCCAAAGAGAGGAATTGGAGACGACAACTCCAAGTCTGATCAGTTAGACCTGGGCTCAGAGTTGTGTGTTCATGTCCCTTTCATTGAAAACATTAAGAAAGAAAGAAACAAGTTCACCACTGTGCCAGAGCTGGAGCTACGCAAACTAGAAAGAGGTGAGAACACTGGTCATATGATATAATCTTCTGTATTGTTCCTACATTCATGTGTTTTCTTGATGTTTATTGCTCAGATTTCTACTTGAGCAGCCTGTCACAGCTCCAGTCGGCTGAAATGCAGGAGCAGCTCTTGTCTTGTATCAGCAGCGACTACTCCAATAGAGACCAGTGGGAGAAAAAGGTAAAAGACCCATTATGAAGCTATTTAGTAGAATCTTGTGGTTAAATTGGATGCTTAGGTCTTGTCTTATACAGTTATTACAATGTTTTCATACCATTTATACTTCCAATGATTGGTACTGAAATTGTCTCAATCTGTGGCATTGGTGTCGTATCAAGTATTATAGGATTTTAGTCTTGATTTAGTCTGTTTTGTCAGACTTGTTCACACGCCACATCAAATTAGGACTAACCCGGGACTAGACGAGAACCATGATTAGAACAGGACCAAACCCAATTTACATCAGGGCTAAACTTTAAGTTTTTTTGTTTTTTTTTTAACACAATGGTTAAAATCTGAATATTAACCTTTTTTCCTGCAGTTGATTGTTTTTTTTGCACAATGTTACAGTTGAATTACAATGTCTTTCTTACCTTTACACCCGTACAGGACTCAGGCCGCTGGTCCCTCAGTCCAGGAGACGACTTAAGCTCCGGTGTTTTTTCCTGCAACAGCCAGACAGACGGACAAGTGTTCAGCATGGACTTTCTTGGTCCGTCACAATTTCCACCTCCCTGTTGTTTTGAAGGCAAGAATAATTAAGACATTTACATATTTTATGATATTTTAACCCTTAAATGTTGTATTGACTTGTCTCTCTGCGCTCAGGAGTCGATGTGTGCATCAAAGACTTCAGTTGTAGAAGTATCCGGATCAGAGAGGCCCGGCGTGTGACAGTGGGCCACATTGCCACAGGCATCAGTGATCAGGTCTGGTCTTATAAATGTGTTTAATTAAAGATGCACTGTGTACCCTTTCTATTGGCTGCCTGCTTGTCTCCATGGAGATGTTACTGCTTTGTCTGAGATATTTTACAGGATGGTATTTTCTATATTTAATTAATTTAAATACGTGTTTAATGTTTTCTCAAAAATACTTGACTTGATTCTGACCTGTAATATAAGTTGTCTTGGTGGCATCACCTGCTTGTCTCCATGGAGATAAATAATGCCATGCTATTGAACATTCCGGGCAAAGTATAACACCTTTATGGAAACAAACAGGTGGCACCGGGGCACTCTCTATTGGAAATGTTTCTATGACTGAGTGCTTAGTTTAATCAGCTGCTGCTGTCTTAGTCGACTGAGATTTTAGTTTTATCGATATCCTCACAGCAGTAAGGAGAAGGCTTGGAATGAGAGTTTTGAGAGCAAATCATAGTCTATTCTTATTTTTATGATTAAATGTACTTTTTCTGTATAAATGATTGATGTTTTATTGATTTCCTTGAGCTTGTGTAAACTTAATAGTTTTAAGAGCTTTTGACCCCTTTTAGCTGAGTCATCGGTGCATAGAGCATGTCTTTGGTCAAACTTTTTGACTACAGCCCTAAAAGTTACAATGTAATTTTAAATATTGTGCACATGGAGAGCAGAACTAATGTCATAATCTCTACTCTTTTAGATATCGGAGAGGGTTTTTACTTTGGAGATGCACACAGGTCAACAGATTGGTCACGCTGAGGAGGTGTTTGAGTCTGGACTTGAGCTCTGCTGTGTGTCTGCACCTGACTTCAGTCCCACCTGGAGATGGAGGATCAAAGATGGCGTTCTTGAGACCAGATAAAGAACTTTTTGTACTGTTTAAATGTCTGAAATCCTCACTCTTTTCCATGCCTTGTAAGCTGTTGTCTTTTTAACTTAAATGTCTTTTTTCACCAACCACGGTACATTTCTTTCCAGAACATGTTACATACTGAATAAATTTGGCTTATTATGTGGCTGTTGACCTTTCCATCTCTTGGTATAATTTATACAATGTAGTAGGAATTTACCGTTTTTGTAGCCAATTAAAAGGTGTCAAAACAGCCAGATGGTATTTTCTCACACTGGTCAAAAATAAAAATAAAAACTTACAGATTTGTCTCTGATAAATCTGTAAAAACATTGTGAAAACATTGCCAGTCCTATTTACAATAATTATTAAAACTTTTATTTTCCATTTTACAACATACAAAATCACTGCAAAGGGATTTTATGGAGAAAATCTTAAGCATAACAATTGTGATAGAAAATGTGAAAATTTTTAAGTATCAAAGTTTGAGTAAAAAAAAAAAAAAAACACATCAAGGCACTGACAACTGACAACCAAAAATATCAATGGTATTTTGCTTGAGTGATTGTTTGAATAGCTCACAATATACAGTACTTATAAAAGGTGAGGTAAGCATCTGTGAGCAATCCAGTGCACTTTCTTTGCAAAGCAACTGCCTGGTTTCCAACAGGAAATAACATCTCGCGTTGCTCTGCATCACAAAGCAAAAACATACAGGCAGAATTCTTGTAAATTCGAAACATTTAGGCCACGGAGCTGATCATGACCACAAGTAAAAATAACGACGACGGAAGAATTCAAATTTACATATTGAACATCCTGATATTAATCCATATCATTAGCAAAACATTTCCTCAATACATGCAGTGACAGTATGATATTTGAATCAGAAATTTTATGTTGACTGAAAGCTTTTTTTTTTTTAATTTGGGCAATTTTGCAAGATAAATAACCTAGAATTATTCTCATCCTTTCCAACCACGCCTATGAGGATGCATACAGATGCCATGATCATGAAGAAGTTGAGAACAACAAACTGAAACAAAGAATGCAAATGAAAATATAATGTGAAGAGACTGAAACCAATGTCATTCAACCTGTCCTGTATCATTCTACAAGAAAATGGTATGCAGGGACAATTCTTATTTTGGTACCATAAAAAATAAATTACTAAAAAAATGTATTTTCCATTGCCATTTGCCAACCTCCCACTGTAGCAGTCAGCAGTGATTCATTCACTGCGTAATTGTTTAACGGCATTCAGATGTTTGCCACAAATGTCCAGTCTCTCGCGCTCTAATTACTGCCAGGCAGGAGAAAAGAGCTCACTTTATCTCATGTGCACATGGTATAACTTCTTATTTTTGCTCCAGTTTCTCTCATCCTGCCAGACTTTCCACGAGTCATCAATCTGTCTGTTCAGCGACGCTTCACATTTTACGAATTACAAGAACAGTGGTAAGAACTCCAGCCAGGAACACACCAACCGTTTGCCATGTCGGTGTGCCGAAATGAGAGCGAATTCCTTCCTATAAAAAAAAAAAAAGAAGACTAATAATGAATAATAGTTACATTAGTTGTTAAAAAACCTTTGCGTGTTCACCTCTTACCCAGCCACCCTGGTCTCTGATCCAGTTGATCACATGTTCACGGAGGTAGTCCAGGGTCCAGCTGATAATTGTTCTAATGATATCAGGAACTTGAGTCACAAGAGCCTACAAAATAATAATAAAATATGTAAGACACCTTTTTTTGTAGTATCTTTTATTAAAACCTAAGATACTTACTTTAATAACAAGTCGACAAGCAAAGTAAAATAGTGCAACTACTCTTCCCCAATTGAACTTTCCATCTGAAAAGATCTCAATGGCAACTTTCATAAAAATGTCCTTTGTTGGACTAAGTGACGAGTCTGATATCATCCTAAAAGGGACAAGGATAGAACATTTATTAATAAGTACCGATTTTTGCTGCCCTACTGTTTTTTTTGCGGCAATGTCATGTCAAATACGTTATTCAGGTTACCGTTGGAGTTCCACATTTCCATCCAGCTCATCGCCGATCTGCTGTAGACACTGAGCGAGTTTTTTGTGGTTTGGGTCACACAGTTCTCCTCCTCCTAACTGCTCTCTTGTGATCACAGCGTTGCCCTCGCCATGTCTTCTGACTCGCTCATATATGAAACTAGAAATACATAGCATAACAATAAAACAACAATATTCATTTCAATTACTGAATAATGTGTATAAACAATGGATGTTCAGCACTTACTCTTTTAACAAAACAGCTCCAACTTCCAGTATCTCATTTTTACCTACAAGATACATGATGAATAATATGGATAGAAGGATAACACCGTGAAGATATTAGATAACTCATAAGTCATAACACGTAATTGTAGGTGTGTTTGAAACTGTCAAAGTGTTTATATATATATATATATATATATATATATATATATATATATATATATACACACATACACATGTATATATGACAAATAAACATAATCGAAGTCTAAGTCCATTACATGTACAAATGCATGTGAAAGAGGCACAGTATCTCTAATTAAAGTGATGAACTTCAAAATTACATAATAATCGGTAATGTTAGTATACACTATATCGTTGATTTTTCCTTTAGAGTCGTTGTTCACGATTCCCTAAAACAATACCAATGTTTTTCGTGTTGACTCGATTTAGTTTGGACAATTTCAGCCTTTTTAAAGAAAAGTAAGCTACTAAGTTGAGAAACAAGCAGCTGAGAAGCAAGGAGCCACCATATTAGCAGACTAGCCACCTTTCCTTGTTTGGCGCTAGTCTCTGTTCAACTAAAGCGAAGTCCTAACAAAACATACTTTGTGATCTCAAATAATTTCAGGTGAAATGTCAAAAAACACTTCACGCAATGACATCCTTACGAAGTCTGACACTATAAATAACCTAAATATTTTTGTAAATACACAAACTCGTACCTTGATCGCCTCCTCCCGAGTGCGACGCCATCTTGATTCTGTGTTTGGCAATTTTCCGCACGATCACGTGACATGTTTTGTTCAGGATAAATAAAATAATCTCGACTCCTTGTCTCTTAAATGTGGAAAAAAAAGTCCCTGTAATACATTTCAATGCATTTTATGCATTGATGAAATACAGATGTATTTCTTCAATTTATTAACCTCGCTCCAGATGATCACGTCTGTTCTGATGAGAAGAATTAATCGTCACTGACCAGATGTCCTATGTTAGATTACCGTTTTTTTTTAAATAAACGGATAATTAAATACGTATTTACTTATTTATTTAGTATTACATATTCATAAAACATATAATGAAATATACACAAAAATCTGACTCTCATATTCACTGTTAAGTGTTGAGACTAAACAGATTATTGAAATAAATACATAGACATAAAAGGTGGAAAAAAACAACAACATACGGCCATAATATTGAACTATGGTACTATTTGGATTTTTGGATTCTTTTATAAACGTCACTTCCGGTCCTCCCTGTCTTCCGTCCGCCTCGCGCATCCTCAGGCCTCTTTAGACTCGGCTCGCAAAGATGGCGGACGCACAAGTACGTGTGGGGAAACGGCGTGGGGCTTTTAAGTAACAATTTACGCATTACAAAGCATTTACTTGCACTGGTATTTATCACGCGTCTGTATAAGGAGCTTTTCCATGTCGTGGACGTGCTTTCGGTCATTTTTAAGCGTCAAAAATAGTTTGTTGCTCCTAGTCGGCTCACCCTCGTGCTACGCTCATTTAGCAACAGTGCTATCAAGTTAGCTAAAGCACTTGCAGTGAATTTTTATGTGTTCACTAGCAATAATGACGTGACAATGGGTTATTTTGCTACTTGGTCAGTAGTTAATTATTTAGTGATGCATCTAATGGACAGCACGCCTTTGAGTCTTTTTAATGCGATGTCACAATGTATCATGTCAGTCGGAAGCAAAGGCATGTCAAATAATAATCGTTTCTCCCGCAGACCGAGAGGGCTTATCAGAAACAGCCCACCATCTTCCAGAACAAGAAGCGTGTTCTTGCTACTGATGGAGGCAAGGAGGCCAAGGAGAAGCTCCCTCGTTACCACAAGAGTGTTGGGCTGGGCTTCAAAACCCCAAGAGAGGTACTGACTTTATTCAACATTGCATCAATTTATGCAAGTGATCGTAGAAAGGGGTTCAGAGGTTGTCAGGTTGACAATGACTTTTGGATAAAAGTCGAAACGTCTCGATCTTTTAACGGCGTCCGGATGACAACCTCTGAACCCCTTTCTACGATGGACCACACCTGGACGAATGAGGGTTTACATCGACGAATTATGCAAGTGATGTTTTTCTCACGATGGTCTTCCAAGCCTTTTGGGTTGTGACGACAAGGCCTTAAGGCTACACTGATGCATTCAAGATCTACGCAGAAAGTATGAATGTGTGAATACGTTGAATGACTTAAATTGTATACATTTTTATGCTTTCAGGCTATTGACGGCACTTACATTGACAAGAAATGCCCCTTCACTGGAAACGTCTCCATCCGAGGCCGTATCCTCTCTGGTGAGTCTGGCACACGTTTAGCCTGTTATTAAACAGTCACAAACGGCAAGTATGCAACTGACGTTAGAGAAATTAGGAAAACGAGCTTTCTACAAATGATGTTTTTCTCACGATGGTCTTCCAAGCCCCTTGGGCTGTGACGACGACGCCTAATGGCAACGCTGATGTAGTCCAGTGAATTCTATGGTTATATGAAAATTAAGAGAACTACTGTGGTTAATTATTCTGCATGTCTTTCAGGTGTGGTGACCAAAATGAAGATGCAGCGCACAATTGTGATCAGACGCGACTATCTGCATTACATCCGCAAATACAACCGTTTTGAGAAGAGGCACAAGAACCTCTCTGTCCACCTTTCACCTTGCTTCAGGTAAGAAATAACTAATAATAAAAATTATTATCTTTCACTCACATTTGGCTTATGTTGTGTGTTAAAGTGGTTGCAAATGATGTTTTTTCTCACGATGGTCTTCCAAGCTCAGGCATTGACGAAAGTGCCTAACGGCGTTGCTGATGCATCTTGTCATTGCATTCGTTTATGTTGCAGCTTTCTGCCTGTCCTCACTGCTTCTCTCTCTCCCTCTAGGGACGTCACAGTTGGAGACATCGTCACTGTTGGAGAATGCCGACCACTCAGCAAGACTGTGAGGTTCAATGTCCTCAAAGTCACAAAGGCCGCTGGAGCCAAGAAACAGTTCCAGAAATTCTAGTGTGAAATGACTCAGAAATTATTATTTCTTGGGCTTTCTCACTGTTGAAATAAATAAAACATTGTTTAAATATTTCTGTGAACTGTCAATCTGTCCCTACCCATTGGTACATTTGAACTGTTTGAGTGTATGTTACCGATGGAGTAGTTTTAGCCTGAAAAAAAAAAAGCCTGGTTAATGTATTGATACAATTTCTGTAAAGTCTATGTTCACTAGCAAATATACACCTATGAAGCATTTCTTTGAAATAAAAGAAGGCTTGCGTTGTGTGCATGCCTTCTGGATTTCAAATCTCAGTGGGACTAGTTTAATAAAATTGACAACAGAAATGGATGAGTTTGTTCCATACCTCTAAAGCTTTACATTCAGGCTTACATTCTTTGACTACGTTACCCTGACGTCAAGTGGTTTTGATTCTTAATTATTTCGTGTCATAGATGTGTTCAGTTTTTAGACAATGACAATTGAAGACGAGTAATGCCTATTTCATATGCATATTAGTAAAGTACTGTACTTACGTTTTTTACTGTGGATAGTTTTTACTTTGCTATATTTGAGACCAAGTCTCTGTACTTTTTACTCACATTTTTAACTAGACTGAAAAGTAGAAAGTACATTTTGTTTGAGGGGTTATTTTCAGCATGTTGACAGTGACATGCCTGAAGGGTTTGAGTTCACGCTAATATTCTGCAAAAATTAAATTACTTCGAATAGACCTTTGTTGATTAAAATTAAGCAAAATTCTTCACTAAAATGATGACATTTAATGCGTAAAACTGATCTTTGAAATACTTTTAATTAGTACTTTTAATTGTTTGTAAAGTACATTTACAAACAATTATAAAAACGTTACTTATAAGTAGATTTTTTAAAAATGTTTTAGTTATACTTGAGTACATTTTTGCACACGTATCTGTACATTTACTTGGGTAACAAAACTGAATACTTTCTGAGTACTTCAGAACATCAAACGGGCCTTGTAGACCCCAAACTGCGTGGCCATTGAATATTTTCAGTTTACGTCTGTGACGTCATATGGACAGGGTTTTATACGACGCTGTGCTGCGCCATCTGGCGGCATCTGCTGAATTTCTATACGTTGCTGCTTTTTTTTTCGACCGGCAGATGGTGACAAAGACCAGATGAAAAGATGTAGACGAAACAACTTCATCCAGGTTTTCAAATTTTGACTTAAGTGTATTAAAACCTCTTGTCAATATAAATTATAGTTTTACACCAATCAGGTCGCTGTTTTTGGAGAAAAGTTGAAAAGTCTGTTGAAAATTACAGGAAGTAAACAAATTGATGACTTCACAGTAGGAAGACAAAGGTTATGCAAACTACTTTTTTTGACGCTTTAAACATTCATTCAACAAAGTAAAGGATTTCACGTGTATTTTTCTTTGCCAAATTAAAAAAAAAAAAAAATCTGTGACAGAGGAGTTTTGACTCAGTGGATAGTTTCTTGGTAATTTCCTATTGTGATGTCATAATTTACAACCAGGAAGTAAAATTAAAAACCTAAAAAAAAAAAAAAAAATTACTAACCTGGGGTAAAATTTGTAAAGATTTTAGCAGAATATAATTATATAATATAATTATCTTAACTGTATTTTAGTTAAATGAGTTGTCCAACCTGTCATAGGCACTTTAAGTTTTTTTTTTCTTTCAGATATTTGGGCTATAGGTTCATGTGAATTAAAATGTAGGCCTAGTCAAAAGGCTGATGGGTTATTTTCCACTTCTGAGTCGTTAATGTTGTGGGATGACATCTTGGTGCTACGGAATCACAAGCCTCTCCTGTCACTGCGCCGTCTGTCTGCGCCAATGGTTTGCGCAGTGCTCGAGCAGATGCCTCCTCATTTACATAAAGATGCTGTGGATGCTCCAGTCCAAAGCTCCCGTCTATGAGTGACATATGGCGATGACGTAGCGAGGAGAAAGTGCCTGTATGACCCCAGCGACTTCAACGGGGCCAGTAAGTCAAGATAGCACCTGTCGTCTCACAATTAATAGCCCAGTTTGTATTATTCCCGCTTTTGGTTGTTCTGCACAGCCATTTAGGCATCTGTCACTCGTTCCACTTATTTAGATAATGTGCCACATGAATACATAAAATATTGGTACATACATAGAAATAATAAATATTCCTCACAAAAATAAATAAAGAGAAACATCCCTTTTTGGTGGTCCAGTTTTTCTGTAATGCAATTGCCCAAGATGTGCTATATATTGCTTTTCCAAACTTACTGTGTTTTTTATGGCTAACATTGAGAATCATGTGGTTTTGTAGTCTTTCTATATAAGCATAAATATATATGTCCACCAGCTAAAGGGAGCTAGAGGCTGTAAACCTCCCACAGCCGGGCAACAATTTATAAACTCAGTTAAGCCTAAGATTGTGGTTCCCAGAGTGGGCCACATTATGAACTCATATCTTATTGTTCAATATCTGGGTTGGGGTGCCAGAAACTAAAGCCCTAAAAGCATGAGGAACAAATCTCAAAAGTCAACAACAAAAAAGCTACTGTTCAATGTGCAATACTTTACCAACAAATTGATTGAAAAAAAAAATAAAAAAATGAGCGATTCAGTAAGTGTTGGTGGTCTACTGTAGCTCAACTAGTGGGTGTTTTTGTGTCATTGTACTTCTTTGCCACAGTCATCTTGCTGTACCACAATACAGAATTTGATGAAACAAACCCACAGCAACAGATTTACAGACCGTATCATTTTATTACAGTTTTCCACTTTAGCATTGGTCCTCACTTCTCCAATTGTACAATAATTGTCTGTAAACATCACCACCCATAAAGTCCCACATAAACAAGTTTTTTTTTTTTTTTTGTCTTTGGTGGTTGAGAAGATCAACTCTGTAAAATAGTAGCTCCAGACCCCACCAGTTTGTGTTTAGTCATGTCATGGTGAATACTTGCGGCAGTGCTCTCTTGTGTATCTTGTGTCTGGATGTTGGCTCAGTGGGTCAAAGCAGTGAACCACTGTCAAAACAAGGGCCTTTTGGTGTCCCTGGCAGGGGATTGGCCCTGAGAACATGTCCTCAGCTGTAGAAGAAGACACCTGATGGACAGAGCAGATGGAAGTGAAGGTATAGTCTACAGAAGAAACACCTTAAATGACAGGTCTGACTGTATAAACCAAGCACAGGAACAAGGGGGGGTTATTCAGAACAATTTGAGAGACATTTTCAGTGTAACTGAGCTGTTTTTGTATATTGCTGCTGATGAAGAAAGTATATTGAAAGTTATATTGCAGCTACTATTAAACATATCTATGTCCATGGGTGTAGTGATAATGAGTGTTTTTAAATGTCATTTTTAGCAGTAAAAATACCAGATATACAAGTTTAATGCCATACTGTGTAATGTTCCCAGGCAATGTAAGAAAATCTCCATGGAAACAAGCAGATTGCGGACTCCCCACATGAAACGTTACATAGTGCACCCTTAAATACCATATCATTTTACTGCTAAGAGGTTAAATTGCACTTATTTTTATTTGGGCAGAAAGATTTATTTGTTTTCAGACTGGAATGGAAGCCTGCATTACATTCTGCACATTAACATTCATCTCTTACCGCGATGTTTTCAACCGTTTCTATTCTTCCTGTTATGGTGTAGCAGCATAGTGGTAATATTCAACAGTTTCTCTCCAACTGTGCACAACAGGAACACAGAGGAGGGCAGAGGGTCAGAGGCTGGTCAGACTGCATCTGGACTTGTCATCATCACAAAGAGTCTGTGTGTTTCACCAGGCATCTCCAGAGCATCCTGTGAGGGAAAGATACTGGCATTGTTTGTAGCGATGTTCCACACATGAGATGATAAGTAATAGTGGTAAGGTGGAAATAGCATGTGATAAAGAGAGTGCGACATGTTATCCGTGTTTACATACTAATACAAAGAAAATAATACCATTTCCTGGTAAATTAGTGTCAACGCTCTGGTTTTGATTAGTTATCATCGTGATAACCTTTACTTCCTTTGCCATTTTCATATTAGTTCTACATATTAACTTAAGAAAATACCTTTTTCCCTTTAACTTTGCAATGAATACTGTGATGAGAAGAAGAATTTGAAAATGTATTTAGTTATAGAATACTAATTTATATGATCATATGTATGTTGTAGCATATGTTGTGTGTGTATATATATATATATATATATATATTTGTGGTTGTCAACCACAACCTCCGCTGTTGTTGTGGTTGACGTGGCAATACCAAGTGATGGCAACATCAGGAGAAAAGCACGAGAAACTAGAGAAATACCAAAAACTCAAAGAAGAACTGGAGAAGGCCTGGAGGGTGAAGGCCAAAGTGGTGCCCGTGGTGATCAGAGCACTGGGGGCAGTGACCCCCAAACTGGAGGAGTGGCTACAGCAGATCCCTCAAGCTCCTTGGCGGAGGCAGAGGACCTGAGCTCAGAGATGGATGAGACCACCTGCAGAGGGTGAGAAGGGAATTATATATATCTTTATATATCTATATATCTATATCTATATCTATATATATATATATATATATATATATATATATATATATATATATATATATATATATATATATATATATATATATATATATATATATATATATATATATATATATATATATATACATATATATATATATATATATATATATATATATATATATATATATATATATATATAAAAGGGATCCTTTATCACAAATTAGAGAAAGAAAGTTTTGCACTTATGGTCACTATAAGAGTTGCGTTTTCTATTTTTCAATGTAAATGTACAAGAGTACAGTTACTCTTAAACTTTAAATCTGAATATGTATCTTTGGTATATTCATTAGTTACCAACACTGACTACTAACAGACAACTTATTTCCAATAATAGGGCAGTTCTGTTGACTTTATTTAATAGATTTGCTGAGCAGCAATTTTGAGGTTTGGCATCAATACATTACTGACAATAACATGACATATGAGCAACAATCAAACATTCATAACAATGCACATCTTAATACATTAATTGGTAAATAAATCTCTTAAAATTGCAAGACAGACTATGTTAAGATTTGTTCATAAAGGATGACTGCTGACGAAACAAACTTGCAGTTTCAGGAACATTTACAGCTCACAATGTTTGAGGCGACACAATAGAAGTTCTACTATTACTGTTATACTGTTGTACATGACCATACTTTTTCCATTACTATGTTTTCCTTTTTTGATTCGCAATGCCAAATACTCAGAACATTACAATTGTTATTTTTGAGTGAAAGGGTCTTGTTTCTTCATTGGGTCATGGGTCAGTGAAAATTCATCGATAGATAATGAGCATGCACAGATTTATTCCTCTCAGGTTAGAGGTTGCTTCGTGATATCTGTAAAAACTTTAGGATCCTCTTAACTGATTTTAAGTGAGAAAACAGATGTGGCTACACGCTTGCACTTTCATCTTTCCGACCAGAGCCTCTTCTGCTTCACCACGGCCTCTTGAATGTTCAGCTGACTTTTGATGTTGTGTATTATGTTTCTGTGAAGTCGGCTCTCGCTGACACTACATCATTGGCCACGGCGTGATTGATTTCCCCTCACCTGGCGCGCCTCCCGAACCCGAGATCTCTGCGACCTTATCCTCTGAAGCAGATCTGAATTCAATATTCTCAAGTTCGGCTCGTGTTGGCGCCTGCCCTTCACACGAGCTGTACATGTGACAAATGTGTCCAGGGGCTCGTCATTCATCGCTGATTTTACACCTGATCAAAGCTGGAGTGTGTTTGCAGGTCATTGGACATCTGTTAACAACATTTTACTGCTCTTTTCAGAACAACTTTTACTCTCAATACATTTTTTGATAATTATATATTGTTAATTATTTTTTTTCAACAGGGCTTGGTGAGTTAAATGTCTGCCTAGTCCGTACATAATCAACTGGCATTTGTGGATCTTCTATTGGGATATCATTATTTTTTTTTCACTTATAACAGGGCTATTCAGCCTTTTATCACCGACAGCCAGATTTTTCAGATGGTTTTGCCCTTGGGGCCAGAAACGTGTCCAACGCTTTTGAAATAAGAAAAACATCTAACACGAAAGGCTTTAACAATGTCTGCAGAACTGAACCAGGTCTAAACCAAGACTAAACCAGGACTGAACAGGACTAAACCCGGTCTAAACCAGGAGTAAACCAGGACTAAACCAGGACTAAACCAGGACTGAACCAGGTCTAAACCAGGTCTAAACCAGGAGTAAACCAGGGGTAAACCAGGACTGAACCAGGTCTAAACCAGGTCTAGACAAGGACTAAATCAGGACTAAACCAGGTCTAAACCAGGACTGAACCAGGACTAAACCAGGAGCAAACCAAGACTGAACCAGGACTAAACCAGGAGCAAACCAGGACTAAACCAGGACTGAACCAGGACTAAACCAGGAGCAAACCAGGACTAAACCAGGACTGAACCAGGATTAAACCAGGACTGAACAGGACTAAACGAGGTCTAAACCAGGACTAAACCAGGACTGAACCAGCTCTAAAACAGGTCTAGACCAGGATTAAATCAGGACTACACCAGGTCCAAACGAGAACTAAACCAGGTCTAAACCAGGACTAAATCAGGACTAAACCAGGACTAAACCAGAATCAAACCAAGACTAAGCCAGGACCAAACCAAAAACAAGAAATTAAACATTTTCTATATTTTTCCGACAATAGGTGAAGGGATCGTTTCCCTTGGAGGGCCTGATTTGGCCCCCGGGCCTTAAGCTGAATGGCTCTGACCTATGAGGTAAAACAACATGATGAAAAGCCTAACATAAAACAAACAGCTGACATGTGAGTGAGTGAGTTTTACCGTTAAATAATCTGAAATGAAAGGGACCAATTCTTGAAATGACAGAATACACATATTAAAGCTGGTGAACAGCAAAGTAATAGGGTAAATGATAAGTGTGCGTCACAGCAGCACACAGCTACTGTCTCTAAAATCATTTAAACGGTCCATACTCTGGTTCTTGTGGTCCCTGTCATTTTCTTCCTCTGGAGCGGGACCAGCACCACCACCAGGGACATGTAACATCACCTGAACTATAGACCTGTGCTGGATTCCATAATCAAAGAGCAGCTTGTCTTCTTCATCCAAATGTTTATTCGCAAATATCAAACGTATATGGCACTCTGCATTAGACCTGTTGTAGAATCTGCACCAACAAGCTTTGATTCAAACATGTTGTTGCTGCACCAAACATGAACTGCAGAATTGTAACGTTGATCCAATCGCAAAGGCAATGTCTGCAGAAGCTTTCTCTTCATGTCCCGCACTCATCTGCCTCACAAAGATCCAAAACGAGCCTCTTTCCTTTAGGGCTGATCACTTCAACTTGATAACGCATCCCAGCTGATTGTGTCTTGAGTTTTTAGAGACAAAGAAACTCAGCCGCCACTAAGAAAAATGTTACTTTCACTTTCATTTAGAGCGGGCCATAGGAAGAGGGCCATCTGCTGGCTTTTTTGTGCAATAGCATCCAATAAATTCAAGAAGCTGATAGAGGGAGGGATTTTTTTACATTTGAAGGATTGTGGCAGCATCCCACTTTAGACTGTATCTTGTTTTATTTTACCCTTTTGTTGTATCTTTGTATATATTCATATTTTGGTTAAACATGTACATTTTTAATAGACCTATTTCATATCATGTATCCTCGATGTTTTTGATGAAATGTCCCTATTGTGGGATAAATTAAGGCTCTACTTTGATGTTTTTTGTTGATTTGTTTTTTTAACTGAGGTGGCACACCCTCCAGTAAAACAGTAAAGAAAAAAGAAGTGTAAATAATACCCATGTCACAGTCTGGCACTACAGGGATTTTGTAATAGTGGTCATTTGTGTATCTTTTCTTGTTCATAAGCTTGATTTGTCATGTTTTACACCAAATGTAATTAATGCGAAACCATGTGACCAATCTTCTTTTTGTGTTTTTATGTTGTAGAGTTTGTGTGTTGATTTGAATACATTTAGACCAGTCCTGAAATAAGATAAATGGAAACAACATTAAACCATTAAAATGCGATAAATGTCTTGTTTAGATCCTCCTGAGTCTGCTCCTTCGGTCGTTTGCGTCAGTTTAATCTCTCCTCTCATCTGCACATCCATCTCCAGGCTTCCTTCAGTCAAAATCCTGAAGATCTTTGAGTAGATGGTTAAACTTATTCGAATACTGGTTGAGTTACGATGCTTTGGAGAGATTTAGGCTCCTTCAGTGTGCTTCAGATGATGTACAGTCAGTGCCAAAATCACAAATTGTTGACAACATTGATGTTCTATGTTTTCAGTGGTCATCGAGATCGCTTAGAAAATCCCTTGAAAATATGAGTTTCTGAAATGTCCCTCTCCTCAGGTTCTTCGACGTTCCTCAGATTTCAGGGAATTTCAAACTCTCTTTTCGTTTTCCTGCTGTACTGTTGAGTGTCCATGAGCATTGCGGGCAGGAGGCTACGATATTCAGACCAGAACATCTATGACAAGAACACCTACGTTTACTTCAATATTTCATGTCAACACTTTATCCTTTGCTGTTCTGCTCAAAGTCACACATCTTTGATCTTGTTTGACTTTCCAATATTTATTTAACTGACAGTTTTGTTTTGTTTTGTTTTGTCACTTTTTTATCATGGCTCTTTGTAATTGACTGATTTTCTGTGTTCCATCATATTGTAATGAATGGCAAAAGCAGGAAAGGTAACACAAAAACTCAAAAAGACATCACACACCGCTGCTTTGTTGGTTGTTGGTCTTTTTTGTAGTTAATTTATCTAAAATGTTTAAAATGTTTCCAGGATAGATAAGTCAGTTAGTTTGCTTCTCCACAACAAACGATGGAAAAATTCTGCTTTCTAGTGTCAAAATTGTATTTGAGCGCAAAAAACCCAAAAACAAACATATATTTTGTGGCAAATATATCTGGAGATAAAGTAAAATGATTGTGAGGTCAACATTACGAAAACGCATTTGTCCGGTGAAGTCTAAAAATCTGAATTTTGCCTTCATCAAAAATGTTAATTGTCTATAATCTTCTATTTAAAAAAACAAATAATCTGAAATACAATTGTAAATGTGTTTAAACCAGGCTCTGATGTCACTCACATGTGTCTGAGCGGTTTTCATTTGCCAAAACCAACTTCAGTTTTCATATTTTGTGATATTCTGAGGTTAATCCCAGTTTCTCCAGTGAATTTGAACTTGAGTGTCACAAAATTAGTCACAGAAGGACACATTTGTGTGGGTCTTTAAAATCCTTTAAGCGTTCCATACTCTTGTTCTTGTGATCCCTGTCGCCCATGTTTCCTTCTTCTGGAATGGTTACTGGTTGATGGCCACCACCAGCGACCCGTAACATCATCTGAACTACAGACTTGTTTTGTATTCCATAATCAGAGAGCAGCTTGTTGTCTTCATCCAAACGTTCATCAAGAAATACCAAACTAATACGGTCTGAGGAAATAATAATTTAAAAACAATATTAAACTGTATTAATTCAAACGTGTTATTACACCACACAAATGCAAAATTGTACCTTTATACACATCCGGAGGTAATTTCTGCAGAATTTTTTTCTTCAAGTCTCGCACTGTCAATTTCTTGAACTACTCCTCAGTAACGCTAAAATCCACAATGATGCTCTCTCCATTGAAACCAATCACAAAAAATTGATAAAGCATTTCAGCAAATTCTGCGTTGTATTTTAGGGACAAACAAAATCAGACACCGCCAAGAGAAGTATATTTACTTCCCCTTTCATTTTGAGTTGCCCACATTAAGATAAAGGACAAATCTAGGGCCATCTGCTGGCTGTTTAGTGCAATAGCATTCAATAAATTCAAGCTGAACATTGACTCAAACTCAGTAAAGGTAAAAGTAATAACGTAGAGATGTCGAAAGGAGATTTAGAGATTAACATTTAAAGAGTAAATTTACAGTCAACACAGTGTGGTCAACTCAAACAATACACAAAACAAACAATAACTTTACAATATCTGTCTTACAGCCTGATAAATGTTTGCCGTTCTGCTTTCTTACACTGTAGAGACCATTTAAAGTCATTAACTGTTTTTACTAGTTATTTTACCAAATTTGATCATTTATTATTGTAGCTCGACTTAGACTGTATCTTATTTTATTCTTTTTGGTATCTTAAATATCGTCACATTTTGGTTAAGCATGCCAGTGTTAAACAGGCCTATTTTGTATTCATATTTTTCTCTAAAATTGTGTTTTTGTTTTGTTTTTTGCAGCAGAGTCACACCACACCCGCCGCTAAAACCTTATCAAATGAATCAGAATCAAAAACGTTTCTCAACAAACTCCACAAACTAGTAACTTGCTTCTGCGCAACACGAAACAATTGAAAACAATAATAAAAAACAATATTCCAACTTGACTAAATAATGACACTGAGTTAAAAAGAAGTCAAAAAGAATGTCTGCAACTGTCTCATACTATAGATTTTGTAAACGTGGTGATTTCTGTGTCGTTTTGTTCAGAAGTTTGCTCAAGGCACTGCAAAATGTTAGATTATCACATTAAATGATTGTGTTAACTCAAACTGAACTTTAGGGCACACATGGCAATCCCTCAAGGCGGACAGTTATCTCCACATGCCACATCAGACAGCACTTGGTCCGGCTCTGGAGGGTGCAGAGTTTGTGTCTCAGAGATTTATTGTGACGTCGTAACTCATTTGGGGCAGGAGAAGAGGGCGGGGGGCTCCTCTGACAGCGTGCATGACACTTCGCACATGACCCAAGCACCACCCGCCCTGCAAACTCTGCCACTTTGATCCACTGCACGGACACACATGTAGTTTCAAGATTTGGGCCTATTTTCCCTAAAAAAAACTTGCAACTAGAGCACTTTGGAGCCCAAACTAACGGCTGGACTCTTTGTGAAGTTGAGACAGTAGTTTTGGCGTCTGATTTGCTGATTATGCCTGGAACTACACCAGGAAAATCAGATTGTAACGTCTAGATTTCCTTTGTTAAATACAAGAAGCTGGTGTCTGGAGGATGGTCTGATTGACACTAGATTGAGTATTTGTTGGGTTTTGACAATTCCTCTTTCAAAGCTGAAGTTAATTTCACACACGCACACACTAATGGTTTTAGGGACTTGTAAGGAACACAAAAAAGGCCAAGCAGAATCCAAGTATATTTTTCAGAATTTCTTTAGGATAGTCTTTTTTATTTGTTGGTTTGGAGAACAAACTGACTCCCAGAATGATTGATTTGACTGGAATTAAAAGGGTTAGAGCTTTCATTTCATGTATAATTGATTTTTGTTTTGTTTTTTGTAGTTTTTCCTTGCCACGAAGGAGGGTCAAGGACATGGGATGCTCTGGGACAGTTATCCACTGCTAAATTCTCTTGAACATTTGAACCGCTTTCTACCTGTGGCCCATCGAGGCAGCTGCTGTTGTGATTTTGGGCGCTGCAAAAATAAATGTAATTAAAAATTGAATTGAATATAATCCGCAGCAGCTTGATTGTTTCCTTTTGTCAGATGGTGGACGAAAAGGAATACATTAAGAAAAACATGGCCCTCTGGTTAATGTGGAAACATCGGCAGCAATTGTATCAATAGTTATTAAAAGTAAAAGTAATGAAGTTCTCTTGCTTGAGTCAAATGTTGACATCATTAAAAAAGAAAAGAAAAATGTAACATAAAACAAACAAAATGGTTTCATACATTAGACTTATTGATCCTCAAGGAAATTCAGTAGCTCACACACTCATTACAATAGTCTATAATAACAAAAAGCAAAAACGAAATGGTAATATAACATTAAAAACAACAAAATACGCAACTATAAATAGAAAAGAAATACACGTTTTTCATGTGCACATTTTAAAACTGGCTCAGTGTCACAACAAGGAGACAGAGGAAAAGTTTAATGTTTTTGAAAGTCTTATTTACCTTTATTGCGACAATGCTTTTGCAGTTTTTGGGGTAAAGAAGCTGCCTAAAGCTGCACATCAGGCTTTCTGCTGCTGCTGCTGGGTTTCAGATGACGTCATAAGGGCTGGGCGGTATAAAAGTTAAACTGTGATTTCATCTGAGGACAGGCTGCAGTGTTTTGGTGAAATCATCATATGGTGGTTCAGTGCTTTTCACAGTGAGCAGCAGATAACTTCAGTGACCTCCTGAAAGCATTTTAAAGCTAAAAGAGAACATGAATTGTGATGAAATTTGTGATTTAGGCTCTAAAAATTGTTACATGAACTTTTGGACATCTCGCCTAACCTTGATCACTACGTTCTATAGACCCTTTGGAAGTTTGTGAACAAAAACATTCTAAATTTGGAATGGGGGCAAAAGTGAAGTGGAACATCGTGTGATTTCACTGGAGAAACTGGGATTAACCTCAGAATATCACAAAATATGAAACATTTTGATGATTTTGGAAAATGAGCCCCTCAGACACATGTGAGTGACATCATCTGCTTTAAACACATTTATTCTTGTATTTTACATTATGTTTTAGGAAATTATGATAAACTCTTTACATTTTTGATGAAGGAACAATCCAGATTAATGGGTTTACTGGAAAAATACTCACAGAAATGTTGAGCCCACAATAATGTTTCATTTTATCTAGAGATACATTAGACGCTATACCATAAATTAGATTTTTTTAAGCTAAAATACAATTTAAAGACTAGAAAATTGTATTTTGTCCATCGTTTGTTCTAGAAAAGCAAACTAACTGACCTTTCTACCCTGGAAATTCAAATGTGTTTTTTTTTTTTTTCAAACACTTGAAACCAGTAGAATTTAGATTTAATGTGAGCTAATCGTTGAAAAATGTACAGTCAACTTAATTTTGCCTCCATTCCAGAATTTTCAGGACATCACATTTTAAAGGGTCTACTTGTCCTATTTTCTACAACATTCTTGAATCCTTATAGTTTGAAGTCTATGTTTAGTCTACACATTTCACAGAAACCTATGAACATGATTGTGCTGAAGAGTTGACTCAACATTTTGAATTGATGCCCAGTTTGACAGTTTTTGAATAGTTTATGATTGTACTTCCTGGTTGGACATGGACAATAAATATGTTACCTAGCAACCATACTGTAAACAAGGGCCAAAATCCATATAAATGACACAATGGTTATGAAATGACAAATATACCTGATAACACCTTTATATTGTGGAATGGCTGTTTAAACTGTCAGAAAAACGAGTCAGTTACTTGTAAATTGTCTCAGCACTAAACTTAATTTTAAACTTTTATTTTTCCATATTCCTTGACAAACTGCAACTTCACAAATGTAAAACTGTGACAAATATTTGCCACAGGTACTATCTCACCAAACTAAGTCATACTTAGACTTTAACATTGAGCTGGAGACAGGTCCGAATTCTGTGGTAACATTTGTGGTTTAACTGTCAGATTTGGAGCTGTTTAACCTGGTTTATGGTTCATATGTCTGCAATTACTGCACTAATACACAAGAAACAAAACCTGGCACAAAGTTCAACATCTTCTCCGTCGGCACAAACAAAAGTGATTTTTTTTCACAATAGGCTCAGAAAGCGGGGCCATTATTCATTGTCAGTTGAAAGAACTTTGAGCCATGAGATTATTTGAGAACCCAGTCCTTAAAGATTGTAATAATGATTGAGTAGGTTCAACGTCTGAGGTTATTTCTTCTTCTTCTTTTTTTGACTGCTCAAAACAAAACAAAAAAAGATCACAATGGAATTAAAATATTGCAGTTTATGTAGTATCAATGAGCAAAGCACAACATGCTGTTGATCTGAGGTGAGAGGAGTTTGATTTAGTTTTAAATGATAGATGAACAATGAGCTCATTCATTTCTCTGAAACACACAAACCTGATTGAACAGCTCTGTGGCCTGAGACACAGCAAAGGGAGTGGTAACTGAGTGAAATCTTCTGGATACAGGTAGAACCAGTGGATCAGCATTGTGAGGTGAGGTCGGTATGTAGTTCAAGGACCATTTCACTTACAGCTTATTATTGTGATTTTTCATTTGGGAGATAAAAAAAGTACATTTACATTTCATTATTTATTCACCCCATTCATTCAATCACACAATAAACAGTGATAGATTGTTATATTGTGTATATTACAGTATGAGTAAATACAATGAGGAAAAAGTGAAAGAAAAACTACAGCGTTATAGGACAGCTGACAAGAATATTATTTTTATAGAACAACGTTACTTTAGTACAGGATTTACTTTAACTACTTTTTTTTCCAAATTTAAAACTTAGAAACAACATACGAGCAAAACACTCAGTAATAAAGCAAAACAACACAGAACACTGACTGAAATAAAAGAAATACAAATAAAAGAAATACAATTACAGAACAGAACAATCTCATTTCAAAGTCTGTCAAACAGGTCCATATTCAAATTAAGTCCAAAGGTATTTATTTTAATTTTATTTTTTTTCCTTTTTGTAAGTTATATTTTCAATCCAGTCCAAAGATTTGATACAAAGTTCTGAAATCGAGTGCGATGGGGACGTCAAAAACAGCCTGAAGCGCTTTGTTGATGTCAAGTCCAATATTTCTGTGCAGTAGGACAGTCCCAAAACTACCACAGTTTCTCTGGCAGTTAGTATTTTATGTGAATAGTGGGCACTTTGACAAGGTGTTATGAAAAAAAAAACAAAAAAAAAAACATGACACATAATAATCTGTCAAAACAAAATGAACTCATTGCCACTAATTTTTAATATATTTGATAGAATGGCTGTCCAGATTATTAATACACAACTTAGATATTATTATCCAAAAAAAAAAAAAAAGCTTACATTTTATCTTCACTGTTGGTGGAATGTTACAACCAACCATTATGATTTGATGATCTGAACTTTGAGCGGCTTTTCTTTCCCTTGGGTGTGTAGTAATGGTAGTTTTTAACATTTACAAAAAAATGAACTGATGGGTAGCAGTCTTTCATTCATTGATTAATTATGTGCTGTAATTATTGTGTCTCACGATTAAAATAACTTAAACGTTCCATACTTCTGTTCCTCTGATCCCTGTCACCCATGTTTCCCTCCTCTGGAAGAGGGCCACCACCACCGAGAAGTTCTATGACCGTCTGAATTCGTGACATGTGTCTTATTCCATAATGCAGCAGCAGATAACTGTCGTCCAACTCTTGACCCTGGTATACCAATCTTATGTCACCTGCATGAGAAGAAAAATTAAACATTTCCATAAACAACATGAGCTGCACCACTGAACATTTCTGCAGAACACACAAGATGGATAAACAGAACCGTACGTTCCAATCGCAGTTCCTGATGAATCTTTCTCTTCAGGTCCAGCACTGTTAATCTCCTGAACTGCGCCTCCGTCTCACAAAGATCCAATACGACCATAGTTCCTCTAGGAGTGTCCACTTTAAGACGATAAACCATTTTAGCAGATTTTGCCTTGTGTCTGAGAAGCAAAAAATCTTCAGCCAACACCAAGAAACATGAGCTCCCTTTAGCTTCAAAACGTTTCACTTTCATTCTAAGCAGGTTACATGGTGTTAAAGGACAAACTAAAGCCATCTGCTGTTTGTTTTGTGCTATAACATTCTAAACATGTGCAATGAATTCAAAGTAAAATTACAATATATCAAGGTAGTAAATTAAACTTTATTTATTAAGCAATACACAACTTTAATAAAAATACTTCAGAGTGGAGAGGTTATTGGTCATCTAGACTCAAAACAGAAGTAAGAATGAACAATACAAATGCAAATTTATGAATGATATTTTTTATTCCAGTTTCCGATGTCCCGAGCCAGTAAACTGGCTCGGGACATTGTTCTTCGTCGGTTTCTTGCTTATTATTTTTCCCGTTTTCATACTCTTCGAGGCCATTTTTGACCCAGTAAACATGCACGAAAAGTCTTCAATGGGGGTATAGTCGCGATCAGCCCGGAATTTTTAAAAATATTTTGCGCGTCTCGAGAGCGTCCGACCCGGCCCGAACGAACAGCACCGGCCCGAATCGGACCCCTATGGGAAATGGGACGAGCAAATTTTGCCCGACGCGCACGAAACTCGGAACAGTGATAGAGAACAGTGAACCGAGCAAAACATGACATTGGAGCGCGGCCCTCGGACCAAGCGCACGGCGGCCATATTGGACCGGCGGCCATATTGGACCGAAGCCAGTTTGACTTTTTTTTTGAGCTCCCAAGAGTCCTAGGGTTTTGGCCCGACATAGGTCTGGCATACACGTACGCGATCTACACGGATTGAAATTCAATAGTTATCCTCTTTTTTCGGATATTTCAAATGGTTTCACCGTGGTTCGCCGTCGAAGAACGCCTTCGTTTCCTGTTTTTCCGATCGCATGTCACGGCTACACGCTTGGACTGAGAGAGCTATAATTTCAGTCACGAGTGCATAATTATGGTTTGAATGTAATGCATTAAAAAAAAAAAATAAAAAGTACTCGCTAGCGCCTCCTACCTATTAAGTGAAAAGTTAACATTGTCCGATTTTGACCAAACTTGGGGAATATGTCCAGTGTAGGGCGCCATGAAAAAAACTGAATTAGTGATATGGTGCATTTATCACCGTTGGCCACCAGGGGCGCAAAGAGTGCTCACGAAATCATTTAAATAGCTCCTGCACGCACATGCATACTCCGATCGACATGAAATTTAAAACACTCCACTGAATCCATTTATGTGCGCACAATAACAATCAACCCTACGGCGCCACCTGTAGGAGCGCACTAAATTACAATGGGGAAAAAAACAATTACTTTGGCTTTTATTTGTGAAAATTTGCACACAATTCCTAGATGGCCTCCTGATCAGAAAAGTCAATGAGACCCATGGACTGTTTTTCACACTTTTGCCTCTAGAACCCTCCAGAACTCCCATTAATTCTCTATGGCAGTCTGACTGTCTTCACACAGAGAGGCAGCAAAAACCCACTAAGCAGTGAGTAACAGCCACCAAACTTAATACAATGTCTACATATAAGAGACATTAATGGTTCATAACCATATTTTTCATGCAACTCAAATACAGCCTCTACAGCGCCACCTGTTGGGTGAGGCCTATGGAAAGGGACATGCATTTATTTTGGAGGAGGCCTATGAAATTTGCCACAGTGATAGTACACATAAAGACAACCCTAAAATATAATTGGTGCGCAGTGATCAGACAAACGACAAGGCGGCCATATTGAATTTAATTATAGACACCTCTTTAAGTTTTTTTTTTTTCCATTGCAAAAGGCTCCTAGGTTTTTGGGCCTAGATCAGTCTAACATACACGTTCCCGATCAGGACGCATTGAAATTCGATTAAAATCCAATTTTTGGAGATATCTCTTAGGGTTTACGCGTGACTTCCTGTCAAATATCGCCATCATTTCCTGTTTTTTTGCTTATCCCTCAAAGGCACATGGACTGTGCCTACAGAGCCCAAATTGCCACCAATGATGGAGAATTAAATATTACACAAAATAGACTAGGGAGCACAGGACCACTCATCACTATAGCGCCCCCTACAGTTCAGTTAAAAGTGTCCAGATTGTCTGATTGACACCAAATCTTGGGAGATGATTATTTGCTTTATAAGAAGAAAAAAAGTCAATGGGACCCATGCCCTATTCTTCACACTTTTGCCTCTAGGGCCCTCCTGAGATCCTATTCGTTCTCTATGGGAGCCTGACTCTCATCACTCAAAGATGGAGCAAAAAGCCACTAAACAGTGAGTAACAGCCACCAAACTTATTACTGTGACTCCTTTCAAGGAAAATAAATGTCCCATAACACCATTTTACATGCAACTCAAATACAGCCTCTACAGCGCCACCTGTTGGGTCAGGCCTATGGAAAGGGAGACTCATTTATTTTGGATGACAACTATGAAATTTGGCACGGTGATAGTACACATAAAGACGACCCTAAAACATAATTGGTGCGCAGTGATCAGACAAACGGCAAGGCAGCCATATTGATTTGAATTTTAGACGCCACTCTAAGTTTTTTTTTTTTCCATTGCAAAAGGGTCCAAGGTTTTTGGGCCCACATCAGTCTAACATACACACTCCTGATCTGGACGCATTGAAATTCGATAGTGATCCAATTTTTGATGATAGCGTTTACGGTATAGGCATTGTTCGCCATCGCAAATTGCCTTAATTTCCTGTTTCTTAAAATGATTCTCCAAGCCACAGGCATTGCCCTACAGAGCACAAACTGTAACCACAGATGCAGAATCAAATATTAAACAGAACAGACTCAGGAGCACATGAGCACTTTTCACTATAGCGCCCCCTTCTGGTCATGTAAAAGTACCAACATTTTCGGATTGCCATAAAATCTTGGAATCTGATTTTGAGTGCCAAACGTTGCAAAAAAGTCAATTACACCGATGTCCTATTTTGGATCGTTTGGCCTGGGGGGCCACGCATATTCCCCATTAATTTCCTATGAGACATGTCATAAGTCTATGGAGAGGCCAAAGTTATTTCGAGCAAAGTCAGTGAAACTTGGAAGATGTATTATTTAGAGCATTTAGATCGAAAAAGTCAATTACATCGAAGCCATGTTTTGGACGGTTTCACCACTTCTGGATAGCAGCGACCGCCATTGCAGTTCCATGGGGACGCCTCCCGGTGTAAGCGGGGGGAGGGGGGGTCACGGGGGCCCGGGCGACGCTCAGAGGAGGACGCCGGCACCCCGGGGCGGTTTTGGACCGGCCGAGGCCGTGTGGGAAGGCGGTCGCACGCGGGGCGAGGGTCACCATTGCCGCTGTGCGGCTTTAATTATTTATTGTGGGTTTTTTTACTGCTGCAATTTCTCCAATGAGGGACAAAGTATCTGTAAACAGTGCCTGCTTCACAAAGAATATTGCACTTGGACAAGCTGTAGATTTTGTGTCCCATAGATTTGTGTCTCCACTGTAAAGTCGTAACTCATTTCCAGGAGAAGAGGGCGGGGGCTCCTGACAGCGTGACAGGTTACACACATAGACATAAAAATAGTGGACAGACGGTTGTCGCTCTGCCCCATTCATGATAATGCGGCTCAGTCATGGAGAATTCAAAATGGCCGCGGGTTAGCCCCCACCACTCCCCCCTCGGTGGGGAGGCGGGGAGAGGGCGACTTTGGGGCGGCCTTTTGCTGACGTACTGCCGTCGTTGCCTCTATGGTTACCGCCCACTCGTAGGTGTATGGCTGCGCCCTGACATTTCTGGCGCGTAAAGCCCGCCTTCTTCATTAGATATGCATGAACTTTAAAAAATCACAGCGGCTAAACCAGCCTGGTTCAAAAAAATTCACAGAGCCGTAAGCTAACGTTTGAGACCAAAGCCGTATTTTGAGCCAGGCTCTAAAGTAGGTTTTGAAACGTCTAACTCCCCATTGACTTGCATTGAATAATTCTACTTCCGCAGCCAGCCCCTAGCGGTCAGCAGCAGATTGCAAACATGGCAGCCTACAGTCGGCAGCTCAATTTGAGCGCGGTAGCCTCGCCCACTGGTCACACATGACCCAAACACAGCAAACTCAGCCACTTCAATCTGCTGCACGGACACACATGCAGTTTTAATGTGGAAGCAATAGTCAAAAGCTTATATCAATGATAGTAATATAATTAAGTTTTTCATCATGTCATGTTTTCATGTAGAAATGGGCAAAAATTGCTCATATTTGGAACATATACAATTGAAAAATGAACAGAACCAGGTTTAAATCTCTTGGTTCATTTTGTCTTATAGGTTACAAAAAATTTACATAGGGGGATTTTGGATTTCTTATTTAGTTTTTGAGTAAATTAGATTGGACTGAAAATTGTCCTATTCGCCTCATTTTTTAATTTCAAATTTCAATAAATCAGTTTTAGAATTAGATATCAAAAAATTCTTCTGTGTGTTCTTGTTGAGTCCAACATTTTAAAGTTTGGTGTGTGTGATCTACTTTAAGTGGTGATCCTTGTGTCCCGAGGGGAGAAAAATGCATCTTAAGAAAACGACCTGAATTTAAAAAGCCCCATAGAAATCTATGGATGAAGTGGATTAAATGAAATAATAAAACATCTTTATGGGCAGATTGGACAGGTTTGTTTGTTCCACATGAAAGCCGTTTTGTTGAAAGAGGAAACTGACCGAAAAACAAACAAAATTGTTTTGCATGGTGTCTCGCCTTAAATAACAGTGACATTGTCTTATAGTTGATACATGTTTCTTTTAGTGTTTAAGGTTAAGGTTACTTTATTAATTTATTCTCTGTATTTGACCCATTCGTCCTTGGGGACCCACCTCTTGGTCAGGACCCTGGCTGAGTCCCAGACATGAGAAGAAACAAACTCTGCACAGATGAGCAACCCTGTGACCTTCTTATTGTGAGGCGTGTGTGCCAGCCACAGCCACCAGTTTATAACATATATGTAAATGTATGTTGGTCTACCGTGCTGAAAAGCAGGATAACAAAACAGTACTCGAGGAGAAACAAAAATAGAAACATTTTGTGCCGAGTTTTGACTTTTTGAGTTTTCCTTTGAGCCTGTAACACAAGCTCGGTAAAGTGTGACACTGCTTACTCTGAAAGGAAACTGGAGACACTCAAAGTTACACCCTACAGCAGCAGTTTACGCCTGCACTGAACTCTCTTTTTCGCACAGTGAGAGGAATTCACCCTGGCAGATGGTGAGGCCGGAGCCCTGGAGGCCTGGGGCAATGCTACACCCTGGGACCGGGACACCTGATCAGGGCCTGGCTGCCCCTCACCTGCTGCTCCAACGCTGCAGTTATCTCATCTCTGTGACCCATTGTGGCCGCTCAGGCTGATAATGACAGTTAAGAGACCCACGCCGCGCCGGGGCAGAGGCTGGCTCCCCAGAGAGAGGCCTGGCCCTGGGAACTGTGTGGTAATCGATCCACGTATCTGCACTAGTCCAGAGCTGGATCTGATTTCATATATCACAGCATAGAGCACTGAGCTGTGAGCACGAGCAGGACAGATTATCACAGATGATTGTGCCAGAGGCTATAAACCAGACAAATTATCACAGTTACCATCAATATACACGGTTCACAACGAATAATGGGAGATTCAAACATAACAGACATTGTTTTTTATTGTCATGGATATAATTCTGTTCTATGTTGACACAAGGGCTAGCTGTGGTTTGTCTTGTTTGCAGTGAGGTAAAATCACATAATCTACCTTTTTGTGTGATTGACATTTAGCACTGTATTTACACCTGGTGCTCCATATATTTTTGAGACTGAAAATACTCTGATTTGTGGGGCATTGCAGCTGGACTTAGTTAAAATGTTATATTTACAAGTGAAGTTATTTCAAACGTTTAATTTAATTTATGTCAAATCCTCACTTCACCATGACTGTACAAACCCATTGGCCACTAATTGGCAGTTTTGGATGACCACAGTTGGTTACATTTTACAAACTGGTCGTGCCACAGAGAATGTTGTTATTGTATTTTACCCGATGTGTAATTTCACTGTGTCATTTTCCATGAGAAAAGCACCACCAAGTTTGAGAGCGACCTCTGTTCCCACTGTCTGAGCCAGGCTATGGCACAGGCCAGATTCTCCCAAGCTTTTACACGAGTGAAAAGCAGACATAGTGTAGTGTCATGAAACTGACCTTCACATCCTTTGCTGCAGCTTCTTTGAGTGGCACAGCGAGAAATGTTTTGCAGTTAGATAGGATTTAAGGTAGTGTGTGAATAGAACGATTCTTGGTTTAGGCTTTAACTGGTCGTGGTTTAGATCTGAATTAGTCTCAGTTAAGTCATCTTTTAGAGCTTAGTTAATCTTTTTTTTAGATTAAAGATTTTAGCAACGTGACATGGGAGTAAAGACATTCGGGACTTTGGACTTGATCAAATGACACACAGTTTTGCATGTGTACTGTAACCAGACCCTTTAGCCATAGTGCAGCCAGATCTTCTTTAGTCTAAGGGTGATTTCTCGCTTGCACTTTCACTACATCAAAATTGGGACTAAACCCTAAACTAAACATGGACTATGGGCTTGAATAGAACCAAACCAAGGAGCAAATAACTATGTGAACTGTCCATGTAATTATTCGTTTGCTCCCGCGTTCCAAATAGGAAGTAACTACAAGCGTGTTTCAATCGAGTCCAGCTGCAGCCGCTGCAAGGAGAAGAGGTGTGCCCCGTAGGCTGCTGAGGGGAGCTCCACACTGTCATTACCTGTGGCAAAAACCTACATCAATTAGTCAGTGGTTAAGATTGGAAAGGTTAGGGTGTGGATTAGGCGTCAATAGTTGAGTATTAAACCCAACTGCTTGTGAAGCTAGTGGAGCTCAACATGGCGCTGCCCGTTAGCTGCAGCCAGACCCTTCTCCGGCTCACATTCACTTTCTATTGAAACATCTGCGCCTCTTTCTCTGTAACTGCTGTTGTCAGACTCATTCAAGACTTTCAATGTCCGTATTACAGACCGCCCGCCTCATGGAAACCAGTGGCACAGGGGAAAGGGACCGGTACCTTCTACAACCTCGCTCCTGACTGGTCTGTGGTTGAAACACGCAGTCAGATTTCCAAAAGTGTAATTCCGTTTCAAATTAGCCGCAGTAACTGTCAATGTTTTGGACAAATCATAACCAATCAATGGTTCGTATCCCGCTCTCGGCATTCACTGACAGAAACACTGGCCCAGAGGTTGATAGTGTGATTCCAGCACCCTCAGATGAATACTGCTGATGTGTCCTTGGGCAGGACACTTCACCAGCCTCACCCTGTGTCTGCGTACACTGTGTATGTAAAAGGGTGAATGGATACTTGAAGCTTTGAGTGCCTTGAAGGTGAAAAAGCGCTTTATAAAAATGTGACCATTAACCATTTAGAGGGGTTTACCTTCATGGATTATTTTTTACTTGAACAAGCCAGGACAAGCTTTCTATGTAATAAAAAAATCCATGGTTGTTTTCTTTACATAACATCTAGACCTTTGTTGTCTTTTTTGGCATGTATACATTATACTCTCTGTTGTCCCTGTGTCCTGCTGACATAAAAGGAAGGAAATGAGTGCGGGTTCACAATAGCTGTTTTCTATGCAAACGTGTGATTGAAAAGAGTATCTTCTTACTCTGAGTAAATTGCAGAACGGCTGAGAACAAAACAGATGAAACGCAGAGAGCCCGCCCTGCAATTGTGTGCATGACTTAAACTGTGTTAAACTTGTAGAGTCACTATCACAATGCAAGCGGAGAAAGCAGTGGGTTTGTTTACATCTCACACACAATGGACGGGGACTGAGTGGGTCAGCTGTGTCACTGGTGATCTTTGGCTTTCAGTGGATTTTGTAAATTGCCAAAAATATACACTAGAGAAGAATGATTAAGTTTTACTTAATGTTCTTACGGGCAAAACACCAGACAACAATTATCTATCTACACAATTTATTTTATACTTGGATGTCTATAATTTTGGCGTTGAGTTAGTGATAATGTAAATCTTTTATGAAGCTTTTACAATAAAAATCTTGTTAATAAGTGCATTTTTTCCCCCTCAATTTTTATTAGATTAGATTTCTTTATTTGATCCCGCAGGGTCAAGTCTGGTGCAGTCAGCATCTTAAAAACAATTAAGAGAGGATACAATTAAGCAACAGGTAAGTACAAGTAAGGAGCAACAGTGACAAGTCATCAAGAGTTATTAAAAAGGCCAATAGCTGTGGGAATGAAAGACGTTTTTTAGTCTGTTTGTTCTGCATCTGGGCATAGTAAAGCGCCTCCCAGAGGGCAAAGCCTTGAACTGCGAATGCAATAGATGAGCAGAATATGCCAGAATTTTCCTGGTTTTGCCTCGGTCCTTGTGTTAAAAAAGATATCATTGCACTGAGTCCCAGTGATTTTTCCACACTATGCAACGCACTATGCAAAACTTTTCAGGTTGAACAGGTTAATTCAGCAAAGGAAAGAAAAAAAAGACAGATTTAACGAAACAACTGTAGAACATTTTCATGAAGACACAACAGTCTTTGACTTTTCTTAAAAAGCGTATTCTCTAATGTGCCTGACTGAACACTGCAACAACCACAAATTCAAAAGTAAACTTATTATCAATTTTGTGCCCAAATACATATATTCTTGGACGTTTTCTTCAGGCTTCCCTTCTATGAACCCTGGGGTCAGGGCTGGAGGGGCCTTCCTGAAATCAATGTAAATTTGTTTTATTATTGAAACATTTATTTGCAGAAATGACAGTGGCACCACTCCAAGAAACCTGACGCTAGTGGTGCTTAGAGTCACCACCTTGCAATAAAGACACAATTAGAACATTGCAATTAAAAGAAGCTATACACCCAACCAACTTGTGAACCAATAAAGTTGAAAATATCATTATTTTGTGTATTATTTAAATTGAATCTGACCCTATTAACCCTTGAAAGTATTGTAAATGTCAAAAACCTCTTTCCTAGTAAATTCCTTAATAGATTACTTATCAGGATCAATGTGCTTTCTATCTAATCTGATCTGATTGTTTGGTCGCACCAGATAACCACCTATTATTGCTTGACTTTCAGCTGTGTATCATTGCTTTGTGTGAAACGTTTAAGTGATAAGCAGAAATCAAAGCGTCTCCACGAGAGGCAACAACCCCCCACAGATAAACAATGACATTAACCAGTTGTTTGCTGAGGAAAAATAAGAAATAATTGCATTTGGTTCAATGACTATGAGGACAGAACCGCATGAAAAGTACTTGTAACAAACAATGCAACAATGCTGACTTCATGGAAAAGCCAAAACAGAAAAATGCTGTTTACTGCTTGTAGAAAGATTCCGGTTCTATTTCAGCTACTTTGGCCTTGAAGTGGGCAACACTATGGACAATGGCCTGTTAGTCCCTGTATTGTGATAAACATTTACTCACAATTGTATTTGGTATGAACAATGAGGCTCTTCCCAGCAACTAAACATGTCTTTGGTTCCTGGGAACAAGCTACACGTAGTTATACTCCATTCTGGACGTAAATTGGACAACATTCAATTATTTTATTTAAAAGTGTGGCATGAACGCCATTTGTTAAAGTCCAGCACATACCCTTGTCCAGGCCTCTGCAAGATAAACTCAAGCCTACAGCAATTTCCTGAATGTCTCTTCGGAGTCTTCACCCCATTTCATGCAAATTACTGTCAAATAAAGCCCACAAGTAAAATAAATAAATAAAACAACAGCAAAAACAACAACAGCAGCAACAACAAAAGCAACAACAACAGCAACAGCAAAGTCAACAACAATAGCAACAACAGCAGCAACAACAATGTAAAGAACAACAACAACCACAGCAACAACAACAGCAGTAACAACAACATCAATAGCAACAACAACAGCAGCAACAACAACATCAATAGCAACAACAACAGCAGCAGCAGCAACAACAAAATCAATAGCAACAACGACAGCAACAGCAGCAACAGCAAAAACAACAACAGCAACAACAGCAACAACAAGAACGAGAATTCAATTGACATCAGCTTCTTTCCACAGTAAAAGTAACTGTAAACTCTTGAGTTTATTTGATTTAATTAATAATTTACATCGTTATGTAATGTCTTTTTGGATGCCATTTTGCCTTGAGAAAACTTCTGAGGCTCAAAAATGATTATTATTGCAAAGAGCTATAATGTAACAGACATGAATACAACAGTTTTTTTTCCACAGTCATTTTATAACAGTCTCTATGATAATGTTTTGGTGAATGATGTGTCATGGCATGTTTTCAACAAAAAAGTGTGCCGCCCACCACTCACCTTTATTGCGTGGTGGGCTGCAATAATAGTGGAAATATGAGGGAATACATAACTTTTCATTGTGTATTCAATCGTGTCTGTTTGTTCACCTCGTGGCGCTGTGGGGCATTAATGACAGCGCGTGGAGCGAAACGGTCTCTGTTTCCTGATGAGGAGCCCCAACATAAACGAGGAGCAGTGCAGCAACAGCAGAATAAACTTCCTCTCCTCGCACCAGAGCGGACACTTCCTGAGGGGATTGAGAGATTGAACCAAAACAAGTCTCTGAAAAGAGCAAAAACAGCCCAGCACTAAATGTAAGCCACATGCTGCACACTTGTCCCCTACACAGTAAAATATGCTCCCTTTAAAATGTTGTTAGATTGTTTGCGTAGCATCCAACGCTGCATTTTTTAACTTGTGTCTGGAGCCTGGTGTAGAGTCCACGACCTGCTTAACTCTTGCTTTGCCAGGAATGTTCCACAGTATGGCATAAAACTGATGGAGACAAGCATGCGACGCAATCAGGCCGAGTTACAGGTCAAATCAGTGGAGTGGCGAGCCTGCTTCCAGAAAGAATGCAAGTTTTTCAAGGTATATTTAGCTATAAAAACAAAGACAGCCAAGTATAATGCCATACTGTGGCACATTCTGGGCAAAGCTATAACATCTCCAAAGACATGAGCAGATGGTTGACATGCTATACCAGAAACGTTACCTGTACTTGATTTTTTTTTTTTTTGCATTCAGTAAAGATAAATCTGTTTTGCTCGTGTACAAATATATTGTAAATTCGGGTGAAAATGAGACCACGGTACTTTCCCTGCATCCATTTATTAAGCATTTTATTCTGTGGGAAGCAGGAAGTGCGTTGTTATCATGCTAATGTTTATTAGCATTCACAGAGACTCGTGAAGATTGAAAAATGTGGAGTATTGCAAAGAGTTTAAAATATACTCTGTTTTTCACATTAAAAGACAGTAAATCAGGTAGAGCGCCTTATACTATTTGTTATTTGTGTGAACTCTAAAACAGTGTTCTGTTTTGCATTATGACAAATTTAGAGTTAAACCAGAAAATCGCCATTTATTTTGTAGTCGTACTAACCATCTAGAAAGCTGCCATGGCGATTAACAATTAAAACTAATTATTATATATTTTGAATGGGAAAAAGTCCTAAAAATGCTCCAACAAACCGGAATCTGAAAAGCATGAATAGGGGCATTATTTTATGTAGTGTTATAATTGTAATAGTTATCTGCTTAGCTTTAATGCAGCTTTAATGAGGAATAACACAAAACTGGAGCTGGAGGTTGACAAAACAATGTCTTAAATTTTTCCTCAAAATCCCTTTCAGATGAACTTAGTCCTCTGTTTTCTGGGAATTTCACCCTCTCCTTAGTTTTTAGGGAAAAGCAGGATTTTGTGAATGTTTTAATTAATTTGATGTGTCCCTGAGTTTATTTGTGATTTCCTGCTCTGTGACTCAGATTTAAATCTACTGTGGCTTCGGCCCAAGAGTAACAAACCCAACTCTTCTCACTCTGAGAAACTGTGAGAAAGTGTGTGCCATATCAACTTTGTACTCGCAGCTTTTTCAAAACTCATAATTTGACAGATTTTTACGCCAAATGTCCTTTCAGTGGCGAATAGAGGTTTGGGCAATAGCTCGAAGTGGCAGCTTTACGATTCTGCGTCAAATGTTTTTGACCATTGCACTGTTCTGCTGCCTCTTTGTGCTCACACAACAATAAGCACAAATGTAAACTTTTTTGTTTTGTCAAAAATGCAGTAGCGGAACGTAAAGTACATTTTAGGTTTTTGTACAATGTTACAGTGGATACTTTTATTTCACTACATTTGAGATCTGTACTTTCTACTTACATTTTTGAACTGGACTTTAAAAAGTACTTTTCTTATGGTTTGAGGGTTTTTTTTTTTTTGTTTTTTGTGACACATTCATGGTAACATCCTGAAAAAGCTTTTGAGTTCAAGTCAAACAAAAAAGGCTAGAAACGTTTAGAGATTTTTGACTAATTTTTTTACTTTTGAATTTCACTCTTTAACAGTAATGACTAGTAATAGTATCTGTAGTATCAGTAACATAATCGAGTACTTTTCCACCACTGGATTCTGTATTTGTTAGTTATTATCATCAGTTAGTCATGCATGATCTCCCCCTTGTGAGTTTGTATGTTTTTAATGTGTTTTTTAAAGCCTGCTGCTGTTTATCATAGCTTAAACGGTCTTTCTCATGTTAAATATATCTGACCAGTAGAAAGGACAGTATTATTTTTGTAAAAGGAAGAAAATAGCCAGGGTAGAGATAGCCTCTTCCTGGAGATGTGACTGGGCTCATGTTGTTCATTCCCAAACAGGACCTGGACCTGACCGCCATCTTTCCGTCAATACTCCAGAGACAAAGAGATGTCAGAGGACGATGACCCTTTCCTGTTAATCAGCAGATACACAGGACGGAAAGGCATCCTCCCTCCAGCTCTGCACGGCCTGATGATGAACTTTCCATATTTGTGTTGGACGTGAGTTCAAAGTGTACCTGTTTTGTCCAAGAGTTAACATTACAGTAACTAGAAAGGTCTGCAACGATCGTCCAGTGTCCAAAGTTTTTCTCTTAATGTCTATGGAGATAAACTTGCCAACTTTTGCTTTATAATTTAAGTATTTTCAATAAATAACTTACTCAATGATTATTTTTTGATTTAAATAAGAGAGAAACAAAAATATATATAACCATTTATCGTTACATAATTGACAGTTTGTTATAATTTGTGAAGTACAACAGTGAGCAGAGTAATATGTTGATTTTTTTTGTCATACACTAAAGGAAAAGTAGTTTAAGTGGACTAAAAGTATAACCAGATGCTTTTATCAACTGTAAAAAGGAGAAACCAAATCCAAATCATGAAAAGCTTAATTTAATATATTCCTTTTCAATCAAAGAAACCTTACAAAGTCAACATCAAATGAACCATTTTGGTGCTGAGAGGAGATCAGTAAAATATGGTTACTATTACAAAACTAAACATTTTCATTGAGTAATCCCTCATTTGTCCAGGTCCATTATATTCTTGGGCTAACATTTAAAGGATTTTACGATTAAGCAAATCCTACTCATGAAAAACAATATCTTTGCCAAAAAAAATCTGCTCATGCTAAATATTATGCAACAGATGTGATTGAAAAAAGAAAAGAAAAGAAAAGAGCTTGCAGACAACAACAAATCTGTAAAGTTGTTGTTTGTTTAGCTATTGCAAACTTTACAATGGAGGACACTTAAGCTTAAGAAGAAATAAACAAGTAATTAAAGGCGACATATAATGAAAAATGAACTTAAATGAGTGTTTAACCATATTAAAACTGTTTCCTCAGCATTAGTTTACTCAAAGGTGCATTTTGATTGATTCTTGCGTCAGAGTAATCTGGTATTGTCCTGCAACTGAGGCTCCAGTGCTCAGAAAATTCCTGTTTTCACCTACCCCCTAGCCCTGCCCACATCCCTATACTTTGTTGCAATTAATTGAAAAATGAATTAAACTCTGAGTGATACAAATGTCACGTGTCTGAAATGTCACGTAGCCACTTTTCAAAGATAAAAACATGTAAATGACAATTCGCTGCTTGTTACGGTGAAATGTCACTATGAAGAGGCGGGGCTTATCAGATCTGCGGTTTTGAACAGGAAGTAAAGGGGCCTTTTTATATTACTAAGCCGTTTAAATCAATATTGTGGTTTACAATGAACAAAATGTAAAATTATTATCTACTTATGTCGTAGTCCAATATTAAGAGTCTGAAAAAGTTCAATATATATCTCCTTTAACACATTTTCTTGAGCTCACAGGAAAATATCCAATTTATTCTCTCTTAAGCCTACATACATGTTTACAGACCTATTTGTGCCTCAACAATATTTTTGCACACAAATAAGCACATATCCAGTGTCACAGTTTGAGTGTCTCCTTTGTTCCTCCATATTTAGTTCCTTCACCAACAATAGCTGCACAGATGAGCTCGGAGACGGCGGGGGCGGCCCTTCATCGGACTCTTCAAACATTATATGGCCGACCAGAGGCTGCCGATTCAAATCTCAGAACGACCTGACCCCCGCTTTCTTCTCTGCGTCTGAAGTTCAACATTTGTCCAGAGTTCTGACCCACTTTCTTTCATGGAGTCCACTGCGCCTCGACCGTGGGACGTGACCCTGGTAATGTTATACAAATGTAATGCATCACATGACTGACTGAGGCTTTATGGGAACTTTGTACTTAGGGCATTGTCAAAGGGGCTTTTGAAGAAAACAATGCATGAATGGATAATATTGTTTCTTAACATCTTAAGATATATATTTGTAGCTCAGGTTTGAATAATTGAAAGTAGACACTCAAGGAACCTATATAAATATACATTTCCTGACTAATGGCAAACTGATCATTGTGAAAAGTTACAATAATAGATGTCATACTAGCACAGTTATAATAGAGAGTATTTTGCAGCCATTTTGAGTCATGGCACACTTTTTTGTTAATAAATGTGACAGCAACATCCACCAAAACATTATCAAATGACACAGATTATTTAAAAAGACAGGAGTAAGTAATATCTGTGTCTGTGTCACAGTGTCCGGAGCTTTGGATTAGGCAATAGTGGTAGTTTTTCTGTTTTTTTTTGGTTCAGACGTTTGTTCAGAGAAACTTCAAAAGCCCAGTTGTTACATAAATGACTGTGTGACAGAGTAAAAGTGTACATATTTTCAAGGCAGACCTGGAAATCCCTCAAGACACACTAGTGTTTCCTGAAAAACAAGGGGACTGTGTGTTGTATTAGTAATTATTAGTAAAACCTGTACTTATTCATTTTACTTTATTACTACTTACAATATAAATGATATTTTGCAACAACTAAAACAGCAAAGTAGAGAAAGCCAATTCTTCATTTTTCTTTTAGCTAATCGTTTCTCACACTGGCCTAGTTTTTTGTTGAATTGTAAATTTGTTTATAGGTTGTACAAGATCTTTATAGCGGCTTGTCAAGGTCTAACAGTGGCTTCTTTGAAAACATCTGCAGTTTGAATGCAATAGCCTTAGTCTGACCATCACGGTTTGTTATCAGCTCTTTTCACAACCAATAAAGAAAGATAAGGACCAAAGACAGTGGTGGACATCGCATTCTTTGGTTTGAAAGGAAGCGACTCGTGTTTGTTTTCTTCTTTTCTTTTTGCAGAACCCCATTGCTTTTTGAAGATCCACAACTATGTGCTAAAACGTCTCCAGACACTTTCAAGTTTCTTATAATAGATTGTGTTTACAGCTCATTTCTTGTTCTTAAACTTTACCACGGCAAAACATTGAGAGAGGGGAATTATGGAAGAAGTCCGTGTATTAAAATAGTGTGAAAACAATTAAATGTCTTGTATAAAATATAAAGTTATTAGGCATAAATGCATAAAAAGAGTTAATCTGTTAGTGATAAATCAAATTAAGTAAATTCTGAGGGCATATGACATGTTATTATTCTTTTAGTTTGGAAAAAAAAAAGAATATTTAGCGATTCTTTGTGAGCTGCATGTAAAAATGTGTCTCTTTGCACTCCAAAAGTAAATTGCAAGTTCTTTGTCTCGTCTTTGATCCCGTGTCCTGTTTTATCTCACGAAGAGCAGACCACTTTGAACGCGGCCGCTCGTGCTGTGTTGCCGTGGAGACAGTGTTGTGTGGGCGGGGTCACAGATTTGCCCTTTCGCCCCGGCCTTTCCTCTGTCTGTGGCGGCACACTTTCCCCTGGGGGCATTTCTCATACTACATCTGCCCTCACTGCCCTGTTGCTCCACTGCGAAGCTCTGTCTGTGTGACTCCGCCCACTGTGTTCTCAGCCCCTTTTCAACTCTGGATTAACGTTCACATTTGACTTTATTCACACATACATTACTGCAACAAGGCAATATAAAGTTTTATCAATGACATTTATCAATTTTGTTCTCTGTAAACCATTTCAAAATGTCAATCTGCAGCAAGAACCAGAGTTTAAATACTGTTTTGTTGCTTTGTTTGTGATTCATTGACTACTGCGTGTGTTTTTGTTTTGTTTTTTCATTTTCTATGCCAATACTGATTGTTAACCAATGACTTTATGATATTAAGGAACGACTATGATAATTTCCCCCAAATTCTGTTATTTAAATTCACTTAAACCTTGCCAACAGACGTGTTTTACCACAGACTATAAGAACGATCTTAGTTCTTTCTTAGTTCTGTTTTGTGTTAAAGCAACAGTTTGGCCTGTACCAGAAAACTGAGGCTGATAGCTGATAAAAAATACAAATAACAGCTCAATATGTTATCTGTCTCTAATAAAAATATTTATGTCTGAGTAATCATCAGCCTCCCACATGTGGCTAATAAAAAAAAAACAATATAAAATGGAAACTGTTTAGCTCTTGCAGTTCACTCATTTTAAACCCTTTTTCTGCTAAACATATCAATATTTCCTGTTTCCCATGATACCCTCACTTGTCCAGATTGGGGGTGTGACCGGCCTAAGCCCACGCTGCCTCGGGACGAGCTCCTCTCATAAAGGCCGTGCACAAACACCTGCTGTGAGGGTCAGAGGTCACCAGAGCATTAGCCGACCTGGCAAATCTCCAGCCAACACACAGCCAATTCTCATGCAACAATGTGGAGGAATATTACGGCTCAATTTGATTCACACAGGCGAGAAAAATGTGACAGAAGCCCATTCAGGAAGTCATGTTGTACCACGCACTTGTTGAGTTTAGAAGAGTCTTTTAAACTTCTTGCAAATGTCAAGAAATATTATAACAAGTGCCTTGCTTGTGATGACTATGGAGAGCCAAAACACAAATTATTTCTGTGTAGAACGTGTAAATAAATGTATCTTATGGTAGTTGCTGTGTTAAAAATAATAACAAATCTAATACAAAATTAAAGTAACCAGAAAAGGGTGTGCTCTTGTGTTTTTTTTTTTTTTCACTGAACAGATGAGAAAACAGACATTCAAACACAACACATACATTTATCAATTTATAGATTTGTATTTAACTTCACAAGCTTTAGTGAAAAGATCAATGAGCCTACAATATTATGCAAATGTATGCGGTCTACGTCACAGTTGCATCTTTTAAACCTGATGTCAGTTTCTTCTAGTGCTGCCTCAAAAAAAAAAAAAAAAAAACAAACAGTGGGAGAGGTCAGAGGAATGAGGCCATGTGTTAAAATGGTTGTGTGATTTGTCTTGTGTTTTGGATTTACATCTATTTATTGTAACAAAAACGTATTATTATCATTTATTGCTCTATGTTGCACCATATCTCCGAAGCAAGGTTCTAGTTCTTATGTTTTATTCACTGACAAAGGCAATAAGACTTTGATTCTCTTAAAAAATATGACATTAAACTTATCTGTCTCCATGATTTAAGATCTATGTATTTGATGTATTTGGGCCTAAAACTCCTGCCATGGACACAATAAATGGATATTTTTGGAGCATATGGGCAGAAAGAAGGCCATTACGAACAAATGGATGACACAAACAGAACCAACAATCAAGGACTGGATTGAAATGACATCTGACATTCAAAAAATTGAAAAAAAATTACATCTGGACTTAATTTGATTGATGACTATTTGACAGAGGCTTAGTGGGACTCTTATGCTTGCCATAATTTGATTTCTTTTATGTCATGTAATGTCCTGTGCCGTTTTTATTTTAATTAACCCAACCCAAGCGTAAAGAAAACGAATACGCCTATACAACATATGTAAATATCTGCGGTCTACGTCACAGTTGCATCTTTTAAACCTGACGTCAGCGCATTCAAGCCGCTCTCCCTTTTCACATCCCCTTATGGAGGCTTTGGCGTCTCCACACTCCGTTCCCTCGGGTCCACTGCTGCTGCCTATCTGAGCCCTGCAGGAGTCGTCCCTGGTCTCGTCAATCTGTCCCGACATTCCTCAATAGCCTCGCACAATGGGGCTGCACTCTCTCCACGGCAGATGGTCGAGCCCCAGGCCACGCCAAAACCCCATTGTTTGGGCTCAGATCTGTGCTCCTCCCAGTGCCTGCTGTGTCAAAGTAGATCCGGGAGCTGCAGTCGAATGAATGAATGAGCGATGGCTACAAGTAGGAGTCAGACAAGCTTTAAACCAAGTAAATTTAGCATTAAGATTACTACTAAGCACTTACATTTGTAGGATGATATGCTTGTTTGAGATACAGATGGTAAATGAATACAGTATTGGCTTTATTATTATGTCATTTTGATTTTGATTTTCCTCGATTAAAGGAACATGAATGGGTTCTACCGTGTGGTAAAGGTTTAAAATAACGTTCTTTAGTATTTGTAAAGCATTAAACTCTAGTTGCTTGTAACACATTTACAAGCATTTATCACTTGGTTATTCAAAATAGTTTAATAAACAGCTTATTAATGCTTCTAAAATTGTTAAATACATGGTTTATTAACACACACAGTTTTGTCAATGACGTATTAACATTTATATGGTATTATAAGACATCAACAAATGATAGTAAACGCCTTATAAGTACTTATAAACAAATAAGAAGTGCTTATTAATGCATTATACATACTTAACAAAGGAACCTTATTTGAAAGCATCGCAGACCTAAACCCAATCCACTTTATTTCTATAGCACATTTTACAAACATCTCCAAAGGGCTGCACATTGTCAGAATCAGAATCAGAATCAGAATCAGAAGCGGTTTATTGCCATTGTCAGTGAATTCACAAACATAGGAATTTGCTTCGGCGTAGGTGCAACATAAAGCAATGAGTAAAATATAAAAAAATATATAAAAAGGCATGCATAAAAATTAAGAATAAAATAGACTAAGATAGACTATATACAGAATGTACAGTTGGCAGACAGTGCCATGTGCAAATGTGTAGTGCAAATAGATTGTTCTTATATAATATATGGTTAAAGTGGCAGGTGTTACAGAGTGTTCATGAGTCCAACGGCAGAGGGAAAGAAACTGTTCTTGTGGCGGGAGGTTCTGGTCCGGATGGCCCGTAGCCCTCCTGCCGAGGGAGTGGCTCAAATAGTCCGTGTCCAGGGTGAGAGGGTCAGCTGTGATCCGACCTGCTGCGTCCCGAGTCCTGGAGACGTACAGGTCCTGGACAGATGGAAGGCTGCAGCCGATCACCTTCTCAGCAGAGCGCACAATGCGCTGTAGTCTCTGTTTGTCCCTCTGTGGCTCCTGTACCACATGGTGATGGAGGAGGTGAGGATGGACTCAATGATGGCCGTGTAGAACTGCACCATCATCTGCGCCGGCTGCTTGGCTTTCCTCAGCTGCCGCAGGAAGTACATCCTCTGCTGGGCCTTCTTGATGATGGAGCTGATGGTCGGCTCCCACTTGAGGTCTTGAGTGATGGTGGTGCCGAGGAAGCGGAAAGAGTCCACGGTAGTGATGGGAGAGTCTGTCAGGGCAAGGGGGGGGCAGGGGGGCTGAGACTTTCCTGAAGTCCACGATCATCTCCACTGTCTTCTGGGCGTTGAGCTCCAGGTTGTTGTCGCTGCACCAGGACACCAGTAGACAGACTCATCGCCGTCCGAGATGAGTCCGATGAGGGTGGTGTCGTCTGCAAACTTGATCAGTTTTACAGAGTCGTGGCTGGAGTTGCAGCAGTTGGTGTACAGGGAGAAGAGCAGAGGAGAAAGTACACAGCCCTGTGGAGTTCCTGTGTTGATAGTCCGAGTCTCTGAGACATTCTTCCCCAGCCGCACGCACTGCCTCCGGTCCGTCAGGAAGTCAGTGATCCACCTGCAGATGGAGTCAGGCACGTGGAGCTGAGAGAGCTTGTCCTGGAGCAGAGCAGGGATGATGGTGTTGGATGCAGAGCTGATGATGTGAAATTCTTTAAATAAATAATGCAATAATATGGGCCTACATTATTTAAAGTTAATATTGCATTTTGGTTGAAGGGCTTCAATGAGGCAATGAAAGTATCAAAACAAAAGGAGTCCTTACTTTAGAGACCTAGCTAAACTAAACTGAAGTTTACTTGAACACTGACTGAAGAGGCTAGTGTTTGCATTTGAACACTAAATATGTTTTCCGTTGCAGTTAATTGACATGTTTACTGTGTTTGCATCATGGATTAAATGCACTGGGAAAGTCCGGTGAGATATCTGTGCTTCAGCCAAAAAGCTAATCTGAGAGGATTATTCTCTGATCTATTTCCCACAGGGATACAGGCGACCTCAGCGTTCAAACATCAAGATGCTTACAGTTTATCATCCCTCCAATCCTTTGTTGACTTGTCTGCGGCGAGCCAACCCAAGCCAAAACAGTTGTTAGTGTTCAAACGGAACAAGCCTTATTTTACAAATGTGTTGAGACGACAGTATCGAGCTGACAAAGTTGCACATAAATTCATGTGAATTTTATGAAATAGGGAAATAATGTTTGTTAAATCCAAAGCAAAATGAAATGAACAGTTTTTTTTTTTATTATTATCACTTATTTTTAGAGAGAAGAAGATGATGGAGAGAGAAAGAGAGAGCAGAAAAAAAAAAAACGTATAAGTAAAACAAAACATCTAATCCCTTGATTTTCAACCAGTGCGCCGGGGAACACTAGTGTGACTTGAAGTTTTGCCAGGTGTGCCTTGAAAAAATATAAAATTTGAGTTAACAGGTCCACAAATGCGGATGTAAATAACTAATTTACCTTTTTGGAGTGCCCTGAGCAACTTCTGCACCAAAACAGAACACAAAACCACCACTGATGCCAAATTTAAAGCACCAAACAGTAACACAAACATGATTTGGCTCATTATAAGCCATATATATATATTTTTTTCTAAATGGTCTGATTTGGTCATGTTTTTGTAGGTGGTGTGCCGTGGTATCTTTTAAACCCAAAAAGTGTGCTAGAAAACTAGAAATAGATTGAAAAACACTGATCTAATCTAACAAATTAACGTATAGCATATTTTGTTCAGTGTTTCATATGTCCAAAGTCTGTCAAACAGGTCTCTTTTCAAATTAATTACTTAACTTTAAAAAAAAATATTATTATAGCCAGTAGCATTATTGAGATAAACTATAATGAATAGGGGTGTGCGAAAGTATGAAAATATTGATATATCGTGAAACTAAATTTGGTGATTCAGTATTGATATCGCGGGCTGCTGTATCGATATATCTCCAAGAACAATACTTGGTATAATTCACCAAATTGCTTTGTGACAGTGCTACAATTCTGTTGCTTGTTTAGAGAAAGATAACTAGTTTTTGACATATTTTCTTTATTATAATAGATGTCTATTTGATTTTATGTTTGTGCAGGTTGTGGTTAGTGGTAAAAAACATAAAAATGTATAAGGTTCTTTAAAGAAATAGTGATATATTTTAGAAAATCATGAGCATTTTATTGATTGCTGCATGTGTCGCAGTATTGTGATATTATTGTATCATGAGCCTTGTATTGTGTATGTTTGTTTCAGGACGGGCATCTGGTATAAAAACAATACAAAATGTTCCTGCGGACCAACTGCAGTCGAAGGCAAATGGCATAAGGTGACCCCCACAAGAGAAAAGTCAGAATACAATAAATTATAAACAAAAACAACACATTTTCTTCATCGACTGCACCAAATGCACTTTCCATCATAATCTCATTTATTGACCTGCACCTACATCTTGATAACGGACCTTTTGTAGTGACTTATATTGCTTTTCTGTGGATGTGTTTCCCACAAATTTGGAGGGAACCGTTAGCACTTATCTCATCTCTTTACGATGCCAGGTTCCTCTTGTATCCTTTGACTGACTCCATTGACCAATTAACACAAAGCCTGATGCTGAATGGGGAGTGAGCAGCCCTGTGTTTCTCGTGGCCTGGCTTCATTTAACACATCTGTCGCGTCGTCACATCTTAAGCCCGTCCCACACACAGGTTACTCATAGCGATCCCATTATCCTGCTTTCAAAAGGCCCAAAGGCTCCTCTTATAGGCTGCTATTATCCCAGTCAAAACAGAGCAGAAGAATAAGGACCAAGCGCTTGGGCACACGCCCCCGTCTCTACCCCAAATGTTTAAAGTGCTCCTCTTAACCAGGCTGGTGCTGAGGCTGAACAGGGGTTTTCCCGCCTTTTACGCCTTGTATACAATCTCCTTGCAATTGTAAAAGTTGTTCAAAAATAGCTTGGTGATTAAAAAGATGATAACCTTTCATGAATATAGGTTAATTCCAGGTTTGTTATTTCAGTTATATGTTTGATATTTTGTACTATATTGACAAAAGTTGTACAAGTGCACCTTTGTTTGTTTGTTTGTTTGTTCCTTTCTTTCCTTCTTTCTTTTTTCTGTCTTTTTTCCTTCTTTCCTTATTTGTTTTTTTCTTGCTTGCTTGCTTCATTTATTTTTTCTTTTCTTTCTTTTGTTCTTTCTTTCTTTCTTTCTTTCTTTCTTTCTTTCTTTCTTTCTTTCTTTCCTTTCCTTCTGTCTTTCTTTCCTTTCTTCTTTCTTTCCTTTCTTCTTTCTTTCCTTGTGCTTCTATCCTTCCTTGCCTTCTTTCTTTCTTTCTTTCTTTCTTTCTTTGCTTTTCTTTCTTTTGTTCGTTCTTTCTTTCTGTCCTTTCTTTCCTTTCTTCTTTCTTTCCTTTCTTCTTTCTTTCCTTGTGCTTCTATCCTTCCTTGCCTTCTTTCTTTCTTTCTTTCTTTCTTTGCTTTTCTTTCCTTTCTTTCTGTCTTTCTTTCCTTTCTTCTTTCTTTCCCTCATTTTTTCCTTTCCTTGTGCTTCTTTCCTTCCTTGCCTTCTTTCTTTCTTTCTTTGCTTTTCTTTCTTTCTGTCTTTCTTTCCTTTCATTTTTTTTCCCCTCATTTTTTCCTTTCCTTGTGCTTCTTTCCTTCCTTGCCGTCTTTCTTTTTTAATACCCATTTGAGATTCAAACGTTTTCTTCGTCCACACTTCCGTTGTGCACATGATGGTGATAAGACACTTGGTCTGCTCTGGGATGGAGGTTTACAACACATTCATTGGTACATTTTTGACAGATACTTAAATTTTTCCTGTTTGCATGAAGCCAACATTCCAATAGCACCCTTGTGTAACAGTGAAATCTCCAGAACAGAGCATGGGTAAAGTACATTTTCGGTCATTCTAGGCCGCCCCGACCACACAGCATGATAGAACATAAACTGGACATTATGTTTGTGGGAGTGGTGGGTGCGCGGGTCAAAGGATGTTTACAGCATCATCCTGACGACACATGGAGAGACAAAGACCAAACAATGTCCTATTTAGAGATGGCTCACTGCTATTAATAACACACACAGAGGAGACAGACAAAAACAATGATAACTGGAATTTTCTTTATGACTTGTTTCTATATTTGAAAAACCAAGCACATTTTACTGCAATTACAAAAACCTGACCATTATATTTATTTAAACTGAAGACATCCCAAATTGGATTTAAATATTCAGAAATTTAAAATAAAACCTTGCACACATTTCAGTTACTTTTGTTTCCTTTACACAGGAAAATATTGAAACTTCATAATCTGGGCTGACTTAATCCATGATGGGTTGGACAACACATTTCACTAAAATGTAGTGAACATGATTATATTAAGATTTTGTAAAACATTTTGCCTATTTGTCCCCTATTTTTGAACAATTTATCATTTTACTTCCTGGTCGAACATGGGCAGCAATCATGACATGGGCAATAGAGGTAAATCCACAACTGTTACCTAGCAACCATTTTGAAAACAAGGCCCCATGTCCATATAAATTACACAATTTATATTTATTTATACACAGTTATGATATGACAAATAATAATACCCAAAAACATCTTTATTTTGTTGAATGACCTTTAAAACTATCAGAAAAATTGTCTCTGTATTTACAACATTACATTGCTTCTTGATGACATCACTGAGGGATTCTGTTTTAGAACTCAACGCTACTTCCTGTAATTTTCAACTTTTATTTATCAAAATTTCTTCACTAACTGCAACTTCACAAATGTAAAACTCTGCTAATTATTTTCCACAGGTGCTACCGCGCCGAACTAAATCATAATTAGAACATCATGAGCGCCTGTCATATAGACTTTAAACCTGCTTTGCATGAGGTTCCTGTTCTCCAGCGAAGGACAGAGAAACAACATTTACAAGTGCAGACAACCACAGACACTACAACTACCCACACGCCTTACGGTTCACATTCAGCGCCTACAACTGCAGCAATCGGCCAAGAAAAGTCTGCGTGCTATTATGAAATGGGCACCAGAGCAACTTGTCCTCAAATGTTTTCAAACGTCAATGCATTACATCTGGACAGAACAGAGCAGTGGTCTTGTTTTCAAGTTTGGCCACAGGCTCCAGCTCATCATTAGTGGCGAGTGACCAGATGAGCCGAAAGTAGGAGACGGTAGAGAGAACTGTTGTGTGCTATCGTTTTTTGGCCAGATTTTGAGCGTGTTCTCTGTTGTTTGATGTGAGTCACTGAAAATCTTAAGTAATTAGTTGTCAAAGTTAAGTATCTGAGCAAAAAATGTGATCAGGTTGTGTGGTTGTAGCTGATTCTATCTATCTATCTATCTATCTATCTATCTATCTATCTATCTATCTATCTATCTATCTATCTATCTATCTATCTATCTATCTATCTATCTATCTATCTATCTATCTATCTATCTATCTATCTATCTATCTATCTGTCTGTCTGTCTGTCTGTCTGTCTATCTATCTATCTATCTGTCTGTCTGTCTATCTATCTATCTATCTATCTGTCTGTCTGTCTGTCTGTCTGTCTGTCTGTCTGTACTCAAAATAATCTATTCAGTTACTTATGACACCAATATAGACTTCATATTGCACAGTATTTTTGTCACTCACTTCATCCAGATTTGGGATTATCAAAAGGTCAGGAGTATTGACCCTCTGTGGCTATATCATAACGAGCTTCAACAGACGCTGATGATATTAAAAGTTTCATTTAGCTAAACCCAATGCTATTAAACTATATTTATTTCACTGAGCAGTCCACTAATTACGCTATCAGACAGATATACAGCATTAATCAGATTTGGATTACAGTAATAGTTTAATTCCTGAACTCCAGTGCCCATAAGTGCTTGTTGTTGATTTGGTGGTGCATTCAGCGGTCAAACTGAAAGTATCCTGTGTGGTATTCCCGTCACTTGTCATTGTCCATCGCACCAGTTTTAAATCAAAATAGACACACAAAGGGGAGTATTGTTTCTGCTTGAAAGGGGGGAGCGGGTGCTTTGCTAATGCCGCACTCGGAGGCAGCGGCAGCAGCAAACTCGGGTACAACTCCTGCATTCAGCACTTTGATTAAGGAGCAGTGTTATGCATGGCTGACTTCCTCCAAGGTGTCTGGAGGTTGTGGGAACGGGCCAGTGGAGAAGTGGAGCAGAGGCCTCATTCTTTTGGTCAATGGAGTACAAGGGATCACATGAACAGGGCGATTGGACAGATGTAGTAAAGAGAGAGGAAGAGGGAGAGAGAGAGAGAGAGAGAGGAGACAAGAGAGAGAAAAAGGACCGAGAGAGGCCGAAGGGGGAAGTGAGAGGCAGCAAGAGAGAGAAAGAGAACGAGAGAATGAGAGAGAAAAGAGAGAGAGAGAGAGAGAGAGAGAGAGAGAGAGAGAGAGAGAGAGGAGACAAGAGGGAAAAAGGACCGAGAGAGGCCGAAGGGGAGTGAGAGGCAGCAAGAGAGAGAAAGAGAGCGAGAGAATGAGAGCGAAAAAGAGAGAGAAAGAGGAGGGGGGGTAAGAGAGAGAAAAAGGAGCAAAAGTTGTCCGAAAAGGGGAAGAGGGAGGCAGCAAAAGAGAGAGAGAGGCAGAGAGAGAGAGACAACAGAGAGAAAATAGGAGTGAAAGAGAGGCCTAAAGGAGGAAGTGAGAGACAGCGAGAGAATGAGAGAGCAAAAGCGTGAGAAAGAAAGAGAGAGTGAGTGAGAGGGAGAGAAAAGAGAGAGCGTACAAGAAAGAGAAAAGAGGGGTGAAAGAGAAACCTAAAAGGGGAAAAGAGGGGAATGGAGAGAATAGAGAGAACGAGAGAGTGAGGGGGAGAAAAAGAGGGAAAATATTAGAGGGTGAGATATTGACCATAAGGAAGAAAGAGACAGAGAGAGAAGAGAGAAAGAGAGAGAGGAGGGAATAGAAAGAGGAGGGGTAAAAGACAGACCTAAAGGGGAAGAGAGAGGCAGAGAGAAAGAGAAGAGAGACAAGAGTTAGGTAGAGAGAGCAATGAGAGAGAGTGAGAGCGAGAGAGAGATAATAAAAAGTGAGAAGGGTGAGAGCAAGATCAGAGGGGAGGAGAGAGAGCCAAGAGAAAGAAGATAGTGAGAAAGAGAGAGGAAAAAGAAGGGGAGAGAAAAGAGAGCGAAGAGAGAGATGAAAGAAGAGAGACCTAGAGAGAAGGGAAAGAAAATAGTGAGTAAAGAGAGAGAAGAGCGGGGGGAGAAAAAAAAGAGAGAGAGAGTATGTGTGTGAGAGAGAGAAAAACAGAAATGGAGAGAGAGAGAGAAGATAGGAGGGGAAGGGTAGAGGGAGGGAGTGCGGGGGAGAGAAAGCGAGTGCCTCTCATGCAAACATAAATCTCAAGAGTTCTTCCTTTCGTTTATTCAGCTTGTTCTGGGTAATTGACAGACATTTTATCAGTTATGTGTGTTTCCGTGGTAAATTTGTAGCGTGTGAATTGTACACCTGCTGTAACATTACTCACAACACAAAAATATATACAGTGAAAATGTGCTCACATGACCTTTAAGAGTTACAGTAACATTTCGTCATAATAAGTGAAGTGTCGTGCTCAAGGAAAATGTTCTAATGAGCCTGTAGTTTAGTGTGAACATCGAGTAACTGGTGATAACTGTCAAAGCCTGTGTGTGAAGCCATCTTTATCGGTTTAATTACACAAATGTGACAATACACTGGGTTTGCGTTACTGTCTTAGAAGTTTAACAATAGCATTTTGCAGCCAGGTCCCATGAGCACCGGTCAGACTGGAGCGCTTAGGATTCTGTTAAACAATGTGATTAGTGTGGCTCTTGGTTTGGACAGCAGTGTAGTCATTTTCAATCTGAAGGTACTGGCCCGAGAAGGTAATTTATTCTGAGCAAGATTCCTGCCCTGTGGGAAGAGTTTTAACTTAAAAGTATAGGCTACCAAAACTTTAGTATATGTCCATAGTGCTGTAATTAACGATTATTTTAGTGAGCAATTATTTTTTCCATTAGTAGACTATTCAGACACTTATTGTACATTTAAACTTTTCATAAGCAACCAAATAAAGGTTGAAATAGGGTGACTGAAGAGAATATTTACGAATAAAAATCATTATAATAAGTAAACGTTTATTCTTTTGTTGATCATGACACTGTATTTGTTGTTAAAAGTCTTTCCAAGTGTGTTTTGGAGTCCAGATAACGACTACCAAAATAAGAACAGTCATTTTTATAGTCGACTATAGTCACGATTACATACAACATTACAGAAATAAGTCTACCATCAAAAAAAGTGAAATAAGTAAAAGTGTTTTTGGTGCATATCAAACAATTCCCATTACAGCTTTTACTTTAACTTGACAGATATTCAGTTCCTGCAGCAATTGTCAGTGTTTTTACTGGTGTTACTATTACTTCTGTCACTGCTACTATTAGATTTAACATTAATGATTGCCAGTAAGAGGATATAATAATACACAGGGACATAACAGCACTCATAGGTTCAGTAGGTTCCTGTAAATGGGCTATGGAAAATTGAAAATGCATCACTGAGCCAATAATGGGTATTACATGTGAAACCTCTTTGACCTTGTGTTAACATTCAGGTCATGTGTACAAGGTGAACCAGGTACATGTGATTCTGTAGATACGCGTAAACTGATCTGTTATGCCACGCAGTTTGGTCCCGCGCTAACCTGGATGCCACTGTCCCATGGGAAATAAAAAAACCTTGCAAATGCTACACTTTCCCACGGCCACTAAACACGTCTGACACCTAAACAAAGTCAGATAAGGATCACACAGTGGCAGTAGGGTTTGAGCAAAGACAAATAGCACTTCGAAGTCTGTTTGTTTTGATGTTGTGGTTTTGCACGCTTGTTGCATTTACACTTTTGAGAAATGTCCTTACATGAGAACACAGCGAGGTCATAATCCATTTAATATGAGAGGATAAGCTCTGTTGGACCCACCACAGGGGATAAACCGCTGCCTCTTGTTCCAGCGCAGGAACTGGTGCCAGGAGTGAAAGTCACTGATTATATTATAGGTATGTAGATGGTCAGATGCAGAGTTTGACCTGGAGTACCAACACATTTTTCTAATATTCTTTTTGAATGCAATGTAGAATCAAAATAATCAAGGCTTCTAAAATAATCACTGACTATTTTACAGTTTTTCTCTATTGGTTTGGCTCATTTCTTGAAACTGAAATTACATTTTCAAAATAACATGGACAATGCTCCAAACCTCTTGGCAATTGTTCATAACAGAATGGAATTTCTCATTCATTTGATCAGATCAGGCAGATGCCTTAGTGCATGTCTCAACTGTCTCAGTGCATCTTTGCAGATGATTAAGTACAAGTCGCCTACAGTTAACACAGTTAGCTACATTTAGCACATTTTTCAAATGAACAGATCTTGTAGATCAAAACTGATTAGTTGATTCTCAGTCTAATGATCATTCTCTCCAAAACATGTCAGCATGATCTCATATATCATATATATCATATCTTGTATAAGTGCTCACATGCACAATAATCTGCTCAATTGTCAAAATTGGTCAAGAATATAATACTATGAATGCCATATATGAATTTCTTGGAATATATAAATTGAATTGAATAAGTCCTTGCTTTTTTATTTTGTGTTTGTTATTGTATATATGAATGGCACTTACTTTGTGTGTATGAATAAAACTAGTTATAATAATAATTTCCTTGGTAGTATGAGTGCAATCTGTGATTTCAAACCTTGGAGGCTACTCTTAGTGTAAAATCCGTGTTTTCTGTCCAGTGTGAGCTCTGCCTTACACAAGGGGACAATTCATTTTGGGGGCACTGACTATTCATATTAAACAGAAATTCAGTTTTGACACATAGGTGAACTGTTTGGGAGACATATGTGCTTTTGCAGGTGAACCACCTTGTTGTGATCAACCATCCAGATACATTTTGGTAAAACAACCAAGAATGTTGAGCACTCCTGATCTGTTTCAAGGATTGAGCCAAAGCAATTGAGAAGGTGTAAAGTGAAAAGGTGAAAAGTGTATTTTTGATTTGAGGAAGTGAACATTAGACATTTAAACTAAAGGCAGAGAATCACTGCTTTTGCTCCATCATGCGGCCATTATTTTATGCTGATGTCTTGTACCATAGACCATCATTTTATTTGGCAAAACATAAAAAAACACAGGTATACACATTTAAATTATGGTAAAAGGCACAGTATAGTAGCAAAATGTTGGGTTACAAATGGCAACAAAGTCAACTTTCAAGCCTGTCAGATCATGTTTGTGAACTCTTTGTGATCTTTTGAGAATATGTCTTGATGTGAAGGATAAAGCTAAAGTTAAAGGTGCTGTGTGTAAGGGTATCTTCTGTTTCTATGGAGATGTCACTACTTTTACTGAAATGTGTGACAATACTGCATTAAACATAACAGTCTAGCATTCATTTGACTCAGGGTGTTTTATTGCACTTGAAAAACATGCTACTATGAATGGAACCTATACCTGTCTTTGTGGAAGTGTAATGCCAGGCTGTGGAACATTCTAAGCGAAGCAATAACATCTCCAAGAAGACAAGTAAATGACGTACTCTGCGCCAGAAAAGTTACGCAGTGCACCTTTGAATTACGAGGGTTTCAATCCAGTTTCTCCGTCGCCAATCAGTTCTAATCCGAGAGATAACACGTCCCCAATTACCAACATGGCAACCTGCTCGGCGGCATTACACTTCATCTGTTAAATCCTCATCCTGCTGTTCACATTTAGCACCATTTAATTCTAATAGTCATAAATACATGTGGGAAATGGCGGTGATGGCGTTCACAGCTTTACACAGATCACACACATCTGCAGTCGTCACTTTGTATCAAGCAACGCATACGGACCAATTAACAGCCCGTCTTTGGCAATTACCCAGCATGCATTACAGCATCTCACTGTTTTATCACTGCCGTAAAGTGATTTATCCATCCCCCGAGGACACATCTGCTTTTCATTGTCACAGTTGCCTGATTCGTCTGGCTCCCTCTGCAGTCGTATATCACGACGATCCCTGCGGAGGTCACTATCTGTAAACGCTAAACCGTGACTGAACTTTGCCACACGGTGCGACGCAAAAAAACGGGCCAAAACTCACCAGCAAAACGAGGAAGAAAAAACAAGGGGCACTTCTTTGTCATCTGTGAAATCTGAGCAGAATGATTGCCAAGGTTTTGTGGAAATAAGTTATGGTTTTAAGGCTATAAGCTGCGCGATAAAACGTGTGCACATGTGTTTTATGCATGGGTTATAGTAAATCCACTGATGTCATCGTTCTCTGTGTCTTGGGAGACTCTGTGATAAAGTAAAGGTCGGACCACACAGGAATGAAAGATTTTGTTTGGATTTGCGTTTTTCTTCCTTTCTTTTTGATGCGTCATATTCTCATAATTTATTTCTACGATCAGTTTAGCTGCGTTTTAATGATTGTTTTCAGTTCAAATACTTACATTGTCATTGAGCACCGGATTGGTTTATAATTTCATCATATGGAAAGAACATTTTGGTAGTCATGGGTTTCAGGTTGTTTAGAGTCGCCATTTTGAGGACTTTTCTCCATTCAAAAGAAATAATTTTTGGTTTTGAACTGAATTTGTCATCACTCTGAAACTTATATAAGATAAGAGAAGTTTTTTTGACTTAGGTAATCTGTTTTAGCATAACACTGAATACCAGAGATCTTGAGTCAAATGCTCTATCACTAAGAGAGTTATAACTTGCATGGTTCAAACTGAAAGCCTCATAATTATTCAGGTATTCAGAGAATTGGGAAATTTCAGAATGTGAAATGTTTTACCACTGAACTACACCCTTCTGCCTCAAACTCCGTCACAGTCACAAAATCTGCCAAATTTAACCACAAAGGCCTTATTTTTCCGAATCATCGTGTCATAACACACCAATCTTGTCTTAAATTATTGAATTATGACCAATTTACAGAATGTGAAACAACAAACACTCAAAAAAATCTGTTCTGATTCCATATTAAACTACTCACGTTATCAAAAGCAAACAAATGAAATCATGTAAGTAAGGTTTTTCACGCTGGATATCATGTTACAGCTGGCCTCATCTGTCGACTGAGGTGAAGTGTCTTGCTCATGGACACAAAAACAATATCAGGTTTGAGCCAAACAGCGATTTGGCAAAAAAGATTAAAAAAAAAAAAAACATCAGAGAACTGAACATTTTTTACATGTTTGAAAGCCAAAGTTCAAGTCTCTCCATGGCCAAGCACCAAAGTACAGGCCTCCTCTCTGACAATGTTTAAATCCAGGACAAAAACAGTTTTGTTTAGATGTGCACACGACTGAAAGATCTATCTACACTCTTCTCTTTTAAAACTTTTTTTTATGATTCTGTATGTCTTTATGTGTTTTGTGATTTTACTACAATTTTGCCTGTTATGTAAAGCACTTTGAATTGCCTTGTGAACAAACTGTGCTCTACAAATAAACTTGCCTTGCCTTACATTTCCTTACGTTTTTATTTAGACTATCCATCAAACACAAGAGTTAATTTAGTAAAAAACAGGCAAAAGTGTCTTAGTTTTAGAGCTTAATATATTTTAGAGCAATAGTGATGTTCTTTTCACAATATGTATGAAAACGATAACAACAAAAAATGTTTTCAACATAGATATCAGTTTTTGCAATTGAACATCTCTGTATTCTTAGATAGTTAGATGACATTCAACCTGCCCTGTTGGCTGATATATTGGGATTCTACAAAAACAAAATGGTATTGCCATGAGAAGAAGAAGAAGAAGAAGAATTTTTATTTATAGAGCGCTTTTCCACCTAATAGGCACCCAAAGCACCCAATGAGCAAAATCAAAACAGAAAAAAAAAAAAAAGCAAACAAAAAGCCCAATATCAACTTTTTCTCTTCTGCAGATGTTTATCATGTTTCTGATGTTGTGACGGAGTCTTTTTGTCTCCTGCCATGTCAGTCTTAATAAGTCTAATCTTAGTTTTTTAACCAAAAATAAAAGAGTAAAGCAAACAAAGAGAAGCTGTTTTGCATGATATAGTTGCACTACACTGCATCAATCCTCAATGTGTGCTTCACTCCTCCTCCTCCTCCTCTTCACTGCTCCGTCCCGTGAGAGACTCTAACTGCAGACTTCCTCATTACACGTCTCAAAATGCACCGTCAAACCAACAAACAGAAAACAATGCCATTTTCCCCATACTTCTTCATCCATAATTCATAAACGTGCAAAGACGAGACTGGAGGGTCCTTGCCCTGTTTTGTGGACCACTTGAAATTACCGTGGCGACAGGGAGATGCCACAAAGAAAGCGAAAGTGTTGAAAAGCATTAGGCCAACCGAGTGGAAGTAGGACAAGAGCAGAGGCTGAGGAGCAGGTCAAAACTGTTATGCAAATAGCTTTATGAATGAAAAGAAAGGGGAAGAATAATAATAGAGAGAGACGCATGTTAAAAATAGGACAAAATGAGCCTCCAATGTGCTTCCTGTTTTCATTGGACTTGCAGATCGAGTTCGAAGTTGAAGCTTATTTTCATCACAAGAGGCTGGATATAAAGTTGGCAGCGTCTGTGCATCTGTAAACAAAGCACGTTGGCATATAGGTTAATACAACGGCTCCGCTGCTCTCAATGTGTGACCCATTTTAGCGTTGTTTTGCCGACTTTTATAATGCAATGTTTTGGCTTTCATTTGTGGCTGTTGTCCCAGATTCCGCAGAGACGTGTTGCTGTCGATCAAATAATCAAAAAGCGCTAACTGACTTTAAAGTTTTTAGGTCTTTATCCATACTACAAGGTGTTTTATGCTGTATTTACATGTGTTATGTGTTAAATTGACGTTTTCCCGTGATGAAAATCAAATTTGATTGGATTAAAATATGGAAATATATTAATATAGTGAGGGTGGAACATGAATATTTACAAAAACCTTGCTAAGGATAGAATAGATGAATGTCTTTGGAGTGTGATTTTTGGATAAAAAGGCCATCACAAAAAATGTACAGCATGGCACAAACCGAGCCAATGATCAAGGACTGGACAGACATAACAAAATGGAATCAAATGACATTCAGGCTTAATTTGAAAATGGACAAATCTGACAAACTTTGGACAAAATGGCTCTTTTTTCTGAACTGTGAATGCCTTAATTTGATGTGGATGCCTTTAGCTACTGTTTTCTTTTTCTGTTATTGTTTTCCTTCTGCTCTCTCTTAATAAAGTTTAAAACTCAATAAAAATGAACCTGAATATTTATCTTTCCATGTCCTAAATTTAGTACAAGTTGCTTCAAATTTGTATAACTTCAAATTAACAAAAGAATAAACTGAACTGAACAGACTGAACCCACCCCTTCTTATTGGAGGGCAATATACATCTATTTGTTTATTTATTAACGTTCATATCACCAGGTGAGAACCCATTGAGATCGAGACCTCTTTGTCAAGGGTGACCTGGGGTAAAGTTGGAATATAACAGCACACAAATAACAAAATATTTACACATTTAATAGATTTTTATGAAGAGTAAAACAAAATCAACAATTAAAAGCAATGGCAATGTCTCTTCATATCTAATCTAACATTTTATAAGCAGGAATCTACTTGTTAAGAGTACATAGTTACACAATAGTCCATAGCCCTTCCTCCACCAAAACAATCCCTCTTGTGTCACACTTTGTTCAGCTTTTATAAACACCATTATATGCTATATTGAGATGTAAAGACACAAATGCTTGAATACAATGGCCTCTGTTCTGGTTTGCCATTTCCCATTGGATTTAACATTTACAATCCGACTGGAAAAGACCCTGTTGTTAAAAGAATGAATGAGAAAAGACCATTTCGTCGACCTAAGCCTTCTGCAAATTCACTTTTCAGTCCTCACTCATTGCTTTACTATACATTATATGGTGGGAATAGGCCTGAGTTGTCAACGGGTTCCAGGGGTCCCCAGAGTTTATTGAGTTCTGAGTGGAAATTTAACCTGAGAAGTCTCTGGTGACTATCCCATTTCCACAAACAATATGCCAGGAGTGAAAGAACTAGATCATTCTGTTCCGTAGACAATGAGTGTTCTTAGTATTATAAAGAGAAAAAGTCAAAGAAAAAAGACGTTCTGGAGTAACAATAGACCATATGGTACAAGAGAACATGTCCAGGCGAGTCAGGGACGGACTTTAAACAGAAATGCTGGAGTCTCAAACCTAAACATGGCCAACAAATAACACTATAGTGTCATTGGAAGTAAGGCTGCACAATTTGGGAAAAAATATCTAATTGCGATTGTGATTAGATTTGCCATTTATGTTTTAAAATAGGATTCTGTTCAAAGTTCACATTTTAAACACGTCTAGGAGAATTTACAATGAGACTGAAATCGGCCAAACTAATGAAAGAATCCCATATATTTCAGGACATGTTTGAACAGATCTAAACAACAGTGTTATCACTTTTTATGCAGGATATTTTGATGTTTGTGGAGGAAATTATACACCAATTAATACACCAAATAAAAAACCTGCCCTACGAACTTTAATTTACAACCTCTCTCTGAGCCTTTTTAGTTGATCTAACTCATAACTAATTCATCACAATGGATTATTTTGGATGCAGTGCCTCAGTAAATGCTCATCATAACCTGAACATCATCGTTTCATGCTTGAACCAGTGCTGTCGTTGTCTCCTCAGGCAAGACACTTCACCCACTTTGCTTGAGTATGATTGGTGGTCCGGGGAGTAAATGGTGCAGATTGGCAGCATCACTTCCATTCATCTGTCCCAGGGCAGCTGCGGCAAAAGGAGCAGTTTATCACCACCAATTTTTGAGTAAAGTAATAATGCTTTGCTGTTCATGTTGCTGAGTGTGTTTACTTTACTTTATGACAGATTTATAATGATTGTAGTAAAAGTATTAGCAGTGGAAAGAGTCTTAATAGATGGAGCTGTAGTGATATTAGTAGTAACAAACAAAAAAACAAACAAAAAAAAACAACAAACACAAGCATTGCTCTCATATGTTTACAATTGTTTCATACACATAACTTCATTACTGAAAATGCAACACATTTCTACTTTAAAAGATAGTTACCTGAGTGAATTTGTGGAAACTGTGGCTCTTTATTTAGACCCTGATGCATTCCTGGAGCCGGTCCTTGGAGAGCGACTCAAAAGGGAAGAAACCAAAGTCGAGTTCTGAGGCGAGTCTGGTCCCTGGGCTCGTGGTCCTGGTGCGACCTGTGAGTCCCAGCAGTGATAGTGTGTCCAGACAAACAAATACAAAACCTCTGCTTCCACCAAATGCCTCCACAGTGCTTTGGAAAGAATTAGTCACAAATTCTTCTGGGTGAAAAACTGAATAAAAAATGTGTCAAATGTAAATATTTTCACGACAAGCTAGAAAAAGACTTGGGATTTTTTAGATGATATAATACCAACCCTAATCCTTTGTAATGAAACTGTGGTGACATGTGACAAAATAATATTAGAGAATTATTTATGCTTCTCCTGTTTGGTCCTGTTTGAAAGCACACGTGGATAGATCTTCTTGTCTAGTCCTGGTTTAGTCTCGGCCAAGCCCTGGTTAAGTTCCAGGCTTAGTCTGAATTTTGAAGGGGTTTTTGCACTTTAGAACCTTTTTCAGTTCCTGGCACTTTTTTTTTTAATTATTCCAGTCCCCTGTCAATGCACAAGTAGGAATTAGAGAGTGGAGCCACACTTTGGGGGCTTTTTTAGCTTCTGCTCAGGGGCAGGTACATTCCAGTCAGACCAGGAAACATTTGTTAAGACTAACACATGTCCAGTACTGCTTTTTATTGGGAAATATGTTTAATTCATTCTTAAACATAGACAAACATTTTTGATCAACAAGAGAAATCACTTGGACATAGTAGCTCCAAAAATACAATTCTTAATTAGTGAGTACAAACTAAAATTCAGAATAACTATGAGGAATGTTAATTTCATTGTGTGCCACAGGTTTATGTGAAGGTTTACAGTGCTCAAAATAAGCAGCAAGAAGGGAAAAACAACAAGACTTTTGTTTACGTAACTTCACCTAATTAAATATAAAGGTGGGTGAACGCAATCAAGGGGGACTGGGTAGGTCCCCTGACTAAACAGAGACAGGGGACTGTAGGGAAACATTATACATTATAGGGAAACACCTATAATGTACACTTCTATGATCCTGTGCACTTACACTTTAACATCTAATCAAGGGAAACGATGTAGCTTCACTTACAGCCACTTTGTCTTCATATGAATGTGTTATGATCTATTGGTGCTGCAAAGGGAGGCTTTAGGTGTATATTGTCAGCCACACTTTTACCGGTTTCTCACCAAGAGTACAAAAATGGTTAAATGGTTGATGTGTCAAGGGTTATAGCGTGTGAGTTGATCTGTTAATGACAAAATACTGATCTTTATAATAATACAGACATATAGCGCTATAAAGGTTAACATGTGTGATGGAACTGATTATACTTGTATTGACTTTAACAACAGCTTCATAACAAAACACAATGCATTTTTGTCTGGGGCAACTGTGTGATGGAAAGCTCTGGAGGAATTTAAACAGTCTGAAATGGAAAATCAATCTAAACAATATGAGACAGAAACGTGGTTTTGTGCTAATGCCTTCCACATTTTGCATTTTCAACAAGTCGGATGTTGAAGAGTATCAGGTTATGGGTTAAACATCACCTCACTGTTTGTCCATGAGTGAAATGACAAACTTAAAGGTCACATCAGCGTTTGGAGACAGTTATGTGATACAAGGCAAAAGCATTGTTTACCTGCCGCGCACGCATGGTCAACAACTATAAATAGCCTCCCTTTAATTTAACCATCACTCTGGCAGCTATCACAAGCCGACATGTTGAGATGATCAGGGAAATCTGTGCACTGTTTATGACTGGTTTTGTGGGCGCTTTGGTTAAAGGAAGTGGTCTCGTCTGAAAAAAAGGACATCTACATCTCACTGGTAACAAAAGACAAGGGACGGAAGATTACAAAATGAGTGCTGATGCTTTTGAGATTTATGATCGTGATATAAATGGATGCTTCAAGTTAATTAAACATTTAGCAGAGGATACTGATAGGGCAAGTATACCGATAACAATCCGTATCAGTAAAAGTAACAACAGTGACAACATTCCTGGTTAAATAAAGGTAACAATAAAGGTAACAGATAAAGCTAACAAACGCCACACTTCCTTCTTCCCGTAGAATAAAATGCTCTATAAATAGATGCAAAGAAAGCAGTATAATCCAATTTTCACTTGAATTGCTGCTTTACAACATTTTACTTAATTGCTTGAATCGAGTGCATGAACTAGTTCTGTTTTTCATGTTTCAAAACAGTAAAAATCAGGTACAGCGCCTTTTTTCAGTCGTAATCCTTGCAGTGGAAGTATTTGTAGTAAATGTGACAGTGTTTTCTGTTGTAACTGCACATATTTCTTTTTCTACAACTACTTTTTTTTCCCTGCTCAATGTAGGTTACTATCTACTACTAATGGATGTTACTACTGCTAATACTTAACATTAAAAACACTGCTTTCATGTCAGATTTGTGAGACTTAACCAGAAATAAAGAGAAGGCGAAGCTACAAAGTTACAGATCCAGGCTGCAATTGTTTTGGAAAAAGAGTTTCCGTGATGGGACGAATGCCCTGGGATCCGGACAGAAAGAGCTGCTTGAGTGAAAAAGAATGACGCAGCAGAGACGGCCCCCTCCGCCTGGTTTCTTGCACTGGCTTCGGACACTTTAGAAGGTGAACAAAGGCCCTCGTCAGCTAGAACAAAACGCTGAGCTAACTTATGTCCTGCATGTCCCAGGATCACACTGAATGAAGCACCTGCATCACAATGAAGCAACGTAACAGGCTAACTTAAAATATCTCCAAGCTACAGTTTAAAGATTGTAATATCAACCTTTTTTCATGAATACAGTGCAGTATGTATATTTCTTCCTGGAGACAAGTAGGACACCACCAGGCCAAGTTACAGGTCAGATCTGTGGGGTGGCATGTTTTTGATGTATTTTTGAGCAATAAAAACACCTGTAATTAAATGGAATTGCACAGATATGCTTAAAGTCTGTATGACACGATTTTCTAATTTTTTATTTTATTTTATGGTGTATTAATACCTATTGTACATAAAATATCTAGTTTTACACCAATCAAATAGCAGTTTGTGGAGAAAAGTTGAAAATTACACTAGGGAGACCCATTCAATCTAAAGGTTGTGCATAATTCATGCAAAATAAATAATAATTTTTAACCCTGAAACATTAATTCAACAAAATAAAGGTGTTCATAATTGATATTTCAGATTAAAAACCAGGAAATTGCAAAATCGTGATAAAATGTATGATTTTTTTTAGCAAAACTAACTACATGAGTCATAGGCACTTCAATTCAATATGGAGGAACATTGCAGGCAAAGCAATAATAACCCACTGCAGCTCCAAAAAGTTACACAGTGCAGCTTTAAGTGCATGAAAGTGGCCACTAAAAGTAGATGGTTGCAGTTGAGAGCACGCATGCAAGTATAGCAGAGATCAGTGCAGATCAGTTGCACTTCCAATACTTTTCGCCTCTTTGTTCTTTAAAATGGTTCGTTTTTTTTGGCAAGACCCAGTGCTCCATGGCTCCACCAGCTGCGTGTCGGTCTAAAGCGAATGTCTTTGGTCAACGTCACAAACAACGACAGACGGCGCAGAGTTTCAAGAGCCAAAATTTGAATAACAAGTGTCGAGGAATGACCAACTGTTTAGAGGCCGGGCAAGGTCGCTCACAAGAACAATGGAGATCTGTTCTGCACAAACACAGATTTAAATAGATTTAACCTTGAAAAGAAATTATGCTTATTCTAAAAAAGTCCAAATCCATTCACTCTCTGCAGAATAGGAGGAAATAGTGTGAGATGGCTCCCTGAACTAAAAATGTTGTACTTCAACAGCCTTAAGACAGAGGCAGAATAGGTTTATGTGTAAGGGATTGTATAAATTTAAAATAGACTTAATAGAAATGGTGAGCAAAAAAATTGGATTATTTGGGCAATTTGGATCGTGAAGACTACTTTTTTCTTTGTTTTCAGGGAGGAAAAAGCTTTTCACTGGAGTGAGAGCTTGTTCACAATTTTTCTGCTGCACAGTGCTCACCATTGCACACGCATGACTTTAATCCCGCCCCTTTGTGTGTGTCAGTGGCTTCACGCTGGGTTTGGAGGCGGTGCCACTGTGGAAGCTTATAAATACCTCTGCTACACGTTGTTTCTTATTTCCACCTCAGAAATGCGCGCCTGAGAACCCGTGCGCTTTGGATTTAACTAAATAAATACCCTATGGACATTGGGGCGCCGCAGAGGTTAGTTTTCCAAAACTTTAGGATTTTTCATCAGATTTAATCATGTTTAAAAATAACGGGAAGAAGACTGCTATTTCTATGGCGAGCACGACGTGCCTGTGTCTCTTGTTAGTCGTACTTATAGTTCAGCATCACCGCTTTGAATTAACCGATGCGAACGCGCAACAAGAAGCGACGGTCGGAGGCGAGTTTGTGGACGGCGCCGCGGATAATAACAAGAAAGGATTCTCTGCGTACATCAGTAAACTCACACGGGGCAGGAGAGAAGTGGAGCAGCCCTCGCGCTCCTCTGACGCCAAACGTGAGCCTGCGCCAGCGGAGGACATCAGCGCGGATGACATCTTCATCGCAGTGAAGACCACCAAGAAGTTCCACCAGTCCAGGCTCAACCTGCTGCTGGACACGTGGATCTCCAGAAATATGCAACAGGTATGACACTTTTTATTCGGCTGTTGTAGACATTGGACAGAACTTGTGAACTGAGTACATTTGTGGTCATGGTTTAGCCTGTGATGGTGTAGTCACAGTGCACTCTGCTGACCCCTGAGCCCTGTCACCTCTGCTCAGTCACATCTCATTCTCCCTATGAGTGATGTGGCCCATTCACTGCCCCTTGTATTCTCATATCACCCCTTTCTTCTTTTCGGGTGCCCCCACTGTGAGAACCCAGGGTGCAGTTGATGCTCCACTTTTTTTTTCTAAAACATTTTTCTCAAGAGGGGTACGAAGAAGAAGAAGAAGCTGTACTAATTTTCCCTTAACCCTCCCCATGAGAACGTGGGAGTTTTATCTGAGTTAACCTACATTCTAGCATCTGAAATTGGGTTTTGTGAGGGATCCAGCCCGGAACAAAGGTGGTGCGTCCCAACAGGCAGTGAAGTTACATGCTGGGCGTGAGAACCAAGCGTCTTTGAGGGATGCACAAAGGATGATGAAATGGCCAGTCAAGTGATCTGGACATGGTTTTCTGAGTTAATTCGTGTCAAACTCCCGCAAGATTCACTCAGCAGTCAGTATCAATTACCTGGGCTCTTCAACATCTGCTAATATGAGAGGGAAGCTTGCACTAATTGCTTGTAATGACTGTCCGGGATGATGGTGAGCTCATGTGATAAAGTTAACAGCAGGCGTCATGGGCAGGGCAGCTGGCGGGTGGCGGTACAGACAGAGTACATAAAGGCACCACAATACTAGAGGGAGTAGCTGGAGGAGAGGGTGCCAGGTGGTCAAAACAAAAGAACAGCTCTAATGCCAACCATATGATCAGCCCAGTTCCCACCAAAGGCATACGCGCACCTCTGATATCCAGGTTACATTCTCACGCTCAGCTGATGGACTCCTGACTGAAATTAATACTTATTTTGCAATTATTTGATAAAACACAAAGTCATTTAGTGTGTTTAATGTTAAGTAGGGCCAGAGTCCAATACATATATAGCCTACTGTAGTGTATAAACTGATTTATTTTGGAAATATCTGTATTTTTAAGAAATTAAAAGCAAGATATTGTTCAGATTTTTGTTGTAGAGATGATCCAAACAAACATTTAAAGGCAGTTTCATCTAACAAGTTGTCTGTATATTTAATCTATTTTCCTTCGTAATTCAAACCATTTATTGTTGCTTTCAGATTCCCTTTACATCACAATACTGCCTTAGGCCCGGTTAATCTGAAGGATCTTTGCATTTTAATTAGACTCTTATCTCCATTCAGATGCTGCGTGCTGCCCTCTGGCTAAAACAAAAGTGTGGCTCAACATCACCCATCCAAGTGAACTCTCTTCCCCTCGCTTTTTTTCTTTTCTTTTTAACATTTTGGCGCCATGCTTGGTAAAACTGGCACGTAGCTGCGTCCACCAAAGCCTAAATTCGCTTTGCTTTAAAGTTCAGACAGCTGGCATCTTCGTCTCTCGTAGTGTGCCATGCATTCCTTTCTCAAGAGCACGATAATTACCCAGACGCTATCCAACAATGAGCGCTTTTAGGATGTTGAAAAAACACTGGCGGCTGCGGCGGGCTGATTAGAACGGCCTCACAATAGAGCGAGGCAAGAAGATAAACTTTGAAATCATTTGCAGTAAAATCTTTATTGTTTTTGACTAAGTGCTGACATAGGTGTAGCACAAAGCGTAATAGGAAGCAGCCAGGGTGGAGGCAGGTTGAAGCGGGTGCCCTTCCTTCCTATAGTGAGAGGAGACAGCCAGCCAGGCACCATGTCCAGCCTAGTGCCAAAACTTCCCTAAGTCCAAAAGCCAATACTCCCCTGCCTCTTATCTGCACTTCACACACTTATTTTCTAGTGTGAATTCCAGATAAGACAAAAAACTTCAGCACGATGCCCTGTCGCCTGCTCAAGCCTTAACCCCAGCAGCTGTATGCAAATGAGGGCAAACATATTGGGCTGCAGGCTCTCCCCAGCATGAAAATTCACAGCATTGTTTTCTATTGAAGAGGCCCAGAGAGGGAGAGGAAGGGGGGCGGCAGGGGGGGTGAGTGAGTGACCACACACTGCTCCTGATTTACTAATAAGCACCCAAAGATCCCCCCTTGTCCCGCCACCACCGCCGCAGCTCCGCACAGGCAGCTGCTCTCTGATTAGCTTGAATATTCAACAGGCTCAGAGCAAACAGGGCCGTGAACTCTTGCAGCAGGCAAACTACCAGCAGCACTCTCCGCTAAATAAAGAAGGGATTGGCAGTATTCGACTTTTTAGTCAGGGGTGATTTAAGTAAATGTGGATGACTGATTTGGATTAAGCCTTATTAGTGAAAATATTAAAAGTAGGCAATACCATTTTGTATTATTATTGCAACTTGTTTTGTCAAAAGACTTGAAAATCAGATACAGATCAATTCTAAAAGTAGTATCGAAGTTAGATTCTGATTTGACGAAGTATTGATACTAAACAAACAATAAACAGGACAAAATGTGACCTTTCCTAAACACTTTTAGAACGATCTTGAGCTTTATCAGATTGAATATTAAAACCACATGGCAATACAAAGAAAGTACTATTATTTTGTGTTGAAGATTAGTCGGTTGTCGATAAAAAGATTAGATTATCATTGTAGTATCAAAATTGGTTTTGAGAATACGCCTATTCCTTAGTATCAAAATAGATTTTGAAATTTTTGCATTTTAACAACTTTAACAAATGTAGTGTAGTTTTTGTGTACTAAATAAAAGAAATCTAGCCTACATACCTCCAATCAGCACAGTACAGTAGCCTATTATGGCTAAATTTGGCAGAGAACTCCGTCTGAATGCCCATAAGATGAGCACAATGGATGGAATACTGTAGCTTTTTTGGATCACTGACTGCAATTATAATTTGACATAGTGGTCCTTTTGTCATTCGGGGTCTAAGCAGCACGAGTTTGCATGTAGAGACACGTGGCTTTGATGGTTGGCGTGCTGTTCGGCAGGTGCTGCTTTTACCTGAGGTGCAGAGTAAACACTGGCGGTTACAAAGTCGAGCGCCATTCACCTTTTTGCACCTGCCCATTGTGAGCCTGTCTAATCTTCGCTTGCTTCATGTGTTCGTATTATATGGCTTTGTTGTAAAAAGGCCTTTATGACTAACTGCTACATTTTACAAGTGCGTGCTGGCACTTTTCGTTGTTGACTTTAAGAGAGGTTTTGCGGTTTTATCTTATGACTGCTGTGGCTTAGCTGGCACTGGCTGCATTGAACTTCGTGGAACAGAGAGGGATGTCCTGTAAAGATATTGTGGGCGTCACTTGGGACATGAGTTTTGGGGGGAGGACAGTCTGCCTCCTGCTTTGTCTCGTGTCTGGGATGCTTCGCGGCGGCTGTATAGTTGCCATGGCGAGCGAAATGCGAAGGACAAAGGCTCTTTATTAGCGCACGGGGCTGTTTAACTCAATGGCACAATAGTCATGATGATTGATGCCATAATCTCGCCAGGCGGAAAATGACAGAATTGCCCCGAGACGCAGTGATGGACCAGACCAGGGGATGTTCTGTTACAGCCCCTTCACATGATCTGGTCAAGTGATGTGGTTTATAATCGTTCCCACTCATCTGATATCTGATTTGCTTGTTTTGCAGACGTACATATTCACGGATGGGGAAGATGAAGAGCTGAAGAAGAAAATTGGTACGTTTTACGATGGGAGTTTTATGCTTTAAACAGAGCTGTATTTTGTCTGATAAAAAAGTCATTAAAATCCGGCCTTGAGGGTTTCGCATGAGTGAAATGCAATATTGTTTTGATTTTAAAAAGTCACATGCACGTATAAAAGTTCTATTGATTAATAAAGTTGTTCTTGATGTCACAGGGGGCCATGCGGTCAACACCAACTGCTCTGCTGCTCACAGTCGACAAGCTCTGTCCTGCAAAATGGCTGTGGAATATGACAAATTTATAGAGTCTGGCAAAAAGTGAGTACAATATTTTATAATTTTGTTCAGTGATGGAACTTAGCTTGCATAGCTATAATCTGGTGCAATCATCTTTGCCCTCGAGCATAATGTCATTGTACATGGTCCTGTTCAAATAAATAAATAAATGATGGCATTACACTGCAAACTATACATTTCTAGATGAGTTATAATGTCTTGATTTCAGGATATTAATGTTATTTAAAGATAGTTTGACTAGTTTAGATTTGTTAAGACTATTTATTTGAAGGAACTAGATTATTTTGCTTGTTTCAAACTGTTTCTGGCTTGTCTCAATACGTTACGTCTTACTTAAATTATCTGCCAATTGGTTAAGATCATTTTTCTTACCCTATTGGCAAATGTGTTTTATTATTTCAAGCCTAATTATCGCATGATCAGACAGAAATACCTTGAAACCAGTGAAATATTCTGCATCACATAAACCATAAATCTTGTTGAGTCAAAACTTCTCAAATCTAAATTGTCGTTTGAAGATGGACTTTTATCGAGTTTCTAACAGAGCCTTATGTTACAGGTGGTTTTGTCACGTGGATGATGACAACTATGTGAATGTGAGGACTCTGGTCAAACATCTGTCCCAGTACACTCACACTCAGGACATGTACATCGGCAAACCCAGTCTGGACCGACCCATCGAGGCCACAGAGCGACTTGGAGACAACAAAATGGTACGTAGCCACAACAGAGCAAACGTATTAAGCCTGTGCAGGATGAAAGTCAATTAAATGCTAAATATTGTGTTTATATCTTTATAGAAACCAGTCAACTTCTGGTTTGCCACTGGAGGAGCAGGTTTCTGTGTGAGCCGTGGACTGGCGCTGAAAATGAGCCCATGGGCCAGGTAAAGATTCACAAAGTTACGCCAAAACGATGCAAGATTACTTTGGGCGTGTTCAAGATTTCTCAACGTGTCTTTTTTCCTTCCCAGTGGAGGCCATTTTATGAACACGGCTGAGAAAATCCGACTCCCTGACGACTGCACCATCGGTTACATCATCGAGTCGGTGCTGGGCGTCCCTTTGACCCGCAGCAACCTGTTCCACTCTCACCTGGAGAATCTGCAACAAGTGTCCCGACCAGACGTCTACAAACAGGTACAGACTTTATCTGTAGTCACAACTCAGGATCCAGAAGTACTTTACGATTGTATTAACGTTTTTGTTTTTACACAGATCACTCTCAGTTATGGGATGTTTGAAAATAAGAGCAACATCATCAATTTGAAAGGGGTTTTCTCTGTGGAGGACGACCCATCGAGGTAAGGGTTTATCGTTCAGTTTTGCTATAGTTGCTGTATTTCCCTCTTTAAAACTTGATCATGACATCCTTCTTCTTGCTGTCTTCAGGTTCAAGTCGGTGCACTGTCTGCTGTACCCGGACACCCCGTGGTGCCCTCCTCAGGTTGCCTTTTAGGGCGACCGCTCCTTTCTCATCCTCGTCCCCGTCCTGCCTCGGTATCTGAAAGGCTCGTGGGGACCAGTGTTTCGTGTTAGACCGTGAAGCTGCTGTATTTTGTTACAGTGGTGATCGGTCTTTGTTATTTACTGGGCTGCTGTGCGGTCCGCTTCGGGACTTTATCTTCCTGTGACACCAGGATCTCGCCCGTAATGTCTGGGACGAGCAAAATGGTGGCCAGCAGGAAGAAGCTTTCATTGTTAAGCTTTGCAGGCAATCAGTTGAGCTTTGTCGTGTAAATGTTGCTTGTAAATGTATCTGCAATTCTCATAGAATGTATTCTCACATATTCAGGCTTTTGCCAGCTTTCCACTCGCGTTTTTTGTTTTAGTTTTAACCGTCTGTACAGCCTGTGTAGGCTTCTGCATCTTTAGCTTGTTTATTTAGCTACTCTTCTCAGATGACTCCGGAAATGTTTCAGAATGTGAAGACGTTTTATTTTAAGTTAACAGTGTTATTCCTCCATAATTGAGCTGGCAATAGGCAAATTTCCAAATGCAACCTTTATTGACCAAATCTGAGGTGTGTCAGGACTAAGCACTTTTAATATTAGGTGACTTCATCTAATTCACGTCCACAGGCCTCAGATCAATGTCCGACTAAATTAACCCCTCGAAATCTCTAAAATATCTGTTAAATATATAATGTATAATTTAAAAAGTCCTTGCATTGTTACAATCAGGGAAAATTATTATAGCATAAGAGATTTTGAATTGGGGTTACAATCAGCTTTTGACTTGCTTTGAAAAGTTTTATTTGAAAGTTGCACAGCTGAGTTTCAAATGAGTTTATGTTTGCTCCTGTACAGGCTCTCACCACAAAAAAGACTAAAATAGACAAAACCAGTCTGGTTTGTAATTAGACGATATTTGTAAGAAGATCTGCCTTGGGTCTTAGTTTGCACACAGATAAAGGTTAATGAGAGCAGATTACACTCTGAGAGCCTGTCAGGAGCAGCATGGCAGTGTTCACATGGAGGAGCGTGTCCTCTGTGTCCTCTCTCACCCATATTGGGTTACTTTGTACATCTGGATTACAGTATTGTGTACTGTGCTTTGTTTCAATGCGTAGTGACTGTGTAGATTGTACCTCCCCTGCCTTTGTCATGGTTTACATTTGCTTTTAATGATGTACTGCTTTGAACTGTGCTAAATGATGTGTCTATTCTCCAGTATCTGGAGTATTAAACAGTTCATCCCAATACCGGCCTCTCAGGGACAAGAGCTGATTGTGGTATTGACCGCCAAGGGACCCACACTGGGACCTGAAACCATAAATAAATGGCATAATGGCACTAAACCTGTTCTTTGGTCATGTTTTTATATTCATGCATATTTAGACTGTAAGTATTATAGTGATATGACTTATGAAGATATGTTGGATACATAAAGGTTTCTGTACATAAGGTTGGACCAAACAGTCTCACGTTATTCATTGAAATCAGCGAGCCCTGTTTCTGTTTGCCTATGATCATGATTCATAGTAACATTTTGCACACAATAGGCTCATTTTTAAATCAAAATCTGTTTCACCCATTAGAGATCAAAGTCCCTCCTCATGACTGTCCCATGATCTGGTTTTGAACAATAATACAGTCGATACATTCTTCTTAATATAATTGTTCCAATCAAATTATACTTAGCCTACAAGATGAAATACTATTCAAATCAATAATATCAATCAAGTATTTGGAGGAAACTGATCCCACAAGTCTAAAACATACAGTTGAACTTGCTCTGTTGACGTTAATGGCACTGGCACACAGCATCTGTCTGTGTTTATAACGATGGGCTTGAAGTATGGGAACACACAAAATGCCACTCGCAAACATGTAGGAAAAAGATAAACAGAGGAAAACCACCTAAACACTGCAATCACCAGTAACAACAGCAACTTTGTGGAAGTTAAAACCAGATGCAAACAATTGTATAAAGATTTATAAAACACAAGTGAAAGTTAAGAAAATTAGCCGTTACAACACAGCTACACCACTCAGGAAGTAGTTTTGTATCCTGCATTTTAGCCCGTTTTGAGAGCCTCGTGTTGAAGATATTAGTGGAGGTATGACTGACAATGTGGAGATTTGTAGTAAGTTGCAAAGCCCCTTTCCTTTGAATCGAAAGATCAAACTGCTCTTGAGCCGATTACTGTTTGCACATTCACAGCTTGCCACTTTAATAATACAGGAGTGTTACACATAAGCCACAAGCCCTCTGTTCCCATGGGTGCCCTGCCAGCATTGGGACAGCGCTTTGTTCCAGGAAGTACACAAGAGGCAACAATGACAACATAAACAAAACAAATCCCCAAACAGCCACTTAACACATTGTAGCATGAAATGATGGCTGAAAAAAACAAACAGAAACAAGTCTTGCAAACAAGCAAGTCTTACAATAGAGGTTATGCAGGTGTCATCACAACATTGGTAATTTCGACAGTGAGTGGCACTGATGGAGTTTGAGACTGTACAGAGTGATTACACTTCTCTCCTTAAATAAGAGGTTTCCAAGTCTCTTTGCTGAGGAAATGAATTGTTGTACTGTAGTTGAAGTGTCCTAAATCTCCAACTGCAGATAGTAAACAGCTAGGCTTTGCACAGTCAGAGCAACAACGGAGAAACTACTTTTAGTTTAGATTTTACCAGAAAAAAAGTTAATTTGTGCAAAACAACACATCCATGGACAAAAACAGGGACAAAAAAAGCAGATATAAACATTTTATCAGTTGTGCTGCCCATAATCAGAATGTTGAGGAGCATTTTACAAATACAATAATATCAATGCAAAACCTCTATACATCTTCAAATTTGAGGTTAAATGTTCCATCTATTGAGTGCATGTACATCTAGCAAAGGCTGATCTCAAACCATTTCCTGTATTACAAAGGTAAGACACAAATAAAAAACAAAACACTTAGCATAATGCAGTGTTGGCTAACCTATTCTGACTGACCTTGCAATGGTAGCTTATTTCCTTGTGAGTGAAGTCAGAAGATTAAGACGACACATTTATTTAATCATACTCTATCTAGCCAGCAACTATTTAGTCCTATTAGATTGAAAACATCATTGAAGACACATGGGGACAGTAAAGTGGTTTAGATGAGGTAATGTCTATCAAAGTCACATTATGTCATTTGCATTGCTTCATTTTCTTTTAATAGTGCCATGTGTTTCCTGTTGGGGAAATTTACTGAAAAGTGGAGAGACGAGGAAAGCCATGTGGTTATGCCAAATGCACTCTTTGTCCCATTTATTACTGTAAATGTAGATGAATTCAAATGTGGCTTGCTATTTATTTTGGCACCAGATTTTGTGTTCCTTTATGATGCAATTGTTTATGGCACATTATGCTGAATGAATGTTAATTTAAGCAAAATGGGAAACAGAGGCACGCTGGTCTTAACTTTGAGAGCGGCCATTTCTAGAATAAGGCAGACACTGATCAAGAATAACATCATAACTACACTATTGTTCCTTCCCTCAACAAAAATGTCCCACAAAGTCTTAACCATTTTACAATCTCTGGCACATCAGAATGGCATTGACAAAAGCTCTTAAAATTATTATCCTCACAATCCAAATAAATGAATGTGCGTAAATCTGCGTAAATACGTGCACAATCAAAATCAGGACTAAATACAGCGATAAACCAAGACTTGACCAGGACTAGACTTTTCTGTTTTTGATTGGTTTATCTCCGTCACAGGAAGAGTTTTTGGACATTATTCCAGAAAACAATAACATGAATTGACATAAGGTGTAGGCTGAAGCTTGAGGATATTAGACCTACACTTTATAATCCCCCATCATAAGTGTGAAAGCATTCATAGTTAGTAAAAAAAAAAAAGCATAATGAAAAAGTGTACATTAACAGCACAAAGTACAATATTGACACAAACTGACTCAGAATTCATGTATCTACTGAGAGTCTAAATTAGGACTCGAACTGGGCCCATACTAAACGTTTAAAACAACTACGGCCCTAAAAATCAAACGTGGCAAGGTGTGCAAAGAGTCATGCCCAATGACACAACTCCCATGGAGCTGGGATTGTACAGCCAACCTCAAGTTCTCATGATGTTCTAATTATGACTTAGTTGGGTGGTATAACACCTGTGGTAAATATTTAGCATAGTTTTACATTTGTAAAGCTGAATAAATTTTGAATAATAAAGGTTAAAAATGACAGGAAGTAGTGCTGAGTTCTAAAATGGAATCCCACTGTGATGTCATCAAAATGCGACATGCCATTGTAAATACAGAGACAATTTACAAACAACTGAAAGATTATTTGACAGTTTAAACGGTCATTCAGCAAAATAAATGTGATGTCAGGTGTTATTGTTATTGTGTAATTTATATGGATTTTGTCCTTTGTTTACAGTATAGTTGCTAGGTAACAGTTACAGAATTACCTCTACCTTTTCGCTGCCCATGTTCAACCAGGAAGTACAATTATACACTTACAAAAACTGTCAAACTGGGGACAAAAAGGCAAAATGTTTTGTAAAATCCTAAATATAATCATGCTCACTGCATTTTAGTGAAATGTGTAGTCCAACCTGTCTAACTTTAACGTTACAAGACTCTACCAAATGTGCCACTGCCGTCGTCGCTAATCTGTGCTATGCTGTTTAAACAAGTGGTCCCATAATGTCCTGCGCACTCTGCGGATTTGCGGAGATCTATTGCACCCTCAACGCCGTGTGGCAAAAGGAAGCATCTAATTTTAGGACCAGGCACACTTCCACGGAGCAGCTGCACGTCAAGAGAGCGTTAGCAAAGCATGTCTGGGGGCTACAACTGATCATCTCCAGCGATAACAGCCTCAGTCACCTCCAGTTTACACACAACAGTGAAACCAGTCTGACAAGTGCCTGTTGGTCACTATCGACGCCTTTGGGACGGGACCACACAAAGTTCAATAACAATTAGTCGCTACTTCTGAGGCTGCAGGCCGGAGAGGAAGCCATTTAAGAAGTGTTAAAATCTAGTTAGCGGTTTGTAGCGCGCTAATTAAAACACAAACAGGGTGGTGTGCGACTTAGCGCCAGATCAAAGTGAGCTAAGCGGTCGCTGTGAAAATCAACAGGTCTTTAAAGGATGCTATGATAGTGTTTGTTTTGGTTAGGAAGTAGTATACGAACTCGTGTCATTTGGTTTAGGATAGTGCACTTTTGGAAGATATAAAAACATTTATTTGCAGAAGAAAATGGTGACAAATGGATAGTAACCTGCATCAAGTCTTTTTATTCTAACAACTTATTATAGGCATGCCTTTATTATGTCATATATTAATTTTTCATATTATGTTGCACCTTATGTATCAAAGCACATTCCAAATTTGTGAATTTAGTTCTCTCACATTTACATGAATATTATACCACTACAAAGTATACTTAGTGGCAGTTTCACTTAACCTTTTTACAGTGGTGGATGAAGTACTCCATTTTGTTACTCAAGAAAAAGTACAGATACAACAGTAAAAAAAAAAACTCAAGTAAAAGTATCACATTTTAAAAATCTACTTTAAAATTGTCAAAGTACTCCTTTAAAATGTACTTTAAGAGTAAAAAGGGAAAGTAATTCTTTTTGGTTTGGAGAACTAATCTTGACTGATTTATTCTGTTTTGGTCATTATAGGCAACTTTCCAGGTTATTTTTCTCTATAGAGGCTTTCGTCTGCTCAAAGCCAACTAGGAAAAAGAAAAAGAAAAAAAAAACAGTAAAGAGGTCGCCAAAAAATTAAACCCCTCAACCTTTTCAGCAGGTCTATAACCTTAAGAAAATATACTTTTACTTTGCAGTCCAGTTCAAAAATGTAGTTGAGTAGAAAGTACAGATACACGCTCTGAAATTAAGTGACATAAAAGTAAAAGTATATACTGTAAAATGTACTTCAGTAAAGTACAGATACATATAAAATGTCTTTATGAGGCAGTTGTTTATGGTACATTATACTGAATGAATGTTAACGTGGACAAAATGAGAAACAGAGGCACGCTGGTCTTAACTTAGAGAGCGGTCACTGAAGTGTAAAGCAGTCAGTGAATAAGAATAACATCATAACATCATAACATCATAACTACACCATTGTTACTTCCTTCAACAAAATGTCCCACACTCAAAGTCATTTTAGAATCTCTGGCACATCAACTTATGGACTGAATCTTCACTTGCCAGAACGAAGACGATCTTACAATAATGTGTTTGAATTGTCACTGTACTGGACGTTTTACATTGCATTATTCATTCTGGACAGTTATTACAATCATAGTTGCCCTGAGACCAGACTGACACAGACGTGCACAAAGCAACAAGCCACTGAAACGACTTTCTCAAACAAATAATGACAAGGTTCAACATTAGCGGATTTCAATTTTGCATATTTCTTTCAAAAACTGCTAATCTCCCACAATGTTTGGTACTTGCCTTGAGATGATGACATTATCAAATTCTAAAACGTGAACCCAACCTATTGCAAATCAACACTTTTAGATTAGATATTATGTTTTTGAATAAATGTTCAACTTTTTAAAAAACTGTACAAGCACTAGAGCTGTAGTCCTTTAGTCATTTAGACGATTAGTCGGTTGATGGTATCTTAGTCAACCAAGATTTTTATTAGTCAACTAATCATTTTATTTATATATTTATATTTAGTCAACTAATGGGTAGATGGGGCTGGTCTTTAGTCGACTACAGCCCTAACAAGCGCACTATGTAACTTTTAGAGTAGGGTCCACCACCTGCTTGTCCAGGTATCATTGCTTTACAGAGAATGTTCCACAGTATGGTATTATGCTATATATGGAGCAGGTGACGCCACAGGTCAGATCTGTGGAAAGGCGACCCTGGTCAAAGAAAGAATGCATGTTTTTGACAATGAAACCCCCTGGAATTGTATAAATACAGCGGAGAATTTAAGAGAAAACAATAACATCTTCACGAAGACAAACAGGTGTCAAACCCTCAACGGAAAAATGACATAGGGCACCTTTAACTACACATGTAAGCACTTCCACTTTTACATTTATCTAAGCAGACGGTCCATCAAACACCCAGTAAAATCCCCGCTGTAGGACTGGCCTGGGATTCCTGCGGCACATTCCTCCAAGTGCAGAGGATTACATTGGCGCTGTCCTCACTCTCTGTCAGCGTGACTTTTCGGGGCTATATCAGTCCAGGCTCCAATTAACAGCCTGTATTGTCTGCAGGATTAGGAGCGGCGGGACAGCCCCCTCTTGATCCAAAGTGAAGTCTGAGAACAACTGGCCCTGGTCTAAATCCCACTCAACATGTGCGCTGTAGTCGCTCCTAACCAAGTGGAAAGGCATTGTAATCCAGGTATCACATAACACTACAACGGAGGGACTTGTACTTTGTAGTGGGCAGTTCTCGAGCGAAGTGGACTTTGGGAACGTGGGGCAAATGACAGTGGTATAGAGACTACAGAGGGGTGTGTTTCTCAAAATGTAGGGCAGGCATTACAATTGGTAATATGGCATTAAATCTGTATTTTTGTTTTTGTTGGTTTTATTGCTGAAAAATATCTTGAAAGACATGCATTCTGACTGTGAGCAGTGTCACATTTCCACACATTTGACCTTGTTATTGTTTTTTGTTTTGTTTTTAGCAGCTGATGACATCACTTTGGACAGATATTTATCACTTTGGTGAAGAATGTCTTCTGGGAAATTGTGCAGATAAACCAGTTCAGGTGTCAAACGGATATCCTTTGAAGCACCTTTAGCCATTTGAAGCCATAATATTTTCATGAAAACAAACAGATTAGGGACAACTCACCAGAAAAGTTATATAGTTCACCTATATACAGTAGTTTTAGTTGAGAATTGGTTTAGATCTGAATTTAGTCCAAGTTTAATTCTGTCTTTAGAGTTATTCTTTCGTAAATCAGTTTTAGATCTATATTTGTCCTATTATAGTCCTTGTATAAAATGTGTAACTTTGGTTTAAGTTATCCTGTTTCTGTTCTTTGTGGTTCATTATACACTGGTCTACAGTGCAAAACCCATTAAGATGAGTTAAGACTATTTATTTGACGGCACTAGATTATTTTACTTGTTCCGAACCATTTCTTACTTGTTTCAATTCATTGCTTCTTACTTCAAGCCAAATGATCTGCCAATGGGCTAAGCTTATTTTACTTACCCCAGTGCCAAATGTATTATTTTATACTTATTTTAGGACATATTGGTCAGTCAGAAATACCTTGAAACCAGTGAAAGAGAGACTTTTAACATCCAGTTTTATCTTGCTTTGCCAATCTGTCCAAAAGACGTAAAACAACATCAAATACAATCAGATTTGAATGGCAGTTATTGAGCAATTCAGTGTTAGTAGTAATAATAAACAAAGTGATGGATTCCAGGTTGCGTTTTTCTTGTCTACACCTTGTCATTCCTGGAGTAAAGATTAGACATTCGCTTGAAGTGCTTTTACCAAAAGTGAAATGCAAATTTTTTATCTGCCTTTTCTTGCTTTAGAAATAACAGTGTAACAACGGTTTTCATTACTTTCGAACCTTGATGTGACTTAAAAGGACGACATTATAAGCTATTTCTACCTTGCTTCAGTGCTTTAGTGGAGGTCTTCTTCTCTCTTTTCCCTCTGGTTATTAATTATATTGCCATAGATAGCTTTCAGACTTTGAAGTTGCATTTTTGTGTTTTCCGATGTTTGCCGTAGCCTTGGAAACATTTAGCGTCGCGGCAAAGACAGTGTGGGGTTAGGCCTTACATGTGGTGGAGCTCTGGGTTAGTGGTGAACCATCGGATCATGACGAGTCCTTTATAAAAACTTAAAAGAGCAGAAAGTCAAAGGGAGAAAGGCTTTGAATGCGGTGGAGTGCGCATGAGGCATCACAGTCCAGGAAGATTACTGCAGAGAACCAGCCGTGTCTCCCATAAACCCCCATTACAAACCGGTGATTCCCAAGATGAGGTGACTGTTTCTAGTGGAGTTCTGTTTTCGTTTTATTTGGAACTAGTTTTATTTCTTGATACTTTAATAGCTCTGTTCAGTGCAATTTGCTGTTTTTGATTTAGTTTCACATTTTTAACATTTTAGCCAAGATTTAGTCCCTGTTTAGTTCAAGATTTATTGGTTTAGAATTGGATTTCGATCCAGGTTTAGGCCGTGCAATAGTCCTGCTTTTTGTCCTTGATTTGAGCCTGGTTTAGTCCTTCTGTTGGTAATGTTTTTCGTCCAAGTAAGTGAGGCAGACCCTGACTATAAAATGAGTAGACACATAACAGGACACTGCCCTAAACCCCCTGTGGTTCTCAAACTCTGGTGCAGGGCTCTTTGGACTTTTATTTCTTAAGACTAGAGACTCTTACAACATTACATTATGTTTACTGTGATTTAAAGGATTAAAACTCTACAGTCTAAATCAGGACTCAACCCAGGTTAATCCACACTGCCAAAATAGAATACCTTGCCTTGGTTTAAAGGACTGGAAATCCAAATTTTAATCTTAATTTGAGTGGTTTTGATCAGGTTAGAATTTAATTGCTGAAGTGATGGGTCATATGTCACTTCAACTTCAATTAAGAAAATACATTTTTTCCAGTACATGTCGAACCCCATTGGTTTTGTCTTGGAAGAAAAATATATTTAGTGAAACAAGGTAGAAGCATCTTGAAAAGAGTTTTTAAAAAGTTAATCTTAACCATAAAAAAAACAGAGAAAATAAATTTTAAGTTACATGTCGTGACGCATGTTCGAGCAGGGCTTCATATTTTTACATTTTTTTAGCATGTAACTCGATTTCAGTTGACATTACTGAGCCATTACTGAGCCGTCTTTCAATATTTTTTCTGGGGGGTGTCTACCCAAAATTAACGCTCATTAATTTTTCATCTTTGCGATTTTCCAAGAGGTTTTAATTACTCTCTCGCTGGAACGATTCTCGTCCTTTGACTCAGGCCGATAACATTAGGAAAAAAATAAAAATCTTACAAAAGTGCATAGTGTAATTAAACTAAGTAGCATTTAATTCATTAGGTGACCAGCAGACATATCTGCTAAACCAATGAAATGTCAGGAAAGTGTGTACGCTCGCTGCTTCTGATTGGTTACTTTTACCTCTGATCTCTGTTTTTTAGCCAATCACTGTCTCTATTTCTTCATCTTGCTCTGTTCACTTCTCAAAACAACTTTGCTGCTTCTGAATGAGACGAGAAACAAAGTATTTTATCTTTCACACACTTTCTTTCCAAAAGTATCAAGTTAAGTTCAAAACCTTATTTCATTTGCATGGTGTAGCTTCACCACTGTTGTCTGCCAGCCCTTTTATTGTTTAACTATGTTTCGTTCTTGTCTTTTCCAGTCTAAAATGTCCCACCTGTATTTCAGTGCTGTAGAAGTCAGATCAATGTAACCTAAGAGCTCATACTTCAGTCACTTTGCTGAAGATCAAATTTAAATCCGATTTAGTACCACATATGAATGTATGTGTGTGACCTTGGTCGCATTTGAAAAAATCTGGGCTGAAAAAAGAAGACCCAGGTCACATGTGGGCAAAAAAAATCTTATTTGACCGTAGTGTGAACGTAGCCAGAGTGAAATTAAAGTTTTGGTCCTGTTTTGATCCTGTTTTGGCTCTGGTTTGGTTCTGTTTTGACCCTGTTTTGGCCCAGTTTTGGTCCTGTTCTGGCCCTGTTTTTGGCCTTGTTTTGATCCAGTTTTGGTCCTGTTTTGATCCTGTTTTGGTTCTGTTTTGATCCTGTTTTTGGCCCAGTTTTGGCCCAGTTTTGGTCCTGTTCTGGCCCTGTTTTTGTCCTGTTTTTGGTCTTGTTTTGATCCTGTTTTGGCTCTGGTTTGGTTCTGTTTTGACCCTGTTCTGGTCCAGTTTTGGCACAGTTTTGGTCCTGTTCTGGCCCTGTTTTTGTCCTGTTTTTGGCCTTGTTTTGATCCTGTTTCGATCCTTCCATGAGATTGTTTCACCGCTGGATTGGGTAGCTATAAGTTCAACCCTGTAGTTAACACATTGACAGGAAACTCATTCAGCCTTAACCCTGTAAAGTGAGTAGACGTATCAGAACAGCCCTATAAAGTCACTCGCTGCTGAGGCTGCATGCTGGCAGCGACAGGACGGGGGTGCAGGCGACAAAGGGGGAGGAGAGGTGTGACTCCCAGGATGCAGCTGCCCTCCCTCCCTCCCTCTCTGCGTCCTGCAACAAAAGCGGGGTGAGCGACGGACCCTATTTCCTGACCTCCCCAACACCGCAAAAACCCTCAACAACACAGACACAAGACCCTAAAATAACACAAAGGGAATCGCCGCAGGACAAAAAGATGCTCTGCTCTACACTCTACGTGAATTGGCCGCTTAATGGGCCGCTTCAGGCAAAGATATTTCCACTAAATGTCAGGGCTGATGCTGATAACCGCTAACTCACTAAAAGATCAAGTAATTTTTTTGAACATTTTGAAATAATAACACATATTCCATGGTAAAAGAAAGTAATAAATAAATAAAAAATAAAGTTAGAAATGTAGGAGAAGTTTGTTTAACAGTTTTTTTTTAACCTTTGACCTATATTACTGAGCTGTGTATGTACAGTTACTGTTACTGTTCTCTGTTTCGTAAAAAAAAAATCTGTATTGCCTATTGCAATATGGTGCCTTTTGCAGTATAAAGTGTGTGTAAAAAAAAATAAAAAATAAAGAGAATAATGAAACTGTGTGTGAATCTGTGTAATATACAATTGTTTATTTACTTGTCTGAGTGTAGTTCATATAAAACAATATAGAATAAGGAACATAAAAAAGTTAAAGATACACAACTGCTAAAACTTCAAAATAGTTTAATCTTCTTCAGTGGCATTGCAGGTCCAGGTTAGACCTAAAATCAAACGCAAGCCTTAATTGGTCAAAACACACTAAGAATGTGGCATCTTATGTTTGACAATAATGCAACAGATGAATAAAGCATGTCATCAGAGATTAAAAAAGTATTCATTTTTTTATATGTAAAAGTACAGGAGCAAATTAAGTAAAAGTAACAAATAAAAACAACTTATTCTAATCTACATATTTTTAGAACATTGTCAAACTATAATGGTCTGATCTGGATAAAAAAATAACAGATGTTTTATCAAAAGAAGCCACTGAATAGATTTATGAATTCATCTTCATTTATCTATATATATTTTGTTTGCTCAAAGTATTACCATGAACGTTCAGCAAGTACAAAACAATACTGATACAGTTTTTATCCTAACAGTACTTTTTCTTATATACTTTGTTATTTTCCACCACTCCGACTTTATTATTGCCCCTGCTGGTCGTTTGGTGTAATGCCGTGTCTTCTCTGGACTTATTCACGGGTCATTCTTACCTCAAAGTCCTCCTCGATTCTCGTGTGATTTGTGTGAGTTTATGATATCTCATGTTCTTGAGGAGAACTCGTCGCACTTGTAAACGTAGTATAATGTCTTGTTTCTGTTCAGTTCTCTGGCTTGCTTGATCAAAGTGTCCGACCACGTCTACAAAAACAGCACGTATACAAACTATATTTACATTAAACTGACTAAAATGAATGAAAAGCCATAAAAAGCGGTCCAGTACTTACCTTGACCACCTGTCGTTGGACAGTGATTTTGGCAATGATTTCTTGTTCAGGGTCAGTCATCATCTTTCCCAAAAGTTCTGGATGCTCCATGAACACTTTCTGTGACTTTTCTGAGGAGAGCTTCTGTAAATCTGAACAAAAAAATGACGAATGACGAAAAATGATGAAGTGTGAAGTCAACAAAATAAAGAAAGAAACAAAAGAAGTGTTGTGATTATAAGTAGCAGTGGGTTTGGTTTCAATCAGTAGTGAAAAGAGTATGGATAATTTGTACTCAAGTGAAAGTACAGTTAGAGGGCTAATAATGTTCTTAATTACAAGTAAAAGTGCTGCTGCCAAATTGTAAAAAGTACACATGAAAAATACTACACAGAGTACAATTTAATGCAATTTTAGCAGCATTTTAGATCCATCTTTTAAACAAAACTTGATTAATTCAACTGTTTAAAACACTGAATTAAGTTGTTTAAATCACAACGCAGTTATTCTTTGACCTACGTTATCACAACAGGCCATAAAGTGCCGTTTTGAGTGTTTCTCTGTGTATAATTGACCAGAGACAGCCGTGAGATAACCGTGAAAATGGATGATTGTGACTTATGTGTATATATCACATGAGTTTTACAACTAACTAATAACAAGCACATGCCAGAATTATACTCATTTCCAAGTACAAATGCAGGTTTAAAAATCAACTCAAAAAACGTACAGTTACACAAAAATCTCTTCAGTTAAGTAATGTGAGTATTTATAAATAGTTATCTTCTACCAGTGGGTTCAAAGTATCCATTTTGATGAGATCACATTTTCACGATATAGTGGCTTGGTAATATGCTAAATATTGACGCTAAAACTTGTAATGAAAATATATACTCATTTTAGCAAGTATCAAAAAAGTCATATAAATTGGACAAAGTTGGACCTTTCCATTTTCATTACTGAGCTATGGCAGAAGTAGTATAAAACTGCATGATAATATTAAAAAACCGCAATATTTTGAGTTGAAATTACATTCTATTGTGTAAAAAATCCTTATCATAATATCGTACTGTGCCATACTATCAAAAAGAGTATGACATGTCAGTACTGTGTCTATTTTGTGACTATAACATTTATAACATTCATAACATTAATATTTAACAAGTGTAGTGTAGGTTGATCTTACACGAGTGGATGTCATTATATTCATATCTCATTTCCATAATTTCTTCCTTCTGCTTCTATGGGAAAAAAAACATTTGGTTATACACATACACATTTGTTCACCGACAATGGCAATAGAAAACCTTTCTGTTTCTGATTTCAAAACAGTTTCCTGTATGACAGTAAATAGTTCATTTTCATAGATATATTATTTCTTTGTGCTAACCCTTATTTGTCAAGCACTGGCTATAAACTACTATAAAATATGTATGTTACAATATCAACTTTTAGTCTAACAATTATCAGGAGAAAAGAACATTATTCATGATCACTGGTCATGGTCAGACAATAGTAAAATCCACAATTCACTTTCACTCAGTGTCTAATTAGTAGCATATGTGACCAGATTTATGAAATCATACTTTCTGAATGATAACGTGACATAAACAGCCAGATAAATGTATTTTATATTAGGTTTACGTTCTGGAGAATAGGTTGAATTGAAATGACTTATTGTCTTCTAAAATTGTAACAATTAGATTTTTTTTTTTTTTTTTTGTCTTTATGATCATATGTGACATATAATCACTCTACTGTAAAACTGTAATCACTAACTTGTGTTTGTATATAAAAGAGCAATGTGCCTGAAAACAAAAACACCAGCTTCATAAGAGTGGCATGTTTTAAAATGTAAATAGTAATGTGTCTTGTCCTCTTGTGCTCACCAGCATCAGAGCTGAAATGCTTTTGTCCATGTTACTCTTCTTCTCCAGCAGGGCGGCGTGTTGAGACATTTTTCTCCTGTGCAAAGCCAGCTCTCTCTCAGTGAACTCGCGCACTCTCGGGCCCCGAGACACAGCAGCCTCGATCTTCAGCTCAGCGATGACATTGTATTGCTCCAACTGGACGTGCTGCAGCTGAGCATGGATTTGCTACAAATACATACATACTTACATGTAAATTTGAACCAACAACCTTTTGGTATCTTAGTGCAGTGGTTCCTAAAGTGCACTGTAAGAGGTGATTGCAGGCATCTATTTCATTTTGCAGTGGGGGTTTCAGTCGGCTGTATGTTTTTTTTGTGTGTGTGCCGGTTTGGAAAGTTTGGGGACTGCTGTGTTAGAATTGCATCACTCTGTTTCAGATCACAACAATCCACAGGAAAGTCAAATTCAAATTCAAATGCTTTCATATGGGCTGTTGTCTAGGTTCTGTGCACAAAGGGACGCTGGCTATTTCTCATCAGTAGATCCTGACAGACACACAAAGAACAGCGAGCTGCAGGTGAATGCCCCTGAAAACATGTAAACTCCTTTACAAATGAGCTGAATATTTCACTGGAGGATATTTACACTGACTGTTAAACTGACCAGAAGCTGACCATTGAGCTCAGAGCAGATCGTCAGGGACTGGTACAAAAAAAATTTCATTCAAAACAAGAACGATTCAGGCTTAGTAAACCCATTTTTCATTATGAATGAAGTCTTTGTCTGTTAATGCTTTATTAAAGCCAATTAAGGTGTAGTCAAGTGGGACGGTCTGTAATTTAATGATATGTTTAATATTTGTGCACTTTATTTTTGGATATTTGATATTTTTGAAAACTGGTTCTTGACCCCAGAAGGATGACCATTTAGCATCTGAAGACGTTAAGAAGTGCTTGAAATAAATTGTATTTATCTTGTTTTGAGCATGTTTTGCCAATCTTATTTATATCTTATAGCAAGATTGCCAATGGCAGAAGCATAAAACATATTTTTTTTACTTTAAGAAAAAGATAAACATTTCCTAACCTGAAGTGAGACATTAAAATGAGACACTACTGTGCTTGAAATAAGAACAATACTTGGGCAAAATCATTTTTGAAGAAAAATCAAAATGTACTCAACTTAAATCAAGATAAATACTACTTGAATTTCATTTTAACTTATTTTTTTCTTATTTAATACTGTACATTTTTATATGTACAGTATTAGTCAAATTGGTTTATCCAAAGTAAAAGGTTGTCTTGTTAACACAGTACTGTTGTCACTGAAAGCTTTTGGGTGATGTGTTTGAGTTCAGTGTGCATTGGTCTCACTTTGATCTTGTCCTGGAGGCACTTCTCTTGCTCCTCCTTCTCCCTGAGCCTCTCGCGGTGCAGAGCGTGCTGCTGCTCCAGGCGTCTTTTGGTCTCGTCCCAAGAGACCTTGATGTTGTCTCGCTCTTTTTGAAAGTGCCTCTTTTGCATCTTTGTCTGCTCCAGCTCCTCTCTCAGAGCGATCATCTGGTCCCACAACTGTAGGAGGTGTAGGACAGTATTGGACACCTGGACTTGGGACTCGTTTTGTGACTAGACTCGACTCGAGAGTGTGTGAGGGCAGTGACTCATGTCTCGAATTGAGTCTCAGGCACTTGGACTTGGACACGTGGACCAGTTACACCTCTCACGTCCTTGCTTCTTCTAATGTTGGTTTTAAGTTCAAAGTTTAGAGCTTTGAGAATTCAGAGAAGAGCCGAGGAACAGTTGGTCAAATAACTCTTTGTAAATGGGTTGGATTCGGACTCCAGTCCGGTTACGGTCCGGGACCCGCGCGGGTCATTTGCAGATTGCCTGTTACCAGCTCTGGTTTACTTGATTTTTGCCGGACACCACAGCGGTCTGGTGTGGCTTTCAAGCCATTTGACAAGTGTTCTCACTTGAAACCACGTGGATATGCGTGGCTTTTGTCAAAAACTGACCGCAATAAACCAGGGCTGGTGTAACAGGCAATCTGAACATGACCCGCACGGGTCCCAGACCACAACCGGACTGGAGTCAGTGTACACAAGGGATTTAAGACTTTACTCGGACTAGTCCTAAGTGACTATAACCTGCACTTGGACTTGAACAATGAGGACTTCAGTGTGACTCGGACTCACACATTGACAACATACTATTGACTTATAGAAGACCAAGAATCTAGTTAGCTTGTTAGCTAAACTCAGCTTTGTGTAAAACTCAACAGGAGAAAAAGAAGTTACACTTTTTGATGATGTTCAACAATTAACCTTAAAAACTCACATATGAGTGATTGTTGATTAATCAACAATTTAACTTTCCAACTATCTTACCTCATCTTTAGTCACTTCACCATCAGCAACTGATGCTTTTTCTTTCTTGTCCTGTTTCTTGGATTTTTTGGAAGCCTGTGGAGAAAAGGTTAAGTTAATGTTAGCTAATGTTAGCTAATTGCTGTGATCTTTCAAGTCAAGTCCGGTACTGTCTGACAAATAATATAATCTAATGCAAACGATTTGTAACGTGACACTAACATTAGCTAATTAACGTTAAATCTAAATAAATTTCTGGTTTTACCATGTTGCTTTTTAGACAACTGACAGTTAACAGATCCACAGAAAAGCAGACTAAAATGTTGCCATGGTAACCCTTTCCTGGGAAATAGATTTTAAAAATATTATTGTGGTTGGAGAAGTTTGGCAAAATTTGAGTATTGTGTATTGTCTATAACAAATTGAACAGAAAAGGCTTGTGTTTTCTTCCAAACAAGAGTATTCATTCTGTTATATGCAAGAGTTTGAGGACCCCATACTTTTCCCCATTGAAAAGATAATATATGTTGTTTTAAATTGTTAATCAGTAGCAACAGTCCTAATTTGTCATCACTCTGAAACTCATGGATAAAGTGATATTTCTGAACGTTTGCGGTTCATACATGTGTTGTCAGTTTTGTGTTTACTGGCACATTTTTACAACATCCCTGAAGAATTGTTAAAATATTGTCTGAAATATTGTTATTGAAATAATGCAAACAAAATATTGAAATATTTATCTTAGTAAATATCACCCACCCTTTATGTGCCAGTAACCTTTTTGTTTTTCTACATGTACCACAAATCTGCATAAACAGGTGGTGTGGTAGAGCAGGGGTTTGCACTATTGCCTCACAACGAGAAGGTTCTAAGTTCAACTCTGATACAGGATGGGGCCTTTCTGTGTGAAATGTGCACGTTTTCCCGGAGGTCAATCAAAATATCAAACTGCTCAGGGACAGCCCCCCGTTCTAGCTATATTTTGGTTTCTTTAAAGTGCATGTGACAGGTTAGACAACACACTTCACAAAAACGTAGTGAACATGATCATATTTAAGAGTATTGTCTCTTCCTGAACATGGGCATAAAATGTGACATACGTAGAGGTAATTCCACAACTGTTACCTAGCAACTATACTCTAAACAAAGGCCAAAATCCATATCAATACACAATAGTTAGAGATTGGCAATATATATATATTACCTGATTACACCTTTATTTAGTTGAATGATCGTTTAAACAGCCAGCTTGTAATAAATTGTCCCTGTATTTTCAGTGGTATGTCGCTTATTGATGACGTCACAGAGGGATTATTCCGTTTTAGAATTTAGCACTACTTCCTGTCATTTTAAAGTATAATATTTTTCAAAATTTCCTTACAAACTGCAACTTGACAAATGCAAAACTATGATAAATATTTACTACAAATGCCCTCCCACCAAACTAAGAACCTGTCATATGCACTTTAAAGACAAAAACTAAAAAACGGTGTCGAACAACTAGAACAAATCTATTCTATACTTGGAAACAGAGATAGAAATAGTTGAGCTTGCCACAAAAACCTTACTCATTACGTACACAATCCATTCTGAGTCATTAGCGCATGTGTAAATGAACGTAGTTGTTAGGTGAATACACTTGTGTCTGTGATTGGAGCGGGCCCTGAAAGCCCTTCTTGTCTCGTCTCTTGAGCATCCTGCAGCTGTTCTCCATTCAGGCCGTTTCAATGAGCGCTGTGGTTTGGACTCTTGGCACGGCGCCCGGCCAGACTCAGGAAGTGTCTCTCTCTGCAAAAGACAGAACCCCCTCTCCCCAGACACCTCCTCCTCCTCCCATCTCCTCCTCTCCAGCTCGAAACCATTCAGCTCCTCACCTCAAAGCATTAGTGATGCATTCCTCCGCTCCAGCGACAGGCAGAGTAATTCAATTTCCCCGACAGTGAGACCGTGTGAATTTTCTATAACATCTTTGGACTCTTTGAGAAATCATCAGTCTCAGTCAGGCTTTGTTTGTGCATTGCTTTGTTTTTTCGTCGGCTCCCAAAAATAAACCACGGGTTAGGGAGATTATATTTCAGCGTTGTTAAACTTTGGTTGATCTTAATTTGAATCACATTACGCTATTTATTTTAATAATCTCATAGCTTGCTGTTCGTATCTTCTAGTATTAATTTAGCCTTGTAGATTTGCTTAATTGTAGGGTATCTCAGGACATAAGAATTAAAAAGCCTCCTATATGATTCCCTAAGAAACTCTATTTCAATACTTGCATAATAATAATTACATGCTTTTTAAGATAGGAGAATTGATTAATTGAGTTTTTATCTGCATTATTTTACCTACTATAACTAATTCTGCTGCATGATAGCCTCAGTAACATGTTCTTTTATCCAAGAATTAGTTTACAAAAAAAGTTGTAGGCTTACAAGTTACTCTTTGTCCAGCAGTGTTTTCAAAAGCTGTATCCACTTTACTGCAGCAACACATGACCCATCCCTTCTTGACCTCAACTTTTATTAATCATTTGTAAAAGAAGATATCAAAAATAAAAACAAAACACATTAGCAAAACAAAGAGGTCTGTTTTTGCAAATGATCTTATAAAAAGTAGTAGATTTCAAATCCTACAAACTTAAATGGTTCCCTCATTCAACAACTGAATCAACCTTAGTGCCATAAAAATATTATTCCATCCCTTCATTTACAAATTCCCTCAATATAATTAATAATAAGGTCCATGTGTAGAAGATGGTATCAAAAAGGAAAAGGAAGGAACACACATTTTCAAAACTGAGATATCTAACTCTCCGTTGTCAAATCATTGAGCCTAATTTAAAGGAAAGATGCTGGCTATCTTATATCCTTTTGGATGACTTTGATTTGCTTGAAGCTATGCAAAGCTTTTTAACTTCCCGTTTTTCTGTTCTCATGTATCATTTTATTATATTGTGTTTGATATACTGTAGCGCTGGTATTGTATGTAAGGTGCTCTATTTGTTTATTATTATATATTTCTCTGTAGTAAAAAATGCACTCTTCAAAAGTAGTTCCGTATTGAAAAATACAGTTCAATCAATTCGTACAAACTTAAATTTACTTTGCACTTGCTTCCTCATAAAAACCTGCATGCAAACTATGATAGCGTTTTTTTACTCTGACTGCTTATTTATCACATTAATATTCATTCACACCAACATGCATCTGCCCTGTTTAATGTGACTGGAGTTATCGTGTGCAAGTAAACAGGTTTGATTTAATTATCTCTGAACATGAAAGATCTAATTAGCATTTTAAAGATACATAGAACACACAGGAATCTCATTCTTTCATTCAGATTCAAATCCAGGATGTGTTTGGCCCTCAGCAGCTGGTTGGCGGCGTGTGATCATGAACCGGGGAGCAGCAGACACGAGACATACCGCTGACCCTTGACCCCTCGAGTGACCCCTGTGACCCCATCGTCTGCAATCTGCGTCCAAAACCCAAATCATGTCCGGGCATTCCCCTGCAACTTAAAACCCTGAGCACATGACCCCCAAAACATTTCCCAAGTAGATTTCTGCACCTTAGATGAGGAAAAAGTAAGACTACTACGCCCTCTTGTGGCCGATACTGTCACTTCTCAGTCAAACGACTCCATTTACAATTTGTTTAATCTTGAAAACACGTCATTCAAGCTCAATCACCACATTTCTTTGTACATGTACACGTTTTATAGTTGCAAAAGGTAGAAACAAATACTACAGTCATTTTAAAAACAAAATAAAAAGTCTATTATTCACATTAATGAACCGTCATCAATCAACATGTGAACAAACAAAGCTAAAAAAAGAAAAAAAGCTGTAAAAAATTAAGTAAAATGTTAAAATAAATCAAACTTGTTTCTTCAGAGATGGTAAATGTTTATATTATGTACAGCAATTCATAAACAACAAAAAGAGTAAGACTTAACCGAACGGACTTTCAACAGAGCGTTATTGAATACAAAAATCAGGCTCATTTTTTAAAGTTTCACCTTTGGCCTAAATATTGACATTTAAAAGGGAATTTGTGTACTTTGTTGTGCAAGTCACTGGCACAGTTTTCAACATTTCTCCTAATCTGAAGATTCACCATCAATAAAAGATAAAATACATCGACTTCAAGGTTCATTAAGTTGGACAAAAGATTGTGGTTTACGTCGGTCCCTTCACAGCATCACTGTTACTTATAATTTAAATGCTAAAACACATTTTAGAGACACCACATCGCCATTGCATGAGGATTAAATTCAAACATACCCTTATGGATGTTTTTACAATATATCGAGGACATCGTTTTAAAAGATGGAAGAAAATTGAGATTGGTTTGCGCTTAATCCAGCCACTAGGGGTCACAAATCACTGTAATGTGAGCAGATTTCAACCCCAGTCAAATAAACAAAGGGCATCTGATGTAAAACTTGCATGCAAATAAAAGTCAATTGGGAGGAAGATGATTTGCTGTGACAAATGTAAAAGAAATACATTTGTTGATTGGTGAGTTAAGATAAGGAGGGCATTTACAAGCCGCAACAACAGACTTAAGTTCCACGTTGTCCCTTAATATTTTGTGCTTCCAGTATTACACACAAATTCTTATTTTAAGTCTCGGCACAAGCTGCAATCACAAAAGCTGCCGTTTCAAATCACTGTTTGTCTTCGTATTCGGGAGATTCATGCTGGAATGAGCTCACAGTTAAACGAATCGCGGAAAAGTCTTAAAAATAAACTGTCAGAGGAAATAAAAAGTCCAAGAGAAAATACATAGATCTTGTAAGACGTGCAGAAAAACTGGTCCCACGTTTGGTTAAGACAAAAATACATAATCGAGTAAATGTAACGGTGTATTATGACGATAAAGCAGAAGTTATATTTGCATTTGAGGCTTTGAAAGACCTGAGATGGTGAGATGAATTGTCTAAAAACTAAGTCAAAAATGTTAATCTACTGTGCGATGTCTATACAACATGTAAGGCTCTTCCTCTTCTAAGACAATGAGTGAATATACAGTACTTAACATTTTACCAGAACAACTAACAGTAGTTTCAATGTACCCTTAAACAAAAAAAAAGTTGACATGGGTTTAAATGCAGTTCTTTAAGCTCCATCAGCACCATTTAAGGATTTGTCCAGTGGTAAAAGTTGTCGTTTTAGTCTCCAAATGCCATCGGACCAGCGTATTTGTGAGATTGTGGAAAAACGGCGGTGATAAATTGAACAGATTCTGGATTTGCCGATGTGAACGGGGGGGATGCAGGTGTTTCAGTGGGATGCGGGAGTGTTGGCTTCTGGGCGACTGTTGGCCAGATACTTGGCTCTCATACTGGAGGTGTACTGTGGAAAAATATACGAAAAAACTCATCAAATATCAAATAAAAACACAACATCATGCAAAGCGTTTAAAAGGATAGAGTTGCCCATTAAGTTGAAGCATAAAATCAGGCTGTATTGTGATGTCAGAGGTTTTTTTTGTGCGCACAGACTGGGGCAGTGGTTCTCAAACTGCGGTACGTGTACCTGCAGTTAAAATATTAGCTGAAGATAGAATACATTTAATCCACTTCTGTCCTCTTTGGGGTTTGTCCTTGTTTAGTAGAATTAATTAAATAATTGTGTTGTCACATTCTAGACCTCTTTAAGCCATAGTTTTAGTTCTAGAATAGTCCTGTTTTAAACCCGTTTAGATCTGGTAGTATATAGGGACAAATATTTTCATAAGTGGTGCTTGGTGTGAAAGGTACCACCTATGAAAACTATGCAATAACTTATTTTATATTCCAGATACATTTTGAATTATGTTTTTTTTTTTAACAAAATTGAAAAGTTAATTTGTGAACTTTACTATAACTTCTACAACATCAGCACTGGCTTAAAAAAGGTTTACCAAGTGCTTTTTGTAATGAGGGCCACTTAATTACAGGTAAATTTGTCCTCTGCCTTTGACTTTTCCTCCAATGCCACTGGGACAATATGTGAGAAGAAGTGCCCTTTTCTCTAGATCTTTTTTTTTTTTTTTTTTTTGATAGGTACAATGCATATATATATATTAAAGGGCCTGTACCTGATTTTGAACCGTAAGACAGGAACATGTTTTAGTTTGAACCGTTAGCCCCTCCCACATAGTAAGTCTTTTCACTCAATATTGCACCATGACTCAGAAACAACTGTCTGGAATAATCTTATGCAGTTGTTTTCATATAGTTCCTCTTTGTTTACAATCAGCTTTAAGCGCTTTTGAAACTGCACCATGACAGAGAATCACATAATCACATGTCTGGGATAGTGTCAAGTTATTTTCCCATGATCTATAGTGTATGACATGTCTGATTGGCCGAAAAGAGGTGACCCTGGTAAACACTTCTGCACTAGTTTTTTCCTAACAAAGTGTGTTTATGCACAGATTATATATTACAAACCCAACATCTTTCCATGAAGTTGCTTCTATCAAACAATGTGTAATGTAAAGAGAATTTATCTTAACTAGAGTGAATAAAAAACAGGTACAGGGCCTTTAATGAACGTCTGTATTTACAGTGTAAATATGACAGATTAGAGCAAATGCTGGTTTCCCTCTTGAATGACTGTATGTTTTAGGGCACTATATACTTTACGTTGCATCATTCATTGAAACCACAATCAAAATATCCAACATTATGTACAAAAGTGTAAAAGATACAGCACTAAATCAATGAGGGATTTTCTTCTTGAGACTATGGATGGAATGTAACACGATACCAATTAACAATCAACCTAAAAAACAATCCAAATTTAACGACAGAAAATCCTTCATTGATTACCTATAACCCGGTCTATTAAAGGGCTTAGGAATCTAATCAGGAGCTAGAAGAACACATAAAACAAACACTCAAAGAAGACAAGGACATTAAGAATTGCTTTTTTCTAGGGTTCAACGATTAATCAACTAATCATGACTAGTGGACTATAAAAAATAATTGGCATTATTAAAACAAAATATCATAAAGGGATAAATAATTTACAATTTACATCCATAATACACTTTATTCGCAAATATTCTCTATCTAAAAGCTTCATATTTCAACCTTTATTTTTAGGACGATGTTTTTAAAGTCTCAATGCACTGTAGAAATAAGCCTTTGACTAGTCGACTAATCAGATAAACTACTAAAATATTTTCAACTTTTAGTTTTATGTACTCCCAGAAAACATCAATGTTTCATGCAGAAGAGCAAACAGAAACGTCCTATTGACCTAAAATACATTTCTTATTTACTGTCCAATTTCAAAGTCTGATTGTAACTGTGTGAGCGAACACACACAAAAACATATGTTGAGACTTTTTCTTAATATAGAACCACAAGCAGATTCATCAATTTATTTACCAAAAAGGTAAAGTTTTTCATGCTACTGGGACCAAATATAAATAATTCGAAACTTAGGACTGTGCAATTAATCGTATATAATTGTGATTTCAATTATAACGCTATTAAATTGGAAAAATCAAAAACTGAAAATACAATTAATTGCCTTCTGTTCAGAATTATAAGTGCAATCCTTTTGCATCAAAACTTCTAGCAAAGGCACTTTTCTGAAATATTACTAATACATATATTTGGTTTATGATTTCTCTACATAATAATCTTGACAATATAGAAGTTATTGTTAATTGTGAATTAAATTATGCGCCAAATAATTGTGATTATAATTTTGACATCATCGAGCAGCCCTAACTGAACTAGACACTGTTTCATAAAAGTCAAATATAAGTTTGTTATAATGTTTTAAAACAAAAAAGAAAATAAAGCATTTCTCCTCATTCATAAATTGTGAAATTCTCAAGATAAACAAATGAGGGTAATAGTTTTCTTTGGATCAACAAAGTATCAGCTCTAAAAGTCCAGGTATCATTCAATAGGGACAAAAACACAATTTCAAACAGTATCAGACAAACACAACTCAAATGACATGTTTCCCCCTTTTCTTAGGCCCCGTAACCCTCCTTAATCCATTCTTTGTTATTGATCCCATGTGTAGCTCTGGGCACTGTCCCACCCTCACATGCTACTCCTACAGTAGAAAACAGGGGGGCGACATGCAGCCCGGGGCCACAGAAAACAAAAAAACAGGTGACACACTCAGGTGGACACTTACAGAAGTCGGGACAAAGGGATGCAGGGTCTAGCAGCCCCGGTCGGACTTTGAAAACAGGTGAGAAGGGGTCAGTGTTTAGAGGGAGTGCTAGGCGGGGCAACAGGCCGCAGGTTTGGGGGGTATTTGGGCTGTTTTGTACCTGTGAGCGAGGATGATGAGGTTACCAAAACGACCTGGAGCTGTCCGAAGGCTTTAACTGCCAGCTCTGACCACTGTTACTGTCCGCCGCGGCCAAATATTGAAACTGAGGTGCGCAGAAGAGAGGTGGAGAGTGAAGTGTGGTTTAAAAGAGAGAACACAAAGCAGCGTCTGGGTGTGGACTGACAAACACACATGAAGGGAGCGTTTAGGCCGAGGGACAGTCAGGAACTAAAGAGAAGTTTATCCAAAGTGTGCCAGCTTAAGCACTCAAGGATGGCTTTGCTTTAAAATTAAGAACTTCTAAATTCCAAGTAGGTTCAATTACCTCCTGTAGCTTTAGAAATCTTTCTCAAAATGCATGGAAGCTTTGGGAATATTGTACAGGCAACCACAATAAAGACGGAGGATTCAACAGGGTTTAGAGTTTCATAGCAGCTTTGACAAAGGCTGCCAAATGACCCACAACTTCTTTTTTTTCCCCCTTCGTTTTTAATAAGAGAAATGCTGGGCTTACCGAGGGGGGAGGAGACTCTCGTCCAATCAGAGGCGTATTTTCACAGCGCGAGTTCTGGAAGTTTGCGTTCTGAGCCCTGTAGGTCAAACGCAGAGTGAGCCGAGCGCCAAATGAAACACATGTCGCTTACAGATGTGAAACCGAACACTGCAAACATGGAACCCGCCACGTCAGCTCAGGACATGGTAAGCGGACACTCTACACAGGCGCGATGACAATGACGAGGTGTCCTTTAGCGGGTTTTACTGCTAAGCTTCGGGGTTTGTTTTCATTGATATCTCGGCTGGAGAGCGACAGCTGCATCCACAAGTCTTTCCTGAGGTTTTACAGAGGAGTTTGTTGAGTCTCTGGAGAAATCTACTGGTTTTTGAGCACATTAGCCCTGCAGAATCACTCACTTTGGAGGCCTTAGACTGCAGTGTAAACACATAATACTCATCCTCAAAGTTAAAGTGCCTAATTACATTTTAGATTAAGCTAAAAATGTTACAAATTTCATCCCAGTGTAGACATTTTTTTAGGTTTATAATTTTACTTGACTGATGTATTCGTAATTCATCATTACTGAGCAACCAGTTTCCAGACTGGGCCAAAACTTGACGACAAAAACTATATGAACCCTTTAATTCAGGCATGTCCAAACTAATTTTTCTTGGCCCAATGTGGTGAATTGGACCACATTGTGCTGAGAAGTACTTTTTACAGCAAATTTCAGATTTTCTACAATTCTAACCTAAATAACTAACATTTTGGTGCAATACAGACCTGATATTAAGGCCTTGAGACTGAATGTAGATGTGGCAGCACTTAAAACATCAGATAAATGCAGCTTTTTTTGAACATTTCATGATTGATTTGTGGGCCTTCACTCGGTCTATATTTCAATATGCGGCCCTCGATGGAAAAAAGTTTGGACACCCCTGCTTTACTTGATCCTTAAATGTCAGAAAAAATGTGCCTCCATTTTGAAATCTAGATAATATTGTGTTGTTTTTAAGATGTGCAAAATTAGAACAGCTGGTGGTGTTTTAAAATAAGCTTCTTTAGTAAACTATTTACCAAGCTGCCTTAAAGTCTTACAATATTGCTACATAAAAATGAAAAAAACAGTATTAAAAGAATCAAAAAAGAGAATAACTTTCTGCACAAATAAATTTCTGCACTTCTGTGATTAAATTTACAGACATTTCACATTTTCCTGATAACTAAATCTTAACAAATACGTTCAAAGACATGTTTTAACACATTTCTGTTGGATTAACATTATATTCTGTGATTATTGTCTTGTGATACTCAAAACAAAAAAATATAGAGACATTCATTTTTGTCAATATCACCCACTCCTACCCTAGAGTGATGTCATTAATATTTTAGTCATTCTCAACACATTTTTCAACTTTTCTTCACAAACTGATGGTGTAAAACTATCATTACAACAGGAATTAATCCACTGAATAAAGTCAGCAATAGAAAATCATACAATCCTCACTTCAAATGCCCTCAGACTTACATGTACTCTGTGACGGGGGCGTTGCTGACAGTGTGTGCGGCGGCGGGGAGGCTGGTCTCACTGCCGTACGAGCTGCCGCAGCTGTAGAGGCTGGGCATGTGCACGCGGTACAGGTTGTCGTTGTTCTGTCTGCCTCCGTGACTCAGGGACTCATCCTCGCTGTCCTCATCACTCCTGAGGACAAAGGAGAAAAACTGTTTATGTAAAATCACCACCAGGGGGCGCACCATCCTATTTAAATCAAAGTGTGTCACCGGTGTACCACATCCTCTTTCTGTTTAGATTCAATGCTTCTGGAGTGACTAGACCAGAGTTGTCACAATAGTAATATTTCAAACTCAATTTTGATATCAAGGAATAGACTCATACATGATTGTTTTTTTTTTTTTTAATACTACGGTAATTGTGATTTAAGCGCATGACTATTCAAATATGCAGAAAAAGACACATTTGGTCCCATTTATGCATTTTTTCTGGTTTTGAGGCTAGGTTTAGTAACTGGGTATTGATAGTGATTGTTTTTTGAGTAACTGATTATTCCTACTGTGCACTGAGACTTTTTAAAAGACTTTTAATAAAATATAGGTTGGAATATGGTGACTGATCGCTTTAACAAAGAAAATATGTACATATAAAGTGTATTATAGATGAAAATCAATGAGTGTTTATTGTTTTTCAACATTTTAATTTAGTTATGCCATACTCTTTGTTATAAAAGGTCTGCACAGTCCAGATAACGATGAACAAAATATGATTATTTTTTATTCTCGACTAGAACAATCAGTCAATTAATTCTACTTTTGAAAACCATTTACTGGACGCAACACCACCACCACCACAAATCTACAAACCACACGGGCAATATTTGTGCACAATGGCTTTTGGTTCTGCTTTGTAAAACTGATAAAACTGATTATCCGGCTTTCACTAATAGCACAAATGTATTGTTCATTTCCTGATGTAAAACAACAACACATTTGATTGCACTGGGCACATGTGAAGCCTCAGACTCAGTGGTGCACCAAGCGGCAGCGTGTAGCGTTCTGTGTGAGAGGAAGCTCCGGCTGAGATCAGACTGATGAGCAGAGCCTCCTTCAGTGAGGAGTTAATTATTCTGCAGCTGAGCGAGCCCAGGAAACTACATTCATTACAGACATCCGGCAACGTTTATCAGCTGCAGATAGCACCGAGAAATGAGAACAATCTGCCTCATACACTACTCCAGCACAGCCACGCCAGCCCAGAGAGAGCCTTGATGGATTCAGGCCATCGCAGCACAATTAAGAAAGATAACAAGACTGTATCCTATTTGAGGAAGAACTGGGCCATTGTGAGGTAAACACAATGTCTCTGTAAAACACAAAAACCATAGGACTCCAGCAGACTTTGCACACTCAAACAAGAAGTATTTAGCGACATGATTATTGGTGTTTACCTCTTTCCCCTCCAGGTGTGCGGCACGCTGCAGATGATGGAGCTGAACATGAGCGCAGTGACAAAAGAGAAGAGCGCCAGGTAGATCAGACCCTCCAGTCCATCGTAGCACAGACCAGTCAGGGCCTGCACATAATCCTAAAGCGACAAGTGCAATTCAGTAAAACAGCTCTGAAAACCTGAGCCTATAGTAAGAGACACAGTAGTGCTATCTAGGGATTAGAGCTGGGCCATATCATATCGGTCATGATATATTGTCACCTGGAACATGGTGATATAGTTCTGCTTTCACTGCAGCAGATTTTCCTCATAATTGCAAACGCTAATGTCTAGAGACGCATTAAAAATCAACGATGAGGCGAGGAGTGTAAGCAAAATTATAACGATTGAATAGATATTAAATATCCTTAAAGGTTCTATGCTCTATAATTGCATACAGACAGCACACAGCGGTATGATTTTGACAAATAGATGCTTTTACAACATATCTGTGCTGAGGCAGAACTTAATTATACCATGAGATTTGCATTTTGTTACATTTATTGTGTTCTTGCGTAACTAAAATTTCAAACACATTTTTGATACGTCGATAGGAAAATGCATGGTACTTTATTTAGGCCTGTCACGATAAAACATTTTTAAGTACAATATATTGCCACAGAAAAATCACAATCACAATAAACGATAATATTGACCACTTTATACCCTTCAAGCAGTAACTCTAAAGCAGGATAACCTTTTACCTTTTTTTAAGTGAGCTGTGTTGTAAAAATGTGGCCAGGAATAAACGGCCCATTTAAACACTTACAATCGTTAGTTCTAGTATCGCTAATTTGTTAAAGATGTTAATTCTTCCACAAACTAGAGTCGAAATGTTATCATATGGGCCTATAACATATTCTGAACGGTAAATTGATATAGTAATTACCATGACAGGCTACACTGATTAAAAAAAAAACAATCCTCTTTTACAGACAAAAGAATGTAATTTTTACAACTTTGACCTACTTTTTTCTCAACATGCGTATTTAGTTTTGGTACTAGTTTCTGTATCAATTGGCAGCGTTTTACATTAAAAGAGAAGATTACAGTGCAATGCCATAGTTTTATACAAGGTGAGCAATAAATTGGTATTAAAAATTGTGTAAGTGTATAGAAGTGACTTTATTTAATCTTTAAGGCCATTTTTTAAATTATAGACGAAATATTTGCTTCAAAAATTGCTATAATTTTTTGTCTATTGTTCACTTTCTGGTTTTGTTCTCTTCTGTGTTTTATGTTTTAAAATTGCACTGAATAAAAGTATTGCTTGTGCCAGCATAGTCTCTGTATAAACATGGGTATAATTGTTTTGAGACATAATAAGGACAGTAGCTATTTTTTTACATTTCAACAGTTTTCTGAAATTGAGACAAGGCTCTCTTCCTTTTATGGAGATACCTGGTAAACAATGCAAGTGAATATCAATCATATTACAGCAAATACGTAAAATCTACAAACAAGCGAGATTGAAATGTTCCTGTAGGTAGCTCAAAAAAGACTAACATGATCGAAGACGACACATGAGCTGCATAAACACAAAAGTGCGTTACATAAATATCGGCACAGGACACAGAGTCAGGTGATGTCACTTTGAGTTACGAGGAGCGTACCATGTGGAGGCTGCGACAGTCCACCAGAGCCGTGAGCTGATGGAGGCTGATCTCTGTGCTGTTCAGAATGCCCTGGATCTCCTCCAAACGGCCCTGGGAACCAAACACAACGCTGCACTGTGAAAACTGGATTAGAGCGAAAAATCAACTCTGATGCCTTTGGTGTGATCATTATTGAGCCAACAAATAAAATACTGTAGGAATCTTAACACGTTGTGGACTCTTGCTTGCAGAGATTATTACACGCTGGTTGAAACGAATTAGTCTCTACTAGATATGTCAGGATTAATCATTATAATATTTGAAACATGATTTGAAGTCTTAATTTCATACATGTTAGACCCTGATTTCAAGATATATTTGCTTATTTTTTTACTTAAGAAATAATTTATAATATGTATTTTCAGATTAGTGTGCGTCTTATTTTAGGACTCTTGCCTAGTTAAATTTACTTGCCGCATGGACAGATAATTTTACTACTTTTAAGCCTTTTTTTCTGTAATATGCAGTTATGTTATACAATTTTCGGCCACTTCTTTTGTGTAATTGTAAAATCTCAAAAATAATAATTTAAGACATTTTGGAAGCTAAAACATATTCAAATATCAAGCCCATGGTCCCAAAAATTAAATGTACGTAACATTAACTTTTTAAGTTTGATTTCATAAAGCTGGTCACTTATAAAAGGAATGGTAGTGTATTGGACCAGTGTTTCTCAAGTAGTAGGACGCGAGACCTCTGCAGTTTGTGTATTTGTGTTATTTAGAGACAAATCTATTAATGTTTTTGCCCTACTTTGGATTCATTGCTATTTAGAACAGCCTTGTCCACAGTTAAGTCTCATTTTAAACCTAGTTTTGCTCAAATTTCATCCTGATATGGTCCGGGCCTATATCTTAGGTTGTACTTGGTGAGAACCACTGTATTAAACAATATGATGGGATTTCACTGTTTGGTTGTGATGTTAATAATTGTGAATAATTCTTAATAATTAATAGTTTATCGTAAGACATTTTATATTGATTTGAATGAATTAGGGAAAGGGACTAAGACTTGTGATTTGGGTAATTTTAGACTTTAGTCTTTTTCTTGCCCGAAGGTTTTATTTGACAGAGCAGTTGTAGTGTGAAATGGAAAGAGAGGGTATAGACATTTGGGAAATGGTTGAGGGCTGGAAGCGAAACCCGCAACGCTGCAGTGGTAGCAAAGACGCACCGGCAAGTCTTTCTGTTATTTGTTAGTGGTGTCTTAAAGTATAAAAATTGACTGTGGATTAGACAAAGGGCTTTGCTTCAGGTTTTGTGGAGTGGAACAGAATGAGCAGCCACATAATTCAGAACAGAATTTAACATGTTTTTTGATTACACCTGTTTTGTAATAACAATTCAAAATAGATTACGTTCAGAATGTGTGGGCCTCTTTGCTGGGATAACAAAGCAGCAAAACAATGTGAATTTCCTTTCTTATTTTTGTGAACTGTGTCAAACTGTAGATTGCTCGGTGTGATACATTTGAATCTTCCTTTTCAAACCTCTTGTTACACACGTGGCGTAAAAGGCACAGGATCAGATCTGAATGTGTCCAGCGCTTCAGCACTTTCTCTGTGCAATATGGCTCTCCCAGTGTATTACCAATGTCAGCTCTCGTTTGTGCAAAGACCATAACAACAGTATTGTATTGGCACAGGGCCAGTGAAAGCCTAATGTGTGGAAATGGACATAATGGACCTCCCAGGTGGACCAGCAGACTGTTATGTAGACAGGTGCACTCTCTGCTTAGCCTACTGGACCCATTCACTGACCAAACAAACAAAGCATGTGTCCAGGGCAAAGAGGGGCGAGACCGGGGTCTGTGCGAGTGACCAGTGGGACGAGGTAGGGATACGTACCCTGGTTTGTGTGTCTTCTCCGGAGGCAGAGCGCAGAAGTTCAGACACGTCATCCTGCATCTCCACCAAGGCTTTGTGACCCCCTGAAAGTTTCTGTAAAGAGATAGAAATGCTTAAATATAAATAGCTCTGAATAAAAATGAAGTAAGTGACATTAAGGAAAAGAGAACACGAAGTCAATTCAAAGATGTTGAATTTAACAAAAGATTATGATGCATTAACACAAAGAAATATAGTAAAACAATTTAATTTAATCTGGAAATAATGTCACTATAGCTGCAACTAATGATTATTTTAGTACATTTTTTAAGTAGTTGACTAGTCAAACAATTACTTCTACTGTACACTGAGACTTGAAATACATTTTTAACCAAATAAAAGTTAATTTATTATGACTGAAGGCCTCTAGATAGAGAATATTTAGTAATAAAGTGTAAAGTGTAAAATCAGAAGTTGTTCATTCTTTGTTGACATTTTGATGTAATAATGTTGCTGTCTTTGTTATAAAATGACCTTCTTTGTGTGTTTTAGAGTCTGTATAGTCCAGATAACAATTATAAATCATAAAAATACAATTTTTAAAAACTGACTGGTCACGTTTAATCAGCAGCCTTAAATGTCACATATGACATTTAGACACTAACATTTAAGTAATTTCTTTTAAAATAACTTTACTGCAGTTAAAAGTGTAAGTAATGTTTATTTGTATATCACCTTTCACAGGCATAAAATGATAAAAATAAATACAAACACCCACAATATTAATATATAGTAAAAGTGCTTACAAATCCTATGTTTTTTTAATAAATAGATCTACTTTGTGATGTAATGTGTGAATAATTTTGCAAGACTTTAGCAGTGGATAGTTATCTCTTTGAAAGTTCTTCAATTTTAACGCAAAATTTCTTTATACCAAGCCCTCAATAAAAGTATGTGTATTTATCACAGAATCAGCCAGTTTTCAGCCACAGTAGACCTCGTTTATAGATAGGCACTGTTGAATATAGTGGTTCATGTTTTATAAATGTACTCGCAGTAGATTCATGGTCTTGGGGCACTCAAAAGGGCATGGTTTATTTATAAAAGCAAAACAAAATGATGAAAAAAGAGGCTATGATCGTTCAGTTCCACTCTAAAAAACACAACTGCCTTTTAATGGCTTTATGTTATCAGGTCAGACACAGGAAAAAGCTGCACCGCATCCCTCATTGCGTCGACAGAAAGGAAAGTATTGTACTACACTGTGGGATAGAGATACTTTGAGGCAAACGGGGGTGAGTCATTGTGCCCACTTGAATTCTCGGCCATTACAAGCACACGCATCATCTGACTATAAATCTAATATTGTCAGAGCTGCAGGACAGTCAGTATCTTTTATGTCATTTCGGTTGAATCAGGCTGAAACCGTCACAAAAAGCAGAAAGCCTTTTTGTTAAATATTCACAAACCTGCTGAAAGGGGTTGGTCGCCTCTGGGCTACAGCTGAGGTAGTACTGCAGGATATCTGTGGGAAAAAAAGAACATGCATCAATAATAAGAAGCATCTCTGAAGAAAAACGTGATCTAAAAACAAGACAACAATGAATCAAAGGAATGATTTAAATGAATTAAAGGATTTTTACTGCTTTGAAACATGGGAAACAGAACTAGTTCATGTGCCCGATTTTTGCAAGTAAAAAAGTGAAATGTGTGTTTCCCCAGCACAGATGTTTTGTAAAAGCATCTATTCGGGTTAAAGGAGACCACAGCACTTTCTTTGCATCTATTTATAGAGCGTTTTTTCCAACGAGAGAAGCAGAAAGTACCCGTTTGCATGCTAGTATTTGTTAGCTTTACCTAGGACGGCAAAACTCGCTCTGGACTCAGAGACTCGTGAAAAGTGCTTATAAACTCACCATTGTGAATATTTAGGATGCTGGGACTGCATTTGGAAAGTGAGTGATACACGTGACTGCTGTACAGACTTAAGAATAAACTAGTTCTGTTTTTCACGTTTCAAAACAGTGAAAATCAAGTACAGCATCTAAAAATAAATTACAATAAAGACCTTTTACATTAAAGTGACTAGACTATAACTTAGAAGAGGGCCATATTGACAAAAATGTATTTTGTTTTTGAAGTATCCTCTACGTCAGATGATATTTTGTCAATTCAACAGAAATGCGTTAAAACAACAAATATGAAATCCAACTCTTTTTGTGTTTTTTTTTTACTATAAACAATATATTTGACAATAAAATTTTGCACATCTTCAAAACAATGCTCACAATATCATCTAAATTTCGATTTATAGCCCACCTCTAATTACAACTACTAAATGTAAGAGCATTATTGAGAATTACACTACAAGACATTATGAATACAAAAGAAACATGGTGGCGGAGACACTTGTAATAAAGCAATCCATATTGTTTTTACAATACAAATGGTTAATGGTCACATTTATATAGAGCTTTTATAGCTACAATGGTCACTGAAAGCACTTTACATCAAGGATGCGCTCACCTGTTCACTCACACATTCATTCACCAGAGCACACACACACCGAGGGCAAGGAAGGTTAAAATAATCATAAAATAGTAGACATTTTTCCAATACTACTATGTGTATTGTGTACTATGTGGTCTTATACTTGGTTTGAGAAGAGGACATTTATTTATCCCACAATGAGGAAAATATAGATAAAGATCATTCTTAAATGTGTCAGGAAAGATTTTTAGTATCATTACCAGCTAAGAACAAGAGAAGATTGATTGAAGATTGAATCCATCTGAATTTAGTTGGTAGTTTCGATATTAGCATCTGTGTATCATTTTTTGACAATCATCATAAGCCAATGAAAATGATATGAACACCTAGTCTATTTTTGATGTATATTTTATATAGATTATGTATGTTTTTATCTGTTTGTATTGTGATGCACCTTTTCCTGTTATAAAAAGCACTTTGAATTACTTTGTGCACTCTACAAATACATTTACCTTCCCTGGTCCTCCCTTGTATTGTGAGCAAGTGTCGCCCTTTTGACCAAAGCAACACAGTCGCTTGTAAAACATCCCCATAAATTATTTAAACCTCGTGTGGAGCTCCAGTCCTTTTAAGAAGACAAAAGCTGTGGTCTCAGTGCATTAAAATGTAGTTTATAGGGATTGTCTATTGTCAAACTAGTGTAAATGTATCTTGCATGTCCGTGCAGTTTTACGCATTCTGAGCAGCACTGACAAAATCAAAATAGTAAAAGTTGCCCACACATAACACTATTTAAGGGACTAGTTTTCCCTTGACACAGAAAATTAGCCAAAACAAGGGGACAACATCCGATTTAAGGATTACCAGTCTTAAACACACGGCTCCTGAAATCTGTTTATGGCCACATGTTGAAACATGTTCTGACCTTTGTAGGTAATGTTTTCATTTTTCTTTCACTCATGTTGCAACGCACCAGATGGAATATGAATGACGAGCACAAAATAGTGTGGAAATTGTTTGAAACTAGAACAAAGAAAAAAACTAGAAAAAAAGGTAATGATAATCAAATTGAAATGTGCAAATCCATCAGAAATGAGCCAAGACATTAATGTCCTGTTTTATTAAAATGTGGATGGACTGCACTACATTTATTGACCTTTATTTAACCACGATAGTCTTTTTCCTGGCCCCAGAGGAGGACTCCGCTGTTTTTAGGAGTAAATGGGGCTGCACCACATGAGAAAAAGGTGATATTCCTTTTGTATTGAAACAAATTTACATGCCTTAATTAAATTGTCATCCTTGTGTCACAATAGAAAAAGACTAAACCTGGAGCAATACAAGGCTAATAGAGGACATAATATATAAAAAAAAAAAAAAAAGAGAGAAAGTTACCCATGTGACTGTGATGTACCTATGGTGAGTGAGTAGGGATGTAATATAATTTCAACATTCTCAGTAAAAACAGTTCACTTCTGTCTGATTGCAAACTTTGTCTTGCAGCAGTATATTTATTTTTCTTCCAAATTGCTAATTGCATTAGCCAATATTTTTTGCGATATATTGTGCAGCCCAACACAAAACACAAAAAAAGGGACGGACATTGCAACTTAGCCTTGGCTATAAATGTTGTAGTATGTTACATGTCTAATGTACATACTTGTCCCTATCAAATACATGAATAAATAAAAATGAAGAAAGAATACCCTGCATTAGCGTTACTAATTGCGTCCATTCAAATTGCAATTGTGCAGCCCTATCCTGCATTTTCTTCAAATTTAGATTCAGATTATTCCAGATAATGTACTCACGATTATAATTTTGCATTTCATCAATTATTTTACCATGATCTTGTAGATAATTTATACTGTTCACCTCTAGTGCATGTATTTACAAATAAAAGGTGTGAGAACTACATGAGGACTCTAACAGATGGCACGGATGACGTCCGCGTGGCGTCGTGTCAGGAGATGCATTCCCACAGCTGAGTACACTACGCACAAGAGAGGAGGATTTCCGCTCCAAAGAAAATAAGACTCTCACCCACACATTAACTAAAAAACCCGGGGCCATACATTTCCTGAACACGCTCTCTAAACTTCTAATACCACAGTTTTGTCGCTAACTGCCAACGAAACTAAAAAGCTGCTTCCCGTTCCTTGTCTCAGTAACTTTTGTGTTGCAACAGCTAACGGACACAGATGTTGTTTCCAAGTAAAGTCACACCTAGTTTGCAGTCAAATAGCATCAGAATGACTGTAGAGTTTGTCATATACTCCCTAAAGCAAATATTTCCCAACTTCATACAGTTACATACACTTAGTTCATGGGAATAAAACATTAAAAAGGATCTGCTTAAAAACATGATAAAAAAAGGTACACGCATTACTACCTAAATCACCGTTACCATATTTTGAATTAAAGCTGTTTTACTCGTTGATTACACCACACAAAAAACATCCATTGCATTTTTGGAGACACTGATCACTACTTTTCTATTTCCTTTTTTCGTTGTTAATTTATGCGGCAACATTTAATCAACCTGTCAGGAAACCCACACTTATAGTTTCACAATAAAGAACAAATACATATCAATTAACTTATTCTGTGATTAGGTTCATTGGGTCTTCTGATATAATTATAACAAACCTCTAGTTTGATCATCCCATGACAGTTACGGCTGCAACTATAATGTGTCTGGTCAGCTGATTTAAACAGATTTTGGCGCCGTCTTCCTACTTGGAGACCAGAAATACAATGTAATATTTTGTATATTACACAGTATTTCTGGTCTCCCTTGTTTGCCAGTTTCGCCAGTGTGTGTCAACATTTAATACAAGTAAAAAAAAGAACACAAAACTGAATGTGAAAAAGAAACAACAAGACCATCAGGAACAACTTTAGTCTGAAATCTCCACTCCAGACCAACGCAAAAGGGAGAACCATCTAATGGACTGGAACGACGCGAAGGTCATGGGCACAGAAAGCAACAAATATCATCGCCGGATCAGGGAGAAAAAGGTGATACTCGATAACAAGTTTTTGAATTGAAAAAAACATGCCTTCATTTACTTGTCAAACATGTCGAAATAAAAACAGACTAAATCAAGATCAATACAAGGCAAATAGAGGATGTAATAAGAAAAATCATGAATAAACTATGAAACTATAAAATGTAACTATGGTTCTATGAGATGAATGAATGGAACTTAAATACAACTGCATTTATTTTTACATTTTACTTACAAAAAAAAGTTACTGTCCTGCAGCAGTATATTTATTTTTCGGTCATATCACTCATTGCCAATAAATTTGCGATATATTGTGCAGCCCTACACTAAAATGTGGAAATTAGGGCTGAACTATTTGGGAAAACTATATAATTAAGTAATTAAGTATTGCGATTAGATTTGCGAGTTATGTAATAGTAACAGTAGGATTGTGTTCATTTTTCACTTTTTAAACGCGTCCAAAAAGACTGAAATAAGCCTTTAAACTGACAAACTAATAAAAGAATAATATGCTTTTCATCGCATGTCTCTAAACAAATTAAACAAATACATTCGTTCGGATCAGGGAGGACACTGAGATCCGCAAACACGCCCACCAGACTGTAAACTGGGACAAGGGGGTGTACAGACTTTCTCACACCTGGGATACAGTTTTGAAGAAATCGGACTGCAGATGGCGCTGCAGTCATCACACTGCTCCAAGTATGATCAAAACAGAGGTCCACTCACAACAAACTAATAAACAGTAATATATTCTCAATCTAAATGTAATCAAAGAGACATTCCTGCCTTCAGTTAAGTACATTTTTACAAGGAAATGTAAGTTAGAGAAGTTCTCTGTAATAAAAGGAAGTCTATTGCACTTTTGACCTTGTGATTTAAGGACAGATTTATGAGAAGAGCAATGTCCAGGCAAAGCAGTGATTCACCAGCAGAACCAAAAGAGGTGTGAGAAATAATGTTTACTGACACAACTTGTGCAAATAGTGCAATAAACTTTAGTATTCACTTTACCTTTATTGATGACTCCATACTGGTCTGCTACTTTGATCACAAAAGTGTCCGGAGATGCACAGAAATCACTCGACGACTGGAAAACAAAATTAAAATGAAACGATGCTAAGAGTCTTAAGGGTCACGTAATCAGTGATGTAACTATCATCAGTGTTTAAAATATCTGTGACAAATGTGAAGCGGCGGTGACAAATTCAGGAAGACGAAGGTGTGAACGAGTCTGATTCAACTGCAGAGGAGGTAATGCTCCGTGATGCATCGTTTGAATAACTTTACATTTATTATCTCGCTCTTGCATTTCAGCGTAACGTCCCACTCAAAATTCAACCTTTCAAGAACAAGATGGTCTTTTGGACGCTGCATTAAAGCTCGTCACGACAACAAACTCTGAATGCAGATGCAAAAAATGTTTTGATGAAGCATAAAACTACTTGATGTTAGTTACAATACTAAGTCTGATACAAAGGAAAAGGTTTGATACTCAATACCACAATGATAACAAAGCTGTGTTCATGTAGTCCACGAGAAGTTGAAAACGGAAGTTGGAAAAACAGCTTGGGAACTTAAAAATGTTAGCTCTTTGACTAAATGTACTACAATTTATGGGTTTACTGTCAGTTAAGAAACAGATTTGTGCAAGAAAGACCTGAAACTAATTAAGATGTAACGTTAGCTAGCTAAAGAAAAACAAATATGACGTTTTTGATACGCAACAAACAAACAAACAAACAAACAACAAAACTGGCTGGTTAGTGCTATCAAATACTTTAAATCCTATTAGATAAACTTTTCTCTGTATTGTTACTCTGTATTGTTTTTGTATCAGTTTTTGGGCACCGTTATTTTTTTGACTTGCCTAATTCTCATGACTGTATGAGCTGCAAGCAACAAATAAATAGCACAATAACAGACAATATACAACTCAAATCAAGTGGAAGTATTCACAATGAGCCACACAAAGGTTGTAATTATTCCAACCTCTCTGACCCTTCCATAAGAACAATGGATCATGTACTTTTAAATATGTAAACACTTACCGCTGACACAGCCAGAGCCATCCCCAGAGACACCCAGCTGATCACCAGAGCCACCACTCCAAACAGACACACCCTGGGGACGAGCAAGAACAACGCTCTTAAGCACCCTTAAACGCAGTCATTATCACCACAGTCAATATGTTCTGGACAGTCAGCAAAACAAGTGTAATTTAACCTAAACCACAATGTGAAAATGCAACGCTAACTAGAGCAGAATGATTGAGACGGAGATTGAGATTGGAACGATTAATGAATAACCATGACAAATAATAATAATTAACTGGACTATACAGACTTTAAAACTGATGCAAAAAGATGTTTTATTTCAAAGACAGCAACATACTAAAATCAAAATGTTAAAAAAGTGAATAATTTCAGATAAAAGTTAAACAGTTACCATATTTCAACCTTTATTTAGCTAAAATATATATTAAAAATGCATTAATTAGACAATAAAAATAATTGTGTGACTAGTAGAGTAGTAGTAGTTGCAGCCCTGATGGAGATTTATGTTTTTAAATCAGCTTATCAGTTGGTGCACTTTTCTTTATTTTGTTAACCAAATCATTTCAGTCATTATGATTAGCAAATTGCGATCAGATTTCCATTCATCTTGGCGCTAACGTTAACTGAAGTTAGATAAACTTAAAAGGTGTACTATGTAACCTTTCTGAACCATGCATTTATTAAATTAAAGTTGTTTTTAATGCTCAAAAACAAGTGCACAGATCTGACATGCTTGTAACTTGACCTGCTTGTCTCTGTGGAGAGTTTGATGTCATCTCCATGGACACAACCAGATGGAAGTTACACAGTGCACCTTTAAACGGAAATCATAACAATAACCACCTCAAGATAAAATAATTCTTTCTTTTGTAAGGCTTGAAGCTAAAGCACCGGTTATTCTCCCTGTGTGACCAAATTACAGGCTGTATTCTGTCTGGCATTTGTATTTATAGCTCCTTTTATTACACAAATAACACTGCCGAGAGAACCACATGAAATAGCTCTCAACAATGGAGTGCGCTTTGTCTTTTGTTATCGCTATGGCTACAGGCATCTGCTTGAGCCATTGTGCTAAACGTATGAACATATTTTATAGACCATAAATTAAACCCGACTAATTTGTAACGACAAGATCCTCCTGTCCTGTAATTGCAGCTTTACAGCCGAGAATGGCCGAACTGATTTCCCCCAAGCGCTCCTGGGGCTACGGTCTGATGATGAGGCTCACCCGATCAGCGTTCCCTTGGAGTTTCGAATGAGTCCGAACAGCACCAGGAGGCAGATGAGGATGTCGAAAAGGAGCAGGACGATGTAACCCAGCCACCTGTGAACGCACAAGTGACCGTCAGCAAATGGCGCAGAGAAAACAATCCACGCACATGGCTTTTTGTAAAATAAACATGCTGCTTGAAGACGCCGAGTACAGAATGTTTAAGTGACAAAAAGGAAAGGAGCGTAAACTGGTGCTGCGTTTAGTTATTTCAAATCGTCAACGACCAGCTTGGGTGTTTTTAACAAAGAGGTCTACAGCCAATGTTCTGTCAGTAAAAGCATGGGGTTAGGAGCAGAGTTTAGACCTTGGAAGAAAATTTACCATCTGTTTGCGTTAAATGGTAACGTCTGTATTGTTAACATTCAGGAAATTAATATTGAAAGCCTTTTTAATTTGTTTTAATTTAAGAGAAACACCAAACATTGACGTCAAATAGTACTGCAACAAGTTCATTGCAACAAATTGCTTATAGAACTAATTTAATAATCAAATAATCATTAACTGGTCCATATACTTCAAAACATGCCTGAGAAGAGAGGTTTTATTACTCTGACAGAGGAGGTAATACATAAAAAATGACAGAGAAAGTGTGCTTTTTGTGGTTTTGATGATTTCCTTTCGTCTGTAAATACTGTCCACCAGGGCGTCCTCAAACAGCTTCACATCAGCTTTATCTTGGGAAAATGTTTGTAAAAATCTCATTCATATTCAAGGGCATTTTGCGTTCTAAATAACTTATCAATTAATTGAAAGAATAATCAGTAGAAAACTTGTTATTTGCAGCCCTAACGTGAAACCAAATTTAGTTTTTACATTTAAATTTGACATTGTTGTATAGATTCAAATTCATGAACACCAAATTCAAGAAGACCAATGATTGTTTCATTTTGTTTATGTTTTAAGAAGTTTGTTCAGAAGTTTGTTTGGGAATTCATCTGCTGGAACAAAATGAAGCCAAAAAAAAGAAAAGAAAATCATGATCAATCTTATTATTCAATTCATTCAGCTCTAGTAAAGCCCCATGTTCTAATTAGAGAAGGGGAATATTGATCAATAATAGATAAACTTAAACCAAGGAAACACAAAGCAATGTCTGCATTAGTTCAACAAGTGGGGGAGGGAAACAGATTGTGGTTTCAATCCTTCACAGCCTCAGATTACAATTTGATTATCGCCCAAACCCCAGCAGCACATACGGAAATCAAAGGGCAATTGATTCCTAGATCTTACATATTTATAAAATGTAGTCTAGATGTTAATTATTTAAAAGCAGAGAGCTCTTCAATGTATTCAATATATTCAACAAACATGCCAGATCTCTAACTCTCTGCGTGTCTGCACCATCTAATGGTTTGCTGAATACGTTCCCTGATGTCTGTGCGCGCTTGTAAGTATCACTCATACATTTGAATAAGAAAATTTACTCAAATATTGCTGCTTTAGCAAAGGCCAACTAGTGAAAAGATCAGCTTGTGTTTAATGTGCAAGATAAATACCAGTGAAGGCTCATAATGTTTTAATAGAGAAATACTTAGAAGTCTGTGTGCTCATTTTTCATTGAACTTATTACTCTGTGTTCCTTGTTTGTTGAGGCAATATTTTAATTTGCACTAGGTCTCAAAGAATATTGTTTTTTTTCAAGGCCCAGGCAGATTTTTACAATTCCACAGCAGCTGATAAGTTCTGCCAATTATTCTTGACCAAATGTGAAAGGTAGGTTTTGATACTTTTGCCCAAGACAAATCTATTAAAAAGATTATAAGATTACATATAATTTATTAGCAAAGCTTTTGAGACATCCACTACAGCCCTGTTTCACTGCAAATCTCTACAAAACAACCCTAAGCTAATTCTACACAAAAGATTTCAAAGCAAAACAATCATATACATATTTTTTCCCAAACAAAGATCATCAAAATACAGTTGGCATAAGCACTTGGTGATTATTGCAAAAAAAAACAACAACAAAATGACATCACAATATTTTTACTCTTATTGATTAATTAAAAGTTTTGATTTGATTTTTTTCCTTTTTCCTTTTGAAAAACATGAAAAAAATGTCTTTCAGTATAGATTTCATGACATGTACATGAAATACTTTTAAGCAGTGCCATTTATCACCAAAAATGTCCATTTTTTAACTCAGAATGTCCTACACAACATGCTGATAAAGGATTGTCTGAAGACTTTTCAATAAAAACAAAACAAAACAAAACAAGCATATCATTTTTTTAAATATAGAAATTCTCAATCTCGGTTAAAATTTGATTAATTGTCCAGCCCTTATTGGCAGGCTACTTAACACTAGCTTAAGGTGACACAAATATTTGCTTACAGCTCATCTCGCACTGCGCATATGTCTGAACTCTGAGATGTTTTGCTCACACCTGCCTTACCTGTACCAGTCAAACAGCTCTAACTTGACAGCGATTTCGTCCAAGGAGACTCCGGTGTTGTCCCAGAAGGGGATGTCCACCATCTGCTTGACCAGCTCGTCCAGCTGTCCCTGCAGCTTCTGGATGATGGACAGGTAGTCTGCGTTCTGCAAGTACTTGCTGTTGAGCTGCTGCAGGTTCTCCTTCACCGTCTGGTTCAGAGACGTGGTGCTGCCGTGCACCTGCAGACGCAGCAGGGTCAGACAGGGACAGGTCAAACCAGGATAAGATAGGACTGCGGATAACTGTGTGAAGCCATATCAATACTTAATAAAGGTGTGGAGTACGAGATATAACAAAAACATGTCGCAAGTGTGGTTTAGGATATGGGCAAAATAAGAATGCCGAGTACTGAGATTGAAATTATGCAGAGACATCACAGCATTCTTGAATTTTAGCAGTGAACAGTCAGTGGTGAATGACATTTTCTCCTGTAAAAGCTCAAAACACAACTAAAATGTGACAAAGCTGCAACAGTCAGATAACAAATAAAGGTCTACAATGTTTATCTTGTATCTGACGTCTAAATCAAGTAAACAATTGTACCAAACCAGTTAAACAACAGGAACACTGCAGCTCACATTTAATTCTGATACAGACCTTGGGATCACACACAGTTGAACTGATTACATTTCTCTTCTTAAACAGGTTTCTGAGTCTGAGAATTGAATTGCTGTGCGGCAGTTGACGTGCCCTAAATCTCCAACTGTCGTTAGAAAACAAGCTCGCTAAGTTGCGCACAGTCGGAGCAACAACGAGAAACTACTTTGAGTTTGAATTTTGAACTTAATTTGAGAAAAACAACAGCCTTTCAGATGTTCATTTTATGGTTCATTCACATTTTGTGCGATACTTGAACCTCAGCCAAGACATTTACCAGCACATTTTAGCACATTCCAGATGCACTGTGAAAATATCATCTGAATCAAGTAATGCTAAAAATATCAAGATATTAATAAAAAATGTAAAAAAAGCCAGCCCAAGTAGCAAAATAAGATTGTCAAGATTGATATAGAAACATATTCTAGTTTTTCTTTAGTCCTGAGTTAGTCAAAGATTATAATCTATTTGTAGTTTAGTTCTTTGTCAGACGTCCTAAGGATAAACAAATTTGCAAAGCTATATAATTAAGTGATTTATGATCTGGTTTCTATGATTCATGTTAAAAATCAAGATTCAGTTCGCAAAGCACATTTTAAACATGCCTAGGAGCATAACATTTGACAAGACTGGAATATAAACTGTAAAACAAGAAGAAACATGTTTGGAAAGGTCAAAACTACAAGGTTAGATCATTTAACATATTTTGACCCCACAGAGAATTAATATTTTGTTGTTTACGCAGACATTATGTAAATAAAATCACTGCAGTCTGAATTCCGATTTTGCTTAAGCAATTAATCCTGCAGGCTCATTTGGTTATATCATAAATAAATCATGTTTAAATCTAGTTTGGAACATGTTAAGTCCTCGTCTAGTAAAATTTTCAGTACTGGTTTAGTTCAAGATGGTTCCCAAAGTCGAACTAGCCTGATTTATCAACATTGCAGGTCATGTCGCTGCTATAATGACCCACATTTCGACATAACACCTCATGTATCCACATTGAGGGAAAAGGGGAAATCTGTGGCCCTCGCAGCAGATGGGAGATGAATTATTAAGGGTGATTCTCCAACATACCAGCTTCTGCACCCCCGAGACGGTGCGGTTGGCGTGGCGCAGGGAATACGTCAGGCGGTTCACTCCATCACAAGTCTCCCCGTTCCCATAGAAACCGACAGCGATGCCAGCGCTAAAGTGCAGACAAAGAGAGAGAGGGGAGGCATGGTGAGGAGGAGGAGGGTTTAGCTAAAAAAGACACGGAGCGCAGAGAGGGAGGCGTGTGAACTCTGCATTAACCCTGTCGCTTCAACGGGCCCCATTCACGTCCAGCAGAAAGAAAGAGTCCATAGAGAACCATGGAGACACGGAGGAATGGAGCAGCTATGCCCCGGACCTTCCTCCAAGCCGACAAAAGCCCCACTCAGACTGGACATCCGATTTATCCCCTCGTATGGCTCAAAATAACACACCAGTCCAAAAATATAGCTTTAAACAAATACAACAACTGTTAAATCGTTTACTCTGTATGCGTACTTGTACTTGAGGGTTTTTGGCTTGTACCACAGCATCCTTGAGGTTTATTTCACTTGTTTGTGTACGTAATGGACTGAAGACTTTATTTTGATGCAGAATTATATTTAACACTATTAGAAACTTTATTCTATGGACATAGTGAAAGAATTACGATTATGTTTAACTTAGTTTGGAACACGTCTAGTAAAATATGTACTTACACAATACAATGTGAAATATCGTGTAATATCATGATGAAGTTTCACGTTTAAACAATTATTGTATTTTGTTTTAAATGAAAACAACAACCACTTAGAAGAAAACATGGATAAGTTGCTTTTTTCTGCACAATTTGTTAGAATGATGTTGATTGTTGACAATGACGTTGTCTTTTTAATATGATAAACTAGAATAGATGGACTAGTTTATTGCCCCATTCCTGTATTTACTACTAGTTTAGTCCTGCTTTATGATAGTTACCAAAGTATAACTAGCCAGGTTTATCGAAATTGCAGATCATGCTGTTGCTATAATGACCCAAAGCTCAACATTTCACCTTGTTCACACCAACAAAACACTATAAGAAGCTTTTTTTTTCTTCTTTAAAAAAAAAAATCAAATTCTACAGACAGTAGAAGTAGTAGTATCAATGCTCGGTTTGTGGTTTGTGGTCGAAACATGCAAACACTTTGATTTAACCTCAAAATATAATCAAAGCTTTCCTGTGTCTTTTCATCTATCAGTTTTTCACATCGTTGTTGTGTAACTTCATACAGCGCTCTCACTTTGCCCGATGAGCTCACAAAGAGGGGTGTGAAGGAACTCAACAAACTGTCCTGGGAGCTTCTGTGACTGGATGATTTAAGAGCAAAGTGACTCATCTCATCAAGGATTATTTTCTCAGACCAGATTGAAATACGTGACTATAAACTGGGATGGAGGAGCGTTTTTACTGTCACACACCTGCGCTACTGTCCGGAAGAAGTCGGACTGTATATACCAGTACAAAAACAGAGGAAAAACTGGTGTAAATGAGCTGACAAGACACGTCAAGTGACTATGAGTGAGCGGGCGACACATCACATGTGACAAACAAACTGGTGTGACAAAAATAATCATTTAAAATACATTATGAGAAGATGAAAATGAACCGCAGTGACAAACAAAATGATGACTTCTCTTATTTATTTCAGTGTATTGCTTCCCTTGCGCAGTGAATAAAGTGAACTGCCATTTATAAAGGTTTCTTATAAAGTCGTGACACATCATTGTACCGAGGAGCACAGAAACTTCTACGAAAAAAGCGTAACACTATCTCTCAGTTGTGTCTCACTTGGCTAACCTCAATGAGAAGACATTTTGTGGTCTATCGACAAATGGACCATTTTATGCCATGTCAGACCCTTCAGTGTTCAGCCAACAGCACTCAGGGAATCAATGGTGCTCCCTCTTCCTGGAGAGCAGCTCGTCTCACTGCAGTGGTGCGCAGGAGCAAAGTGGAAGACCAACATCGCCCGGTAATGTAATAAAACACCACTTTCGACATTAGAAATCAGATTTACAGGCTATGAAAGACTTGGAACATATATAAATATTGTGTTGCTTGGGGTAGATGGCTGAACATGGTGGAACTGTGCCAGACTAAGGATAAGTGAAGGCAAAACAATCCAAAACCTTCCCGTAACACATTGGTCGATTCTGTAGAAAAACAAAGATGGTAATTGTAATGCAGTTCCTGTACAACTCATGTCCCTGGGCTCACTCTGAGCTGCTCTGGCTGTGGTGATGGTTCCCGAGAGGCTAATCATTGGGATGCAAGAAAAACAGGAAACTAATGCACAGTTCCAGGAGAGAAACTGTGTGCAGATGGGATATCTGTCAATATGGAAAAATGACACCAACACACACAGATACACATACATATACACTAGGGCTGTAGTCCACTAAAGAAATTCTTGGTCGACTAAAGACCTGGCCTATCGACCGATTAATCGACAACAAAGGGGTGTGGTAAAAAGATATCAAAACTATGAAGTATCTCCATGTATCTGACCCAAACTGCACTCAAAAGATCACAACACACATGCGTGTTGGACTCCAAAATCTTCAACCAACTCACTCCATATCTTCTTGTTTTCACTGTTTTGGCAATATAAATCCTTAAAATATAAATAAAATAATTAGTGGAATAATAAAAATGTTGGTCGACTAAGACTCATTGACCAATTAATTGACTAAACGACTAACGGTATACAGCCCTAATATACACAGAACTGAGCAAAAGGTTTATTGACGGTTTTAATGTTTTAAATTTCTGTTTTGGCTATTACATCTGTGCTGTATAACGACAGAGCAACAATAGCTTGTCCCCTGATCAAAGGTCAGAGGTTCGACTTCCGCCCCTAACATAAATATTGTTAGTAGACCGGTCAGAAGTTCCTTGATGTAATGCAGTTTGTGCCTTAAAGGTTGAAAGGTGCTATATAAATAATATTAACATTTAATTATTTACATAATTTCTCTGACCTTTGTAGTTTGTTTGTAGACCATTTTCTTCCCCTTTTGTATTAGACCCATCCTTCAATCCGTGCAAGGAGTAACTAAACCAAGAACATCCCACTCAGAGACTCAAATCTTGTATTTTCCTGCTGTAATGTGAAATGCTAGTCTGCCACTGTGCAGATCCTTACACAGGACTGTAATCCCAAATATATGGCTTTGATTTTTCCGTTTTACAAAAGACACAGAAGCTTGCTGTTGCTTTGCACCTCCAACAGGTCCCACTGAATCCCACGTACCTGCAGACGAGCGTGGCGATGATGACGCACCAGGCCGTGCAGCAGCAGTCTGCGTTGGTGCGTTCATCGTCCTTCTTCCTCCGACAGCAGAGACAGAGCGAGTAGATGAAGAGGAACACCAGGTCCAGAGCCAGACAGGCCAGCGCCACACCTCCCAGCAACAGGATGGACTAAAAAGAGAGCAGAGGTTATGGAAACATGGCCATTATAACAGACGGGTAATGGACAACAAATACACACTCTTTTTGATCCAAGTAGAACTGCTCGATTATGGATAAGAACTATTTGAGGCAAAGGGAGGAAATTATTTATGTACTGTTCAAAGTTAATATCTACAGGAAGAAGAAACTAGGGCTGAAACTGACTATTGTTTTGGCAATTATTTGTTTGATTAATCAATTCATCATTAAATCGCAGTGTTTTTATGAAGTCTTTTGACAAGGAATGTCACAATATTAAATTTTAGTGTTACGATTATTGTGAAAAGAAACATCACGGTTAAATGATTATTCATGATTAGTGATGACACCAAGACCAGACAACGGTAACAGAAACAGAAACAATTTTTTCAATTGTCTGATAGTTCACCAGATGTGACCAGATTTATGAAAGATAAAGTAAAGTGATTAAGTACATTTTCATTTTTGGCCTTTGTTTAACAAGGAAAGTCCCACTGAGATTCAGAATCTCTTTTTCAGGGGAGTCCTTGCCCCAGAAGGGAGAAGCGGTAGGGTAAACCAGAGAACCCAGAGGTAACTTACACAGACACAGGGAGAACATGCAAACTCCACACAGAATTAAACGCTCATATATTTATTAGTTTATCAAAACATCAAATTCAGGGTTGCTTTTTTAAGAACATAGGCTGAACTATAATAAGTAAGTACGATTATATTGTGACTCGAGTAATCACGATTATCCATTAACCAAATAATCTTGACATCCCTATTATGGATTTGCTTACAGTATACTTGCAAACAAAATAGGGTTTGTGACATAAATTTGAAATGTTTGTCCAATAAATAAAACCTGTCTATTAAGTGGGGCAATTATTTAAATAACTAAATTATTCCAATTACTTGTTTTAGTCATTTATCTGAATGAGCATCCAGATCATTCAGAGTACGGCTGCTCGATTATGGCAAAAATTATAATCACGACTATCTCACTCATAATTGAAATCACCATTATTTCGAACAATTACTTGTATATTGTCAAAATTATCCTATATAGAAATTATACACAAATATATTTTATTAGTAATGTTTTAGAAAAGTGCCTTTGCACCAGGTTTTGAGGCAAAAAGAGTGCACTAACTCTGAACAGAAAGCAATTAATTGTATTTACATTTTTGTAATTGAATAGAGTAATCATGAATATATAAAAGATTATTTGCACAGCCCTAATTCAGAGTATACCTTTGTTTGTTAATTACAAAAAATAATGCAGTAATAGCACAATCCTCTCCAAGTGGAGGAGAGGACCCACAGGAGCAGCATTTTGCCTTTAAACATAAAACTGGGCCTAATGTCACTTGGGTGCCATCCTGACACTGTCCACTTTGCTCTCGTTGTGTTCTGCCACACGGAGGTCATGAATATGTAATGAAAGAAGCTCTTCTGCAGCTCTGGCCTAAATTGGACTGTCAACAGTTTTGCACGCACTGCATTGGGAGACATTAGCTCAGAGAAAGCCCCAAGTGAAGGAGAAAACATCTTGAAATGAGATATTGTTGTTTTACTTGGAAACCCTGAAGGTAGCTCGAGTTTAAGCAAAATACATACAACGAGTGTTTCCCACAGAATTCTGCTGAGATTATTGTGGCTAAAGAGATCCTTGTTTGAATAATTTTAGAGCCTGCAGTTTTTAAAAAGCTGAAAAGTTTAACAGTGCCTCTATTATTAGAAGGACAATAATCAAAAAGCACAATTAGTCAAACAAGAACTGTGCGATTTTAGCCGAGATTCAGCCATTTCTAATCCTCAATGATCTGCTTTTTCAATCTCTGGCTGTAAAAGCATGAGGTTTGGAGCAGAGGAATAAATAAATGAGACTTTTTTTTTTGTTAAATGGCAAAGATTAAAAGTATGTTTCTTTTATTCTTCTGGAAAATAACATTGAAAGACATAATTTCTTTTAATAAGAGAACATTAGGATGAATTAAAATGAGGACGGAAATTGTGATTCATTTTTTGACATATCACTCAGCTCCACGTTAAACCAGTTGATTCGTCTTCAGCTCGATACTTAACACCAATTTCAGCACCACAGTGATGACAAAAACCCTTTTATTACACATCAGACAGTGAATTTGAAGACAACATTTTAGTACTTTCTTTGTTGCCATGTGGTTTGATCCTCATTCTAATGAAGGTAAAGATCATTCTAATGAAAATTCCAGTTTTGACATATCAGTGATTTTTTAGTATTGATTTCTGTTCAAATGAGTATCATGTGAGTAGTATGAGTTTTGATACTAGTTTTAGAATTGATCTGATTTAGGGCTGTAATCCTTTAGTCCATCAATTGGTCAATGTTGTATTGGTCGACTATTCATTTTATTTAGATAATAAGGATTTATATGGGACAGCAAAAAACAGAAGATATGCTGAAGATTTTGGAACTAATCCATGAGTTAAATCTACAATTCTATAAATACTGTAGTACTTTTTGCATAAATTGTTGTTATTGCATTAAATTCTGTGCAGTTGTGGTGTTTTGAGTTTATTTTGCATCAGATACATGGAAATACTTCATAGTTTTGAGAGTTTTTGCCACATCTTTAGTTGATAGGACATGTCTTTAAGGATTTCTTAAATCAACTACATCCCTAATCTGATTTTTTTATACTTTTGACAGCCGTCTATCTATGTGAGAATTCATAACCTCCTTTAATCAACAGTAAAAAACTGCTTCCTATCAGCGTCGCCAATACTTATACGGGTTATTGTGCAACCACAACGCTCATAGCTTTAGACAATGGGTCTCCTCTCAGTCTGCCTCTACTTCAATCACTCAACTGAGCTCCATATAAACATATTTAAATAGACTTGAATTGCTCTGTCAACTGAGTGGTGTCTCCAGTCGATATTGCAGTTGTTCACAGCGCCGAAATGCCTCTCCGTTCTGCCGTTTTTTTGCCCCATTTCCGACGCACTGACCCAGCAGAGAGAAAAGCGATGATGCAGCAGGAGTGAAAGGAGTTGTGACACATTAAAAAACACCTGTTATTTAGCGTTATTATGGGGTCAGCGCATAACAATGACAACTACAACTCAGACTCAGCCATCTGGAAAAAGCAGGTTTTCCCCTCCAGCGCCTGTGAGAGCACTGCGCTGACAATAATTACCAGCCTGTCATTACTGTACGAGCAGTTGGTTTGTTTAAGTCAGTTTATATTTGACACAGCAACACTTAATTATTCAAGTGCACTTTTATTTCGAGCATTTAAGCAAACAGCTACAACTATAAACTGTCAATTAAATGTTTATGATCTCCAGTCTAGACAAGGCAAGTGTTTCAACTGTAAAATACAATGTAATCCTTTTTGGGGAAATTCAGTCTAAGAATACAGTATAAGGCTGCGTTTGCCCTGGTTTGATCCCGGTTTAGTCCTGATGGTCCTGTCCTGGTCCTGGTTTAGTTCTGGTCCAGTCATAGTTTGGATCTGGATTTAATTCCAGTTTAGTTGTAGTGTGCGAGCAAGTGTAAACAAAGCTTAATTTGTGCTTTAAAGCGTAAATTCCCGCTCCAAAATTGTGATATTAATCTTTTTCCATATCGCCCACCCCTACTCCATGGTAACCACGGATTCTGCCAGCACTCTGACCATCAGTGTCAGTGTCATGAATCTGAACCCGGTTATGCAGGGCAGGTGGAAATGCCCCAAAAGATAAAGACCGTCCCAAAATGATTCACACCTATAAATGTTCGAATGAGCATCTAGTTTCGATACTAGTTTTGAAGCTATCGTGTGGTGAAGGTGTCTGTACGATACGGCGGCACGATATTGGAAAATATTGCGATATGGGATACGGCTATTAAGATGGATATCATTGTGATATTTAAATACACCTTTTGACTAAAGTTGATGTGAGTTTAGCCAGGACCAGGGCTGTCACTATCGATTATTTTAGTCGTCAACCAGTCAGCGATTATTTCTACTGTAGATCAAGACATTTTTAACCAAACAAATGTTGCAGTATTGTGAATGACGGCTTCTATATAGAGAATATTTATGAATAAAGTGTATAATTGAGGACAATCAGAAATGGTTTATTCTTTTTTTGCCATTTTTTTCTTTGATAATATCACTGTCTTTGTTATAAAAGTCTTTAAGCTTGTGTTTTAGAGTCTGTTAAGTCCAGAGAACGACGACCGTCATCAAAATACGACTGCAATTACTCTTTATAGTCGATTTTACAATTATTCTACTAATTGTTGCAGCCCTATTTTTGATGCATTAATGTTTCTATCAGATGGAAGACTTCGGTGTTACTGCGATTTATTTTGTGATATCAGTACTTGTGCGATATATTCTGCAGCCCTAATGTACGAGATGTTTGGCAGTGCGTCTGCAGCTCCGGAGAGAGACACGGACCAAACGCAAGCAGGATTACTGAAAGTTTCTGAAACCCAAACAAACCATAACTCCAGATGTCACATTATTAAAAGGCATAAAGCAATGAAATCTTTATAATATTGCCTTAAATCAAACAGCAGCCAATAGCCGGAACAGATCTCCCCACCAGGAAGGATGATTCATTCTTAAAATAAAGTACACTTGACATCTGTGAACGCACAATGTCCTACTTTTCCATTCTCGCCTATTCATTCTCGCAACCCCAGTTTGATTGGCTCTTCTTCAAAAACCACAGCTCTAAGCATTTTGTGAAAAGTAATAATTGATTGGTGTCATACTGAAACAAATCTCTGAGATTGAATTATGTATGCACTTGACCTCTAAGCAAAGATAGGGCTTTACAGTCACGTCAATAATTAAAGAAGCATCATTTCCATACTACCACTAACATAATGTTCTCCCCTCCCCCAGCTTTACTTGTGCAGCAGCCTGTACATTCTCCTTCTGGAAACCCAACAAATATACTGGCCCTTTTAAGCTAAAACAAGCAATTTAGTGTTAAAGAGTACATATTATGTTTTTTTAGGTATTTAGTTCATTATTATACATTTTCGTCATTCTAAACTGCTCAAACTGCTCAAACCTGCCTTGCTTCTTCATAATGACAATTCACCTTTGCAGCCATCGTGTGTTGTTACTGTAGTATAATGGCAACTAGGGATGGGACAATAAACAACATTATTTATCACGATAAAAGACGAGACAATAATCGTTCGTGGTACGTTTTGTGTAAATTAGATAATCGCCAATCAAGATAATCGCCATTTTATCACCAGATGGCAGAAAAAGCTGCTAATGTCTAGCTCCTTGATTTTCTACCAGTGTGCCAGGGAACACTAGTGTGCCTTGAAATGTCAAATTTAAGTGAACAGATTCACAAATGCAGATATAATTAACTAATTAAACATTTTGGAGTGTCCAGAGAAACTTCTGCACCAAAAAGCAACTCAAAACCATCAGTAGACATTATTTACTATATCTCTTTGACTAAATTGTCCGATTTAATAATGTTTAAGTAGTAGGTCATGCGTCATCTTTTAAACCCAAAAAGTGAGCCACAACTCAAAAAAGGTTGAAAAATGTTGGTCTGGATCGTTGTTTTCACCTAACAAAGTATATTTTTTTTTTATAACAGAACTTGTTCTCATTCATAATTTTAACATTTAAATATTACAATCCAAAACAACAAGAAGACATATTACTGTTACACAGGCCATTATAATCGTGACACAAAACTTCAATATCGTCCAATGTCTAAAGGCTACATGACATTTTTGAGTCTGAACTTTAAAAAAAAAAAAAAAATTATAAGTATAAAGCAGTGGGCAGAGATAGAGGGTAGGTTAAAACTGAAACTGTCAAAGCACAGTCTGGAATGCAGGGCAATATTGGATTCCTCAAACATGAATAAATCGAAATACAACTTTGAGTAAGCAAAAGATGAGAGAACACCGTTATAACATGGTCAAAAGCTCATAAAAGTCAATTTTGCATGATATGTCTGCTTAAGAATGACTTTACGTCTGACTTTGGGGCAGAGCTAATAAGTTTAAGTCTATTTAAGAAGTAGGTCTAGTCAGGACAGCTTAGTTAGGTGTTTGGGATCACACGTTTGACGATGCCAGCTGGCCCGGGTCTGCTTGAAGGTCAGAAGAAGCCACAGATGGTGAAGAGATCAAAAGTTTAACAGGGCAAACAAGAGAGTTACAAGCCATTTGTTATCCTAAGATTGGTTCGATTAGCTTCAAACAATTAGAAATTCATTTGTTTTTTATTCTATTTCCTTGCTTTGTCTTACTGAAAATGACAAATAAACTAAATGAGCAGGGTTTAATGCAAGTTTTTTTGATCAGTGATGGTCAATTATTAGCCTATTAATGATTTCAATTGTGCTTTTAGACAGTGGTCAATTAATCCATTTATTGAATTCATCATCACCTTTATATTTCCTTAAAACTCAACTTTCTGTTCTGACTAAGCCTGCAACAAACAATTTTTAATAGTCAACTAGTTTGATTAGTCGACTAGTCAATAATGCCGCTGTGTTTATTATAAAATGTTTTGTTTGTATGAGTCTGTGTGGTCCAGATAATGATCATCAAAATACAACTGCAATAATTTTTTTAGTCAACTACCGGTAGTCACAATGAGTCAGTTACCGCAGCCATAATTCAGACCATGATGGATTACTGATAAAACTAGTTTTCCTTGTTGGATTTAGGTTGGGTAAGCCACATAAGTGAGATACACAGATTTACAAAAACAACAATATATCATTCATTTACAAGGGGATCAACGAATGCCTGTGTGACACGCCTTTGCACCGAGGGAGGAAGCTGTACTATTGACAATATAAGGTGTTTCCTCTACTCACTACATTGTCCTGTGAATCTACATGCATTTGAAACCAGATAAGACTTAATTACCTGCTGATAAGGCCAGTCCTCTGGTTGGAAATCGCTGCTGGTTTGTTGGAACTTGAAGTTGAAGTGCGGGAGTCTGTGCAGCAGGTTAACCCACCACGGTGCAGAGTAGCTAACCACAGCAGCCATGGCGAGTGTGTCAAAGCAGGCTCAGCAAACAAGCAAACAGGAAATGATGCTTGGCACTATGATCAGACAGGAGAGTCCACTTCATAAAGACACACCGCTTCAAGGCTGGGAAAGAAACAATAAACACAAAAATATGAAGTAGGGCTTTAGTTTGTTAATCTTTCAAGTCCATTAATCATTTGACCAATCAGGCAACTTATTATTTTACAAATATTATACAGATTTATAGATCACAATAGAAAGGAGAATGCATGGTTTGAGATATCAGGAGAATTGGGAGTTTAATCTGCCTTTTCATTTATAAAGATGCTCATCCTCTGCATGCTCAAGTGTTTTTGCACAAGATCCGAAAATTAATAGCTTTTTCCAGCGCCACAGATTAATTGATGCACTGGGAATGTGTTGAGAGAATTTCTTGTTGACTACAGCCTAATATGAAGTAGCATAGACATGTCAAAACATTACATCCATCTGTATTTTTAATAAAAGTTCTCACTTTTAAGGCTGCAACTAACTGTTACTTTGGTTATCAGCAGTCAGTGATTGTTTATAAGATTAGTAGAATAGTCTAACAATTATTTATATTGTTTTATGAGACTTTAAACACATTTTTAACTAAATAAATATTGCAATATGGTGACTGAAGGCTTCTTGATAGAGAATATTTACAAATAAACTGTATAATTGATGAAAATTATTTATTAATTTTTGCCATTTTAAAGGGATAACACCACTGTCTATGAGTTAAAACGTCGTATTTTGCTTATGTCTTAAAGTCCAGTAACTAATTACGATTCTCAAATTACGATAACGATTATTTTAATAGTCGAATAGTCACTATTATTCCGATTAATCGTTGCAGCCTTAACATTTTCCAACACAACAATCGATAACAGATGCTTTCACGATATAATTAGCTGTGACAGAAATCAGAGAAATGCAAATATTAACAAATAGTGCATTACTAGGTCAGGAGCAGATCCCCACAGTTAGCCTAAGCATGCTAACCACTAACTAGCTTGTTAACCTAGATCTGAGTAAACCCTGCAAGTCTGGGGTCAACTCTCTTAGCTGGAAGTCCCCGAGTCTGTGAACATCTATTTACAAGTATTTATAATTATCTTTAATGCAATCTGTTGTTGCATGCCATTTTATACCTGTAATGTAGCGAGCTAGCGTTAGCCGGTTGGGTTGGTGGTTGTTAATTCACCCACAGCAGAAGAAGCGGCGGAGGAAAACAAGAAGTAGTCTCTCTTTTGTTCTTCTTGACATTATCGTCCGTGGATTTGTTACATCCTGCTGAGTCGTGTTCTCAGTTCCTCATTTTTCTGGAGTAATTTGCCTTCGAGTCGCTCCCCCGAATGTGCTCCGTGTAAAGGTCCATGCAGTTCGCTGGTTGAGTGCGGGGACACCACGGGGGAGACTGGAGTCACTTGTGTTCACTCGCCCAGCTGGCAGCCTGCCTCTGCCCGGTGTAGCGCCCGATTCTGCCCCCCTGTGGACAAATGGACCCCAAGAAAATACAGAGGGAAAAGTGATCGTAGAAATTAGCTCTAGCTGCGACAATCAAGTTCAAGAAGCAAGTCAGCAATTATTATTTCCATCAATCGACTAGTTAATTAAATAGTCATTGTACGTTGAGACTTTTTATATAAAGGTTAAACTATGATGTAGGCTTCTAGAGAAACGGAGTATTTGCAAATGAAATGTATTATTGATGAAACTTAGAAACTGTTGTTCTGTTTTGCCATTTTGATTTAATAAAGTTGCTGTCTTTGTTATAGAAAGGTCTTTTTGTGTGTGTTTTGGAGTCTGTATGGTCATGATAACGAGTATGATTATCAAAACACGACTATGATTTTTTCCCCAGACGACGAGTCACAATTAGTTAATTAATCATTGCTGCCCTAATAGCTAATATAATTATAAAAATGACCTGCCAGTACACTGAATACAATCCTCGTGTATTTATATAATTATGTTGGAACTTTTCATGTTGGTCAACTTTTTGTCTTTCTTCAACTTTTAAAAAAGGCATACACAAAGACTGTAAATCTTTTCTATGTAAATTAATAAATTAAAATGGTCCCAAAGCCTATATTAAGGCCCCAACAAATATTCATGATTTTCTGATGATGATTTTCTGATGATTCATGATCTTTTGAATAAGCAAAAATTCTTAAAATATCACATATTAACAGGAAGCTGTCACCCATGAATAGCCTAAACCCATTCAAGCAATTTATTAAATTTGCCTTTAAGCTATTTTTAATTATCATTATTATTATTATTATTGTTTATTTATTTATTTATTTATTTTCTGCATTTCTAGTTCAACTTTTTGTTACGCTTTGCCTATCTTTAATCTTTAAAAGGCACCGCATGACAGCATTTTCTTCATACATAGCCAATCAGAAAATGGTCCCAAAGGCCCTTTTATGAAATGGCTCACAAATGTCAACAATACCCTAATTTTTTGACATAAAGAGTTGTAACGTCAGTCTTCAACTCATTGGCTCAATAATCCGTCAGGGAAACAGAATTCGTCACAGCCCCACACCAAGACAAAACAAGACCCACTTACGCCATCTGGTGGACCCGTGGTTGAATCAATGATAGGTTTACGTTGCACTGGAAATGTCACAATCACTTGGACTCCGTGTTAAATCTGGGGTAAAAGGGGATTATTGTATGTGCGTTGCGGCTGAGGGGGTTTAGGTCCTTCACCTTCTGTTGGTCAGTCTGTTCATCTCGACTGGAGCCATTAAAGGATCTAATAAGGCAATAGTCTTTTTGTGAATGAAGAAGGTTTTACTCGTGGGAAAATAGCCCAGAGCAAATAATAGGCTTATTAACGGCCAAATAAAGTTTATATAACCCTTACGTTTATTTGCACAGCTAAATTCAGTTTCTAATAACAGAGAGGATTTTATTAAACTATTAAATTAGGCTGAGCAATAATTTGTTTTTAGTAGCCCTATAAGCCTGAAATATAAGGGATACTAAAATTCAGTTATAACAAGCGTCCAAAAATATTATTGTCATGAAATAATTATAAGATAGAGCAAATTCTCTGTTTATGATTTCCTTCACGCTTCAGTGTTTCTTTCACATAGTTGAGGAAGAATCAGTTCATTTCTGCCTGACAGGAATATCAAGCAGGGATAAACCTACACTAAGAGAAATAACCAGTTTAACAAGTGAAACAAGGAAATTGAGTGTTCGTGAAGGCGACTTGTTTTGCTTCACAAATAGTTCACTTCTACGCATCTTTAAATGGCTGCGTTGATTCGTGCATTACTCGTCACTGTGTGTAAGTGACACTTTTACTACTGTGTCCCGAGCTTGGACTTTAACCAGCGCCCTCTACAACTTTAAGAAATGAATTACTAGTTTTTTCTTTTCTGCAGGAAATCACATGGAGGTGCTCTTGCGCTCACATGACAGTCAGAGCCATGGCAGTGGAGATCCACGAAGGTAGCGTGAGAATTTATTTCATGACATCTTAAGCGGACAGTTTTAAGAGTTTATTTTGGCATTTCACTCAGAGACAGATTTGTGTTTGCTTTTAAATCGCCAGTTTCCACATTTCAACAAGCGTAGTTTAGAGTGATGCTCGCCCTTTTCGAAAACCAATTTTTGCGCGTCACGTTAACGTCAAAATAAGTTGTCACATTAAAACGACACGTATCTTTCCCGTTTTAGATCACAGCTGTTTACTCGGCGATGCAAACGCGCGGAAAGATCCCTCGCACTAAAAGTTTTGTAATGTTTTTGTTGCCACGTGAAAATCTGTCATCCTGCAGCAGCGGTTACGCAGCAGAGCAGAGGATGCCCAAAAAGTTCTGAATGTACAATTAAGCACTTTGCGTTTTTGATGGCTGCAACTCTGTCAAAACGATCCGAAATGTTTTCAAATGACTCAAAAACGGCGTGCCTTATTTATGATTTGTGATAATGTAGCACGGAACATAACGGTCTGGATTCTGTGTTGAAATGCGTGATTTCTAGGACTAAAAATGACGAACTTCCATTGGACACAAGTGGTTTGGGTGAATAAATATGAAGAGATATTGTTCCTCTTTTAGGCTCAGTTCCTGCCTATTACAGAGAAGTGTATGAGGCCATCCACTGTAGGACACATGAGAAAGTGCAGTTGGAGGTTTTTCAGCGATTACTTCAAAAGACTGAACTCTCCAAGCCACTCATAGGCCAGGTGAGACTTTTATGAGAGCAAAATCTACTACACACAGTCTTAGAAGTATGTCTCATTGTTGCTTTTATTCAGTTTTTTACTCAAAAGTCTTATTTCGATAACATTATGTCAAGTTGCCCTTTATCTGAAGTATGTCTTAATGATAAAAGTGTCTCTTGAGCATATCTTGTTTTAGTGTTAGAGCCTTATTGTCATGTAGAAGCTGTCTGTTTCCTGGTTTCCCGGTGCACCAGTCTTTTGTGTTGAGTTTGCACTTTCTGAGGGAGGAATGTGTCCACACCACAGTTGAATCTTGTGTAAAACTGACCTCCGAGACTCATGTCATTGTCCTCCTCAGATTGTTGAACATGTCGAGTGCACGGACGGATACCTGAACAAGCTGGCCCTCTACAAAGCCCTAGCTCTGATCGCTTTGGCTCAACAAGGAAAGCAACCGAGCCCCAAACTGTTGGAAAACTGCATTCAGGGTAAGCTACAACAACACCGAATGTTGTGCTTAATGAGTAGCTTTGTAATTGGCCTCTCTGACCAAGCGAAACCTCCCCAGTCATCTGTCTTTTTTTCGTACGAACCGATGTTTGTCCTTTATTGTCTTTTATTGCACTGCTCCTTATTGTGGTTTTTATAATCATATAGAATTCAAGAAAATGCCTTAAAACGGTGAGGCTAGATTTGTGTTGCAGGGTGGTGTTTTGTCCAAGGATGTCACAATATCAAATGCTAGTGTTGCAATTATTGTGAGAAGAAACATCACTATTTCACGATTATTCACGATGGTTGGCACTGTCTAGCTTTAAGAAATCAAACTGCCTGAATGAAAAAGTAATTATATTGTCACATAAACAGACAGATAAAAAAGTACTTTACATTTGGTGTTACTTTTTGGATTATAAATTGAACTGAAATTAATCATTTTTTCTATTATTATTTCTCAGTTCTTACGATTATATTGTGGCTTGAATAATCTAGTTTGGTCTGTTGGCTTCATGTGTCCATAACTCCCGTCGTACGACCTGGCCATTTATGTTTTTCATTGCGGTTTTCTTTACTCCGGTCTGAGGAAATCCAACCTTCTGTCTTTATTTAAGGCGTCTCTGTTATTTCAGGTGGCTGCTGCATGCCACTTCCTGCCAGTGCAAGGACTTACTTTTCTACATTTATTGCAACACATTTATTTTCAGTCATGCCATCCCTGGAATGAAATGGAGTAAATGAAAGAATGGCAGATCACATGAACCACATGATCAGCATTGTGCAAGTCGAATACGTTAAACAAGGCTCAATTTGATCTGAATGGCAGTTTGATTGGTCTTAGTTGTCAAAACACAAAGACTGCATTTATTAGAGTAATTAACATAAGCATCTGCAAACAACATTATGTTAAAAAGCAAACAAAACTGCAAACACTATTGTAAAGATCTCAACAAAGCATGTTCTGAAATGCATGTGATTCTTGTATTTGTTTTGCAGATAATAATTCAGTCTTCTCAAGTTGACGTGGGAGATAAATCGTGAAATGGATAATAGTGCAAACTTAGAATATCTTGTATACTGTCTATAATTAAAACTATCACCTTTTAAAAAGAGACAGAATCACGTAGTGTAATCTTCCAAACAAGAATATAAGTCATATTTTCTTCCCTTTATGGTCTATTCATGTGCTGTGCTTGGCTTAAACCTCAACCAAGACATTTACAGACATATTTTAGCAGTTTTCTGCAGCCTTGGAAACATATAATATTGATATTGTTGCTGAGATAATGCAAAAAACATTGAGTTATTACTTTTTGTCAATATCGCCCTCCTTTTCTTTCAAAGCAACAGGTTTTAAATGTGCTCTCTGATTCTAAAACAATGTTTTTCAGAAAAGTTACAATTAGATATTTTTCCAAACTTGGCCTACAATACACCAAAAGCTCAAATCATCCCAATAGAAGGAAAACCCATTTTGAGTGTTGAAATATCTTTTTATTTGAGCCTCATTTAACCAACAGGAAAAGTAAATATTAGACATTGATAGCGATTGTGTCGTGGCAGAGTTGCCTAAGCCTCAGCTCGGAGAGCCCAGAGACTTGAGCTGTCTGAGGATGCAGCCGGTGCAGGACGACGAGCTGACGCTGTCCCAGACCCTGGAACAGCTGCTGTCCCGGGACACGGTCCAGGTGGAGCTGATCCCCGAGAAGAAGGGACTGTTCCTCAAACATGTGGAGTACCAAGTCACCAGCCAGGCACGTACCGCTCTGTGAGAATGTGGGGACGTTTTTTGAGTAGTCTTGGTTTAAAGGTACATTATGTAACTTTTCTGACTACATAATGTTATTGCTGGGACTGGAGTGTCCCAAAGTATGGCATTAAACTTATTTTCCACTAATTTATTGAGATACAGGCATTTTTAAAGCTATAAAAACATGCAATCTTGCTGTGACTGGGCTCGCATCTCCACAGATCTGACCTGTAACTGTAAATATCACCTGCTTGCGTCAGTGGAGATCTACGTTTGCTAAGTTTAAGACTCATGGCAAATCGATAAGAAGACCTCACCAAGAAAAGTGACACAGTGCACCTTTAACAATAGCTAGACATGCAACTTAATTTGAAAGATTTATTTGATAATTTTTTTAGCTACATCTTTCAAATTTTACTCGCTGTTTTCTTTTTTATTGTCCTAGTTTAGCCTTGGGTTGGTCTTGGTTTAATCTGTATAATATTAACCTGTAAAATTGGACAAATACAGAATTCACAGTATCAAAAATGTTTTAAATACAGCTATAATATATAACTATTTTTGTATTTAACATCTCTATTATCAAACGTATAATTAGTGGTATATTATGGGTTTCTTATGACTTGCTTAGCACTTTGTCTTTAAAACGTGTTGTAGAAAGACTCTAGACTATACTGACATTTTTCATTTATTCGATGCATTTAAATTGCATTGCAGGGACAAATAGACTAATTAGTCCTTTTATTATCCTTCACAGCGTTATAAAATATCCGTTTATCGACGATACAGTGATTTTGACGTCTTCCATGAGGTTTTGCTGCAGAGATTTGCATACAGAGTCGTGCCAGCGCTGCCTCCAAAACGGATGCTAAAAGGAGGTGAGTCGGGTTTTTTTTCCCTGTGAAACAAACACCATCGATGTAAGTCAGTGTCTGTGTGAATGGTTTGCCCAGAAGGTGTTTTAAGCACTTATTTCGGTTCATTCATTTACTGCCTGAAAGAAACAAGGGGACCAGCGGCGTGGAAAATAGGCCTGTTGGGGTTCACAATGACTTAGTGTTTCAGAGTAACGATATGTCCGCACACATTTGTTTGTACCGAAAGATGTGTTCATTTGTGCAAGAGTTGCACAATAGATTTGAAAGTCATGAGATTGTGAGTCGGCGTCATTGTTAAAATAGTTGAAACGTCATGGTTATTTATAGTTTCTGAATGTTTTTTTTTACATTCACTTCCTGTTTTGGTCCTGGTTTGATACCAGTTTAATCTAGAGGCCGATACCATGGATTATTTTATTTGCCAAGTAATACCAAATATTGCGATACCAATCCAGTGAGTTTTGTACTACATGCATTGAAACTCCCTGACTATGAACAATTTTGCTTTGGATATAACTTTTTACTTTCAGTCTCTGCTTGAACTAATCAGAAAAGTAAATATATGTGCTGAAAACCTAATATACAAACAATTTATTACTAAAATGTAAACAAAATTCATATAAAAACTGCATTATTTTGAGAAATTTTAAGTATCGATATTTTTCGATACCTCTGTCAGTATCGATATATCAGTATTTAGTATTGATCTGCCCACTCACTATTTTAGTTCTAACGTAGTCCTGGTCTTGATTATGGCATAATTGAAATCATAAACTTTTATACTGAACAAATTAAACTGCAGAGAAAGTATAGACCCACTATATTTTATTTTGTGATACTTTTGTTTAAAAGCCCATGTAGATTTCAAAGGTGGTAGAACAAGCGCACATATTATTCTCTATAAAAGTTTACTGAAAACATTTTTGATCACATTCTTTATGTAAGTGAATGGAGGAAGAATTTGAATTGCACAGCTACAGTCTATGTTTATTTTAGTTCCTGTTCAGTCTCAGTTGTGATGCTGTAGCACTGGACTGGTTTGCTGCTTGGTGTAAGAACAGTTTTGCAACCGTTTCCTATTTCCTTTTGTGAATGAAGAATTTCTGAATCGGATGTTGCTGGTGTTTTATTTTCAATAACTACTGGCTTCCCCAGCTGAGATACTTTTGTTTACTTTTGAGTTTACCTGTGCAACAAAAATATATAAATAAAAAGAGTAATAAAGAGTTATGAGCAAAAGAATAGACACGGTCAAATGCTTAGAAGGATTAAAATGATCTGCCGGTGACCCCTTAAGTGCGTTTTGTAAATGGATTTTGTTTATATCTGATTCTGTTTACTGTTTGCTCCTTGAAATACTTAGTCTGACCTCGCAAAAGTTCGACAACACCTTTAAGAAATCTACAGATGGCACTGACTTGTGTAATATTTTTCTTTTCTGTCTGGGATGTGTGCACAGTGTTGACCTCCATCTCAGAGCGGGAGTTTATTGAAGGCAGGAGACGCGCCCTGGGCAGGTTTATTAACTTGGTGGCTCGACATCCGTTCTTCTCTGAGGACGAGCTGGTCAAGACCTTCCTCACCTTCAGTGGCACTGTATGTGATTTCTGTCGGCTTTTCTGTCCATTATCTTGAGTGTGATAAGGGGAACATCCTGTCACGAAGATGCCTTTATGCTCACTCTCCTTCACCTCTGTTTTCCATCAGGACGTCCAGACCAAGCTGCGAGATACTTATAAAAAAACAGGGGATGAGTTTATGACCAACAGAATTGCAACGCAGGCAAAGGTGAGGCCCTTCACTTACTGACAAGTGCAATAATGTTACCTTTTACGCACCAAATGGGGCAGAAGTTAACTTTGCAGCACAATTATAGGGTGGTAATAGTGGTTAAGTTTTATAATGCTTTTGTGTGTCTTTATCCGTTTTAATGCAATTTTTTCCTGTCACGTAAAGCAGTTTGGATTGCCTTGTATAAGAATTGTGCTCTGCAAATAAACTTTCCTTGCCTAATTGGACGGAAAAGGCACGGTAAATACAAATTGTAATTATGGTAATTATATGGTAATTATTCATGGAACCAGGACACATTTGGTAAATAAGTATTTAAAAATGAAAACATAGTGTCAAGTATGTTTCTAATAGAGTTTCTCAGTTACTGGAAAAATCCTAACCACAAATATCTGGCTCAAAACTGTAGTCACAATTACTTCTGTACAGTCAAAGTGCACTTGTATTGACCAAATACATTTTATTAGCAATGTTTTGTGACAGTTTTGTTTAAAAGCAGAAGTATATTCAAAAAGTGGCTCCAGTTTTTGAGAGAACCACAAGTGCACAAATAATTCTGAACATTCTGTAATTAATTGTATTTTCAATTAATTTTTTTTGTAATTGAATAGTAAGAACTGAAATCACAATTTTAAATTTGATTAATTGCACAGCCCTAGTTTTGTGCCGCTTTAAAACATGTAAACTTTGAACGGTAAACGGTGCTTTTAAAATATATAAAATAAAATAAAATAATTGAAGGTCCGTTTTTCTAGTAGCATAGCATTTATTCTATTGCAGGTGTTGTTATTGTTGAAAAATACTCATCAAACATGTATTCTTCCTGTGAGCGAGATCGCCTCACCGCAGATCTGACCTGTAACTTGGTCTGGTAGCATCACCTGCTTGTCTCCATGGAGATAGATATGGTTAATACCATACTGTGGAACATTCAAGGCAAACCATCTCCATGGAGACAAGGAAATGGCATACCTTCACCAGAAATGCTGCATAGAGCACCTTTAAATTTGAATAAAAGGGAGGTAACACATACATTTAAATCTCTGTTTAGTGTCCGAGCGCTGTTCTGTATAATAAAAGTTTTGCTTACAATTAATTAGGCTACTTCTTCTTTTCTAATGAGTTGTTTTAGCACACATGGGAGTGGATCATCCAGTTCCTCATAAAGTTTTCACTAAACTTTTTCCATTTTCTCTGTCAGGAATATCTCCCGGCTGACATCCAGGCCCAGTTCTCCACAAGTCGAGAACTCATTAGAAATATTCACAACAGTTTCTTTAAACTTCGCGACCGGGCTGAGAAGATGGCGGAGCGCTCAAAGGAAAACGCCACTGATCTGCTTTTGTTTGGCAAGGAGCTCAGGTATTTCATCACTGCGAACACTGTCAAAGTCTGTAGGTTTTGGACTATGAAAAATAATCTCGGGGGGATTCAGGCTCCTCTGTGTTGTGTCTCCAGTGGCTGCTTGACTTGGGGATTTGAGAGTTTTGGCAGTTTAGACACAACAATATTGCCTTCTGTTTTTTTGCAGTAATCTGGGCTCAGATGCTTCGACTATTCCCTGCTTTGCGTCGTCCCAGAGCAGCTGGGGGGCCCTGCGTCAGTCCCTCAAGAGTTTGTCTGTGGAGTTTGCCGTGTTGTCGGACAAAGCTGCTCAGCAAGTAAATTACCTCCACTCTCAAAACACAGCACCTGTTTGGATGAAATTGTCCAAATCTGGAGCTAAGGGACAAAATGTCTTTGTGTTTGTGATGTCTGCAGGGTAGAAGAGAAGAGGATGATGTGGTGGAAAGATTAAACCTTTTTCTGGATTTGCTGCAGTCGTACAAGGTTTGTTGTTCCTCAAACTTGGGAATTTGTCCTATCCTGATAAACGATACATATCTTTAACGTGCTGATTAAAATGAACAGAGCAGTGGCGCAGATTTACTATTTACACATTAATTTATCGTGATGTTTACGTTATGGCCAAATTTATATCTTTCTGAAAATTAGGTGGATATGTCTTAGCTATGAATATGTTCCCCTGCCTTGCCCTACTGTATAACTTAACTGTTTTAATTGCAGTTTCTTACAAGTAAATGACGACCATCTAATTTATTAACCCATTTTTCTAGACTTGCAACTACCATTTATTCTCCTGATTATTCTTTTGATTAGCCGATTAGTTGATGGCTCACAAAACCATGAAGAGAAGATTTAAACTAAATCTGACCAAGATGAACATAAAGAGGTTACTTTGCTGGATTAGAGATTACAAGATTGTATTCAATTACTAAATGTGTTGATTATTATTTAAATAATCTATAGTTGCAGTGAATCGATTTATCTTGATTCATACCTGCATTTTTTTTAACATATTCTCAGGCTAACAGTGATTCTTCATTTCGTATATATCTGGTACATTTTCAGTTATTTACTTTTAGATTTACTTGTTTTTATAAGATTTATGTCTAAAATCATCCAATAAATATATTCCTAACATGTCAAATTTATTACTACGATTTTATATGCAAATGCCATTCAATTTGGCCTTCGTTAATCAAAATAATAATTTAAGATCGATCACTGGAGCTTCTTGGAGCATTTAGGGATTTGCAATCAGTGAATGATAAAATGAGACTTAAATACATATTCAGAAAACTCACAACAACTCTCACTTTAATTTGCTTTTACTTACAATTTCAAACTACTGAAATTAATTTGTTATGAGCGGTAATGGGAATGATGCGGGACGTTGGGAAACACTGGCATGGTCGCCAGCTCCAAAAAAAACAAAACAAAACAAAACTGACCAACAGGTTTAATTTTATGACTAAACACTGACTTGTCACTGAATGTATTTAACCAAAGAACATAAAAGGAAAAGGAGAAAGTGCCGTCTTTGAGCCTGTTTTTGTGCAGGACCTGTGCGAGCGGCATGAGAAGGGTGTACTCCATGAACACCAGAGGGCGCTGCACAAGTACGGGATGATGAAGAGGCAGATGATGAGCGCCACAGTCCAGCCCAAAGAACAGGCGTCTGTGGAGCAGCTGGAGTCCAGGATAGTACAGGTATGAAGCACAAAACGGCCAAACAATCAGTGTGAAACTCCTGACATGTTAGACGCAAAAAAAGACGTATTACTGTTGTATTTTTATTCATTTTCTTCCATGACACGCTGTTAGTGAGTGTGAACTACGGATTATTGCCAAAGGAATTCATTTCTGATTATAATTTACAAGTCGTCTGTCAGCTTTCGTCCTGTGCTTTTCTATAATTGTACTCTAATAAAAAAATGCAATACTTTTTTTTGTCTCTTTGTCAACAGCAAGAAAATGCCATTCAGACCATGGAGCTGAGGAACTACTTTTCCCTCTTTTGCCTTCATCAAGAAACACAGCTTATCTTCGCCTATCTGCCAATCACGTCCCACATCCTCGGTGCCTTTGTTAACTCTCAGGTCCAAGGACACAGAGAGGTGAGCGACAATCGCACAACCAGACTGTCCTCTGTCACTTTGTCAAGCTCACGGACTTTACAAGTCAAGTGTTTTAAAATTGTTTCTGTTAAGTCAAACAAAGACCTAATAAAGACGAATATTGTAGAAAGGATAATAATTTGATCTAAGATTTCAGACGGCTTACATTTCACATTCCTCTAGCACTTAAATACAAACCTATCAATTCTCACAGGACATAATGGATTCCTGTCTGACCTGTATCTTATTCTTGTATACATTTTCTATTCAAAGTCTTGTTGATAAAAATAATTTCATTTTCCAGATGGGAGAAGTGTGGACTGAACTCCAGCCTAAACTCGGATGTCTCTTTGGTCGTAACAATGGAGTGAAGCTGCCTGTCTGAAGACACTAATCACTAATAAACACAAGCTGCTCAAGTATTTGTACAATGCTGAATTAACACATCTGCAAATTTGAAATAGACACTTTGACACACGTATTAATATATGTAACCAAGCGTTTTGTATCCCAACACAAGTGAATATAATTATATTTATACAGTGCTGAGATTATTTTCTTCAAAAAGAAAGATATATATTCTGTGATTTTCACAAAACATTCCTGCATCTTCTATTTTTATAAAAAATCTTACACTTTAAGAGACACTAAATCGACAGAGGGATCAATATCTTGTTAATAGATTTGACAGAAAGGCACAAATATTTTTCTAAAAATGATGTACATATTTATCGTCTTTTAGCTATATGCCTAATCTTGACACTGCTTTGTTGTTAGTTGCCTGATTGTGTTTTGTAGGACAAAGAAAGTGCCACTACAAGTGATAATAACACTATAATAATAACCAAAGACATCTTCAGTATTTGTACATCTGCAGATCAGTAAATCAAAACCACGAAAAATAAGATGATTTGTTGAAACTTATCACTTTGTAAATTGCACCACTACACATAGAAACGATAAGGCTTAATCATTTTTTGTTTCAAAACAAAACATATCGGTGCAAATTCACATAAGGACAAAAATGCTGGAAACTATTTCAAGAAGAATTTATAAAACATTTCAGTGTACATAATGTAAATATTGTGTATTTAAAAATGTTGCCAAACGCATTTTCTCAGTTTTTAATAAATGCAAAAGTCACTGAACTAACATCTTTGTGCAGCGTGTTTGTTTTTGTCGAACTCAAAACATACAGGGAACGTTTGTAACTCATTTTCATACACAGAACTGAGGCAAGGTGCAATGAACAAGTCTGCACCTGCCAACCAAACAGACACTGGTTTTAACTCCATTTTCAGTTTCTCTTTGAAAGTCAACTTGCGCACCAAGTATTAACATTTTTATCTGATCGTACAGTCTTTCCCACCCAGCAATAGTGACAAGAGAAGTGTGCGTAAGAGGAGAATGCGTAATTTTCCAAACAGTAAAGCAAATTAAGACTAAAGAAAACCATGATTACAGTAAAAGTATTAAATTGTACTGTAAGTCTTCGCTTCCTCCAAGTCTGTTTCCTCAGTTCATTCTAGCTCTTTGACCTCCTCCAGCCTCTGGCTCAGGATCACTTCATGGCCCTGAAATTTAAAGTATCCCACAAACTTCTTCCTCTGCAGCATCAAAGGGAACCACAGGCTGTCGTCGGCCCACATCTGACCGAAGGGGATTTTGTCCGTTTCAAACCACTGGGGCCTCATTTCTGAAAATACACACAACACATTACGATATCAGACAAACTTTTCTGCATTCGTCTGAAGGACTTGTACACAGATCAATGTGACAGTGTCATTAGGGATGGGGCAGTATCTCGTGTCTCTGTGCGAAAACAAAGGGATCTTGTGATAGTTACTCCATGCCATTACATTTGACACGGACACAAAAGGGTTGAGCGGTTTGTGACGCCGTAGTTTCCAAAAGCAGGGCTACAATGACAGCAAAAATATTAAATCTAAATTCACTGAAAATTGTGAACTGTGCTTAATTATTAAATGTCAAAACCTCATCCTCGTGTCTCAAAACAATTTACTACAGTATGCTTATACACAGAACATGCAAAACATTATGACAAGTGGAATCAGTGGCTATGTTTACGGTTCACACCAAACACTTTATCCTGATTATCTGAATTCTGCAGTTATTTCTTTTATTGATTTATGTGATATGAACATAGCAATTACACTGGATCAACCAGATGCATTGTAGAGCTGTGAGATTTGGAAAAAAATATCAAATCGTGATTTTCTGACCAGTTTTGTGATTGTGATTATACTTGTGATTTATGTTTTAATAATGGGATTGTGTTAAAAGTTCACATTTTCAACACAACCAGGACAATTGACAAAAAAACTGAAATATGAACTGACAAACTAATATGCAATAAATCCTAATAGAATCACAAGTATCAACATTTTTGTCACTTTTTGTCAGGTTTTCGGCTCTTTTAGTCGCTTTTTTTTGGTGCTTGTCACTTTTAGTCGTGTTTAGGAGCTTAAAGGGGCTGTACCTGATTTTTAGTGTTTTGAAAAGTTCTAGTTCTTGAAAACTTGTTCATGTTAAAGTTATGTTATAACCAGTATGTTAAAGTGTTTACATCAGTCACATGTCTCACTAAATATTCACGGCAATGATGTCTCTGGGACCTGACAGTTAACTGTCAGTTAACAAACATTAGCATGCAAACACCACACTTCCTGAGTGTAAACTGTCTGTAATTAGATGCAGAGAAAGCACTGTGGTCTCATTTTCACCCGAATAGACGCTTTTACAATATATCTGTGCTGTGGCAACACAGATTTTACCTTATCACATGCAAAAAAAGCGTGATCTAGTTCTGCTCACTTTTAGAAACCGTAAAAATCAGGTACATTTTGAAACTTTCACCTGGGTTTTTTGTCGCTTTTAGTCACGTTTTTGTTGCGTGTTTCAGAACCTGTTTTTATGCAGAATAAAACAGGACATTTTGTTCTTTGCGGAGGAATCTAATGCACTTTCAAGTGTTGAAGCAATAATGCAAATGATCAAAAACTGGCCTTAAGGAAGCTTTTAGAGAAATTAAATTCAAAAACATTATAAATTAGCAAAGGTAAGTAGACAATATTAATAATAACCACTAGAAAGTGCCCTGATTTCAGCCACAGTTTCAGACATTTGTGAAAGATGGTTGGCTCAGTTGGCAGTTTTAGGTCAAATTATTAAAATGTTATGTAAACAGATATATCTGATGTGAGTAATCTGCTTTCTCTCTGATTGTTCTCCCCTTGTGCTGGTTTTGACGAGGACAATTATGCAAAAAGGGCAGACTAATGTGGCAAAGACAACAATGAAAGGATTATTTTCAAGTTAATTCATTGGGTAGTAGTAAGTAAATCATCCTAGTTATCTTTTTTGGCCATGTAAATGTACCCAGTGATTGACAAAGACACTTCACCACAGCGTGTGATTTTGGGTGTATTTACACTGAGAAGCATTTTGTGAACATTTTGTCCTCGGTGTCAGTGAGATGCAGCAGACTGAACAAGGGCAACCATGGATCCACTTCTCTAAAACTACAGCTCAAGTGGGGTTTTCCCGGTCAGCAGTGGTCACAAACAATCTCAAAATATCACACTCCAGTTCTTCTTTCTGTCAACAGGTTTCACTGCAGAGAGAAGTGCAGTTGTGTATTAAGCTAGAGATTTTAAAAATGGATAGTGTTGTCAAAAACAAGAAAAAAATCTATACCCAGATACTAAAACTATTAAGACACTCATTAGGGCTGTCGTCTTTTATTCGTTTAGTGGTCGATGGTGTCTTAATCTACCACAATTTTTATTAATCGACTAATTATTTTATTTAGATTAAAGGATTTATATGGGACAGCAGTTAAAAAAAGAGAAGATGTCGAGTGAGTTAGCTAAAGATTTTGAAGTGAATCATGAGTTTAATCATGATACACTGTTTCCTCATACTTTTCTGTGGAATTGTTATTTTTGCATGAACTCTGGTGCAGTTTAGATACATAGAGATACTTGATAGTTTTGATAGCTTTTGCAACTCCCCAGTTTAGTTGACAGTCGGTCAATAGAGCATGTCTCTAGTCGACCAATAATTTCCTTAGTCGACAACAGCTCTGAAACTTATTTGAGGAGGTATTCATTTGATGATATGATGATTAAAAAACACTCAAGTAATAGTGTTGAAGTTCACACAGATTTTGACCATTAGACTCAAATGGAGTGATCTTGATAAAGATTTGTGCTGATTTTTGGAAAAAGGAAGCAACTGACTAATTCATATACTTTTGTCAAAACCAAGTCTTTAACTCAAAATCTTTAGGCAGGATCTCAAACCCTAAAGAAAAGTACTTCATGTTTCAGTCCAGTTCATAAATTTAGTGTAGTAGAAAGCACAGGTACTTGCTCTCAAATGTAGTAAAGAGTACCCAGTATGAATGTAATTAAGTAAAGTACAGATAATTAAATTACATATAGTACTTTACTATAGTACATTTATTTTTGTGCTTCATTACGTTCCACCACTGCATTATTGTAGAGTGTGGGTGTGACTTGTTCCTGCACCGCCGTGTAATGAAACCCATCTCACCTTCTGATTCTGTTGGTTCTCCATTGTAGGTGTCGGCTCTGAAAATGTGCACATCCAGTAGCTGCGTTTCTCCCACAAATTCAAACTTGAGATTTCCAATTTTGTCCAGAGCATCTACAGTCAGACCACTCTCTTCTAGCAGCTCTCTGAAGAAAAAAAAAAAACATTCAATCAATATTTCATAAGCTATCGTACTTTAAGGATTAGCCACACTAGAAGCATCACAGCCACTAAAAGCTGCTAAAAATGACATTGTAGTATTGACGTCAGGTATGTATACTTTTAGGTTTCACTTTTGTTGAAAATACACAGCGTTGGTTGTTACATAAAAGCTGTTGGAGGCTAATAATATGTTACTTTGTTATTCCGCAGCATTGACGACATACATAACCTACACTTTCATAAAGAATTTATTTAGGTTTATATTTAGTCTATTTGTGTGTAGTGGAATAATCATTCAGAAAAGTACAGTGGTGGAAAGTAAAAGTACTTTACTTAACTAAAGGTACAGATTTCTAAAAAAGAAAAATTTACAGTGGACTTTTACAGTAAACTTTATTTATATTCCACCCAACCTCTTCACACCACCGCCCGACCCACACAACCAAACAACCCACCCACATAGTCACACACAAACACGCACACAAACACGCACGCTTACACACAAACAAGCATAATGACGCACAAAATACAGCAGGCTGACTACAGATAAGCCAGTTGAGGAAGCACCATCAGAGGAGCAGTCTGCACCAGGAGCAGAGTCGTCTGCAGCCTCCGGGCCCAGAGGAGAGAGGTTTTTAGAGCAGGTATCTGGATTTTCTGCTCTGCATTTTTTAACTGGATTGAAAAGTAAAAGTACTTTTCCTTGTGGTTTTACACTGTGGAAATTAGGGTTTGTTTGTTGTTTTAGCACATTCATGGGGACATCTTTACTGCACTTTTTAATTTTGAACCCCAGCTTTGAGCAAACAGAAATAGCCTGTATAGATAAAAATGACCAAGAACATTGCTTTTGATGACCACAAATCAGGACAAGTCTTTATCAAGATTATCAAAATTAGACGCTTTCCTGGTTCTCAAAATCTGTATGAATTACTTACTACTACTACTTACATAACACTCTTAATTTTAAACCGGTACTTTTTTAATAGTTATACTTTTACTTGTTTTCAACTGTATCTATACTTTTACTTAAGAAAAAAGCAGTACTTCTTCCATCACTTTCACTAGTCCTTAGTTAGTTGCACTTCAAACCACTGAAAACAAAACAAGCTACATCCTATTCATTTTGCACTGTAATTGTGTTTGGTTGCATAGACTGTTCTCATTTTGGAGAGAAAAATAAGTGGAATGTCCTGAGTGCCTTTAGGCTTCCTTCCTCTCACTCCAAAACAAACATCTGATGAGTGAATGACCACACAAGTCACACTGAGTTATAAAACAAGGACCTGCACTGCCTTTATACAGGAAACCTGAAAGAGGAGACAGTTGTACCTTCTTGCAGCGTCTTCAATGGTCTCTCCTGGTTGAACTTTGCCCCCAAACCCGTTCCACTTTCCCGCCCCGAAGCCTCTTTTCTTCAAGCCCAGCAGCACTCTGCCCGGCTGCACCACCAGCACCAGCGTCAGCAGCTTCGGGCTCAGCATCGTCCCGCAGCACAAACCGAGCACAAGCACCAGAGGAGGCTGCTTTACACGAGGCTGATTAGAAGAGCTAAACTGCAGCGGATTGAATCTGAGGACCAAAAACTAATGACAGCAACCTAGTATAATGAATTAATATCCCACTTTCACGCTGCAGTCCCTCGTGTCCTCGTGGATACTCGCGCCAAACGTCATCAGAGGAAGTGTTTACAACGAGGGACACGTCTGATTATTTGACCATTAAAATAAAGCCTCTGTGTCGCAAGTAGAACAAACATAGGGCAAATTAAATATGTGCACTATTAGAAACTCCCAGTGTAGAATAAATGGCGTGATTTATTAAAGAGAGGAACCATGTGCGCACTGTTTTAAGGGGAGCGCACAAGTGTTACACAGCTCATTTATCCAATGAGAAGCGTGCATTTTCGCGCAGGCGCAAAGACAGTGTGTTTCGGTTTCCACATGGGTCCACAATGTCAACAATACAGAGCATGTTTGTCCTGTTCAGGACGTTTCACAGCTCGGCTCGAGTCCTGAAGAAGGTGAGGGCGGCGGAGCAGCGCTGGCTCCAGCGGCAGCGCAGAGATCCTTATGTCAAAGCGTCGCACAATCAGAACTTTCGGTGCAGAAGCGCCTTCAAACTCCTGGAGATGGATGACAAGTTCAGGCTCCTTCTGCCTGGACATGCTGTGGTGGACTGTGGAGCTGCGCCCGGAGCCTGGAGCCAGGTGGCGGTCCAGAGGGTCAACTCAGCAGGGACAGGTGAGGACCCTGTCCCTCATCCACTAATTTAGAGAACGTGCCCTTTTTCCATTGCTGCCACATTTGTGTACAACTTAAATTTATATAGAAAACATGACAATACACTGCCTGTCCAAAACATAAAATAAAATAAAAAAAATAAAAGATCTTAACCCCATTGAGAAACTTTGGGATGTGCTGGAGAAGGTTATGTTCAGTGGTCGCTCTCTCCCATCATCAATAGGAATAGGAATGCGCAATTAATCCTATATATAATTGTGATGTGATTTCAATTATTCTTTTCAAGTATAAAAATGTTGTAATCGAAAATACAATGAATTAATAGTGCCTCACAACCTGGAGGCACTTTTCAAAACTTTATTAATAAAATATATTCGGTCAATACTTTCTCTACAGAATAAGTTTAACAACATAGAAGTAATTGTAACCATGATTTAAATTATGCGCCAAATAATCATGCTGGCATTTTTTGCCATAATCGATAGGTCTTACAAGATCTTGGTGAAAAATGAATGCAACGCGAATGAAATTAATCTTTTAACCTTGCAGAAGCTTATTGAAACAATGGCACAGCGAATGTGTGCTGTAATCAAAGCTAAAGTCAGACGTTAGAGCGTGTGACCTTTATTTTCGGGCAGGCAGTGTACGTTCTGGGGTGTACTGGCTTTCACTGTTGTTATATGTTGGCACTTTTCTTTTATTCTTTGATCTTTTATTGCTCTTCCAATCTCTCTCTGTGCATTACAATTGAACTGAAAATTATTGTATTATTGAAGTTATTATCTAAAAGCTTTTATTTCTCAAGTGTGTCCCTCTGCGTCCAACAATATTCAATGTCCCTCTTTTTTCTTTAATTTCAGGTAGTCAGAAGAAGATAGACAAATGCATTTCAGGGACATTTATTAATCATTTCTTATTTCTGTTTGGGCATATTTTGTTGCAGAACCCTCAATTCATTCCAATGAACACAAGAAACTGTAACCCTCCTTTTTGTTGATATTGATAGAAACATCAGCAGCATAACTGGTCATAAAGCACTTTATTGTGGTGCAGTCGTGCCTCTCTTGTAGAGTCTTGGCCGCCGTCCATCACAATGTAATGGATAATGCACAGACACTGGCCAAAGCTAAAAAGGGCCTTTATGAAACTGAGCCAAGAGTGTTGCATATATTTTCCATCAGATCCACTTAACCTGCAATATATTATAAGGACATTTAAGTTAAAGCCTGATGCACATTGGCCTATCAGATAATTATTATATCGATTTATCGTTCAACAATGAGAGATGGAGCAATCATTTTTGGGGTCAATATCTATTGTGAATGCTCTGTCTTAGTCTTTTTTTTATATTTTTCAGTTTTCAACTAAGATTTGAGCTGCAGACAATTGAATAAATAACTTGGATGACTCATTATCGTACTAACTACTTAAGTATTTTATTCATTCATTCTTTTTTTTACAATATTGAACATTAAGAATCATTTTTTATTATTCTCCTGCTGTAGGGTTACTGTGTCTGCCACTTTTTTATATCATTGTTTATCGTTTATATTGTCTTTCGTTACAGATCTAGAAGCACATAAAATCATAAACTGGTCTCACTGTTGGGGTCCGAAATTAATCAGTACTAAAATAATATAAATAGTAGATGCTCAAAATTTCTGATCTTGAGCTTTATCAAAACTAGTATTGACACCACATGGTAACATAAAGAAAGTATTATATTGTGTTGAAAATGACATCTAATAGTTTAGTCTAGTTTTGTCTTTATTGCCAAGGACCATGTTCAAATTCATGAATATTACAAAAACAAGATGAGAGCTTTTCATTCAATCAGGCATATTATTCACTATGAATAATGGGGAAATAACTGCCTGACACTGGATCCTCTGTCATGGTGCTTTATCAAGAGGAGGAAATGGAGATTGGAAAAGGCAAAAGGTTTCCGACATAGCTGTTTCTGTGTCATAGTGAAATAGAAAAAAATATATATATATCAGTGTGACAGAAAGGGCTCTGTGGATGGAGCAGTTCAAACTAAAACATGTCACATACTTTTTCTAAATCAGATTTTAAAACATTATCATTGTATCGAAATCTGTACCAAACCGTTTCCTTGGTATTGAAAATGAGTTTGTAGTTTTGTATCATGACCACACTACTCAAAGTATGATCAAATGATATGATTCTTTCTCTGTTTTAGATCCCTCTGCTCCCCGTGGGACGGTGGTGGGCGTCGACTTGCTGAACATATCGGCTCTGGACGGTGCCCACTTCCTGTCTCACCACGACGTCACGGACCCCGCCACGCACGCCAAACTGCAGCAGCTGTTACCCGATGGGCGCGCTCACGTCCTCCTGAGTGACATGGCCCCCAACGCCAGCGGATTCAGGGAGCTGGACTGTGAGAAACTCATCTCTATGTGTCTGACACTGATGGACTTGGCAGAGAAGGTTTTACTGCCCGGAGGCTCGCTGCTGTGTAAATACTGGGACGGCCCCTTCAGTCACTCACTTCAGGAAAAGCTCTCCCGCGTCTTTGGGAGTGTCAAGATTGTGAAGCCGAACGCCAGTAGAAAAGATTCATCCGAGAGATATTTCCTTGCCAGAACGTACAGAAAGCCAATAAAGTAATTTAATGTAATGTGTTTCCTTAGAAGAGAAGCTGTGTTTCTTATTAAGACGAGACACTGCAGGTGAATAGAAAAAAAACTTGAAGTGAATCTAGAAAAAAATGTATTACGTACGTTTACGCTTTTCATCAGGCAATATTTTCATATAGAAATAAGGGCATTTTATGTGTAAAAATTGCCAAAATTATCTACATTTAAATCTGAAAAACTGACATTGATATGATATTAGTCACAAAAAATGTACAGAGGGGATTTCGGATCTTAAAATTTGCCAATTTTTTTTTATTTTAGACTTGAAACATAAATAAATCACTTACTATTAGTTATCCATAAATCCTTCTGTACATTTTGTCCAAATCTTGTTGAGTACAAGATTGAAAAGTTTGGTTTGTGTAGGAGCTACTTTAGGCAGTGATCTTTATGTCTCTGTGGGAGAAAAATGCATTTTAAGAAAACTGCCTTTGAAGTTACAATCTCCCAAATCTATAGCGGCAAGTTGATCAAATTAAGCAATACAACAGCAGATTGGATGTTGAGAGGGCAAACTGAACAAAAAAACAACAGCGACAACAAAAAGAGTTTTGCCAGTAGTATCTCTCCTTAAGCCCATGATTTTCAACCAGTGTGCCCCGAGATATTACCAGGTGTGCCTTGAAATAATGTGCAATTTAAGTCCAACTGATTCACCCATGGATTATAAATAAGCTACAATTAGAGTGTGCTGAGCCAACTTCTGACAAAAAAAACATACCAAAACAAAACAATCAGACACCGGCTTGGGGAATATTTGCTACAGTACATAACTTTCTATTGTAAAATTGTGAGATTTGTTAGTATTTTAGTTGTGCAGCGGAATCTTTTCAACCAAAAACGAGTGCAGTGTAGGGCTGTGGTCGACTAAAGAAATTCTTGGTCGACGAAAGACATGTCCCATCGACCAATTAGTCGACTAGAAGGGGTGCTGCAGAAGCTATCAAAACTATAAAGAATCTCCATGTCTCTGACCCAAACTGCACTCAAAAGACAGGAGTTATGCTAAAACAACTATTATGCAGAAAAGTACATTTTGTATGTACGGTGTATTTATGTATTAGAGATATACAAGTTTAAACTTACGATTCACTCCAAAATCTTCTGCTAATTCTCTTTACTTCTTTTTTGTTTTTGTTTAATGTAAATAAATAATTAGTCGACTGATAAAAACGTTGGTCGACTAAAACACCATCGACCAATTCATCAACTAATCGACCAAAGGATCACAGCCCTAATGCATTGACTCAAAAAAAAGTTGAAAAACACTGCCTTAAGCCGTGAGAATCTTTAAAGTTAACCAAGAGGTGGCACTGTTGAGGCACGTTTTAAGCCCATTGCTTTTACCTGGTCTTACTACATTGCACAGGGTTCCACATAACAGCAGCTCCTCTGAATCAGTAATATCTAACATGTAAACTATATCATCATTTACTGTTGTTGTCATCAAGGTGATACGACTCACGAGCGCGATGCTTTCTGAAGTTATTGCCCATGTGTTGCCTCCCAGTGTTGTTGGTTCTGCACAGTCACTTTGCCATTTGTTTTGTTACGGAAAGTCATTTAGGAGTGCTGTTTGCTAACAATATGCACCACCGACCATGTAGAAACGCAATCATTTCCTCATTGAGAACTTATGAAGGGAAACTTGATACATAAGTCTAACAGGGAGACACGCACAGCAAGACTAATGGGAACTGGGAACTGACTAAGGCCTGGCACAGAATGTTTTGGCGCTTTGCTTTCTCTCTCTCTCTCTCCATTACTTTGACTGTTTAACTCCGCCAAAACGCACACGATCTCCAAGACTCTCAATTTGTGTCTTGGTAATGTTTGTTTAGACGAGTTTGCAATGGGAGGTGTCGATAAAGTAAAATGGAAAAGTTTTTCTTATGCAACCATTCGCTTTAAATAACGTTTCTGAGTCCAAGTGTTGACACAGTTCATTGCTGTGTTGAGTTGAAGTGTCCTTTATCTCCCCCTTCAGCAGTAGAGGTGGCCGATATATCAAAGATATGCAAAATTTGAAAAAATGCTACAAAAAAGGTGAAATGGGAAAAAGAAAGTTATGTGTAAACTTTCAAATAAAGGCAAAGGGTGATATTTCTGCACTTTTGTGATTCATTTTACAGTAATTTCTCATTTGTCTGATACGTAAACCTCAATTAATATGTTTAAAGACATGTTTTAACACATTTTTGTTGGATTGACATAATCTGACAAATGTTATTATTAGTGCGGTACAACATTATTTTAAAGATCAAGCATCCACAAGGAGTTATATGTCTGTTAATTGAAAGCCAGGATAAATGAAAAAGGCATTTTTGATTGCAACGGTTATATTTAAATTGGACATATTTATCATAATGAACTTTCAATCATGTAATAACAGTTTTCCTTCATCTTTTGCAACTTGGGATGTTAAGGTTATTATCGTGATTATTCAGGTTATACTGTAACTGTGACAAAAATATGCGTGTCAATTTCAGAAGCAAACGGTAGTCTCTATTTCAATTTATTGTCCAAAAATGCATGTAGAGAACTCTTTTTCTGGCTGTTTTTGTCACATTAACTAAATTTGTCATTCAGAAAGTTCGATTGCAGGTCACAAACTTGACGAATAGTATCGTGTTAGACAATGGGAATGAAAGAAAATTAAAGATTACAATGTTGTTTGAGCTCAGTAATCGTGTTAAATGTGATGGTTTTTCTCACAATAACATACCATTAACATTTTATATGGTAATAGTTTGATTGATTCATGCAGGTTTGGGTAAGGTAATGAGTGCTCAATAAAGTTACCTACCCACTGACCCCCTTCAGCTGTAGTTGAGTTGAAGAATGGGATTTAATACAGTTTTAATACTGAATTACAATAAAACTGATAGAAAATGCCACTGTGTGTGATATATGCTGTATGTGTTTAACTTTTAAATTAAGCTGAACTGGAATAAATTAACCTTTTCCATTATATTCTAATATGTTCACCTTGCAATTACTAGGTGGCACATTACTGTACGTCACAGAACCTGCACTGCATTTCAATAGACCTTTTTAATAGATTCATAATTAAATCGCCTAGAGGTTGGGTTTTATCATCACTTTTGCCAATAACGTCCATTATGTAACACACAAATGAAGAAAGAGTCATTGATATTTCTAATAAACTGCGGCTTTTATCAATTAGATTATTGATAAATTAATATTCCAGAACTAATTAACGGGCTGCAGAAAAGCTGGGGACTTGGCGATTTGCATATCTGGCTGTACGGGAGCCCACACAAGTGCATTTTTAAGCAGCTCTTTGGCATTTTGTCTCGGGAGTGATGTCTGCACTGAAACATTCATGGCTCGTGGTACAAAACGTGGAAAGAGGAGGACGCGACCTCCAAAGACAATTGTTTGGGATGAATGGGTGCAGCCGGGCCTGTTGATGGAGCCGATACTATGGCGGAGACTAATTTTACCTCTCATTACTTGTTGATGATTTGGCGCGTTGCTGTTTTAGTTTGTTAAATGGCTCCAAATTACTGTGGGATTTATGGAAATTTTCGCCGGAGCTGAGCGTTATATCCTGGCGCAGGTTTGGAGATGAATCATTCACAGGTTAATTCATTTCCGTGCGGCCAGCTGCAGGTTCAGATGTAAATATTTGTAAATCAGGGGGAAGGCAGCACACATTTGAAACTCAGGTATGGGGCCCGAGCGCCGTAATTGCCTCGAATCCATTCTGTCAGAGCCAAACCTGCTGCTTTCCAATTGACTAATCTCATTTTATGCACAAACGGTAATCATTTGACTTTATTTGTTTGCAGTACAATTTAAAATCACTTTTCTAGTTTGTCATCTTCTACTTATTCCAGTTATGATGATGGCAAGCGGAGGTTGAAAAACTTGGACTTGCACTTATAGTTTTTTAAAAGACATATTTGAAGACCGTAGTTATGTTTTCATACATCAAAAATCTGGTTTCTGAAATGTGGCACAGACAAAATGAGACAGAAAATATAAAAAATGTAAAGAGTTGTTAGCAATTTTGTCATACTTTCTCTTCCAAATACACTTTCAAACACCACTGATTAAATGAAAAATGTAAAATGTAAAAACACAGCAATTTAGTTATGTATTTTATTCGTGACAGTGTTAAACATAGTAAAAAGTGAATGAAAAGAAGCAAAAAAAAAGCAATAATCAGGTTTTTTGGGGTTATCTGATTATTTTAGTTATTTTTTTCTTTTTTTCTGGCCTTGCAAATGTACCCACTGACTGTTTTTGTGTTTTATTAGTGTCCACAAACTGACAGGAGTTTTTGTTTATCTAATTGGATGCCGTTGTTAAAAAGATAACAAACTGAACAAAAGTGTCTCATTGGTGGGGAGTTCACCCAAAAATCAAACCAAAGTTTCAATATCAATGTCAAACGTATTTATAAAGCACATTCAAAACAAGCTCATTACTAAAGTGCTACAGAAAACTAATCCAACAAAACAAGTTCCCCAAATGTTGATGTTTTGACTCCAGAATAGTCCAGTGTGCCATTGTTGTGTCCTTGAGCAAGATGAAGACGCTTCATCCACCTACAGCAGGCATGTCCAAACTAAGGCCCGGGAGCCAAATGCGGCCCTCAGACCAATTTTTCTTGGTCCTCAGGCTTCCTGGTGATTGGCCCACATTATCCTGAGAAGTACTTTTTACAGCAAATTTAACTTTTTTTTACAATTTTAACCGAAATAACTAACATTTTGGTGCGAGACAGATCTGATATTAAGGCACTGAGACTGAATGTAGATGTGGTGGTGCTTAAAGGTCCCATATTCTGCTATTTTCCCCTTTACACAGTCTATTCTAAGGGCTTTGTTGATAAAATTTTGCGTTGTGCGATATCCATAACATAACAGTTTCCAAAAAACACACATTTCTTGGACTAGCCCCCCTCCTTGCAAAAGCAAACGGCTCACTCTGAGATCTGACCCCCTCGAACAGAGAGCAGGCTGCCTCCCCCGCCCAACTCGCGCGCCTCCCCCGCCCAACTCGTGCCGAAGCCTAGAGCGGAGATAGTGCGCATGCGCCGTGTGCTCCGGTAAACAGCGATTAACACAGGAATAAACCTTTTATCCGTCCTGACGGTGCGTCGTGCTGAGTCCTACGTCCTGGATCTGACCTGGAGTTTGACGTGCTCCAGTACCTCGACGACGGACGTTGCCGTTTGGTAAATAACAAGCTAACTCTTCGATCTGTCGTATCCATCGTGTAATTACTGTGTAGCATTAGCATTAGCTGTTTTTATTCTGCGGCTGCGCGCTTCCCGGAGGCGTGGCTTAAACACCGCGTCATCCTTGTGAAGCGCGTCATCTTAGTGAGGAGCCCCCGTCTACCTGCTCAGCCGAGGGGGACGGAAAAGACAGTTCTCTAGTGAAAACATGTGGGAATCAATCAAAAAACCACTTTGGGCACAACATATGAGGCCCAAAAGGCCCACTGTAGGAAGGTTAAAACCTCTGAAAAGTCGATATTGCATGTTATGGGACCTTTAAAACATCAGATAAATGCAGCTTTTTTAACGTTTCACGATTGATTTGTGGCCCTCTGATTGGTCTATATTTCAATATGCGGCCCTCGATGGAAAAAGTTTGGACACCCCTGACCTACAGTGCGAGTGTGAATGGGCATTTGTGGCCTTACAGTTGTTGTTTTTTTTATCTGGCAAAACACTTTGAGATACTATTTACTTCAGACACAAAACAGAATGTTTGAGAATCTAACTTGGTGAACAAAAAAAAAAAACACTTAAAACACTCCTGTAAAAAGGAAACTCTGTGGTCAAAGAAACATCTTTTGAGTGTCCAAATAATTGAGAATTCATTTGCTAAAACATAACAGTTGGTCACAAAGTTTCTTTTTTGTTTTGTTTTATTGTTTATACCATTTTGTAGTCATATTTCTGATGACAACAGTTGAGGGTATTTGCTCAAGATGGAATAATATCACTTTTGAAAACACAGCTTGTAAGCATTTGATTTCTTTCTTTCTTTTTTTCAAATTACACTTCAAATGCAACCGACCACTTCAAATGCATATTATTGTTACAGAGTAGGTGGTGTAGAAACTTCCCTCATTGAAGAAAATTGCGAAAAACACGGTAGACATTGTTACTCAACTTAACGCGACAAACTGCGACGAAAGCTCCCGAGAGCACATTTGGGAGAGCGTTAGCAAATTCCACTCCATCTTAATAAAATAAACAAACATTGCTCTTTTATTAACGCTGTGCACCGAGGACAATGACAGGAAATTGAAGAATGGGTAATATCATTCTTCACTCTGTCGTTCACTCCTCTGGCCGACCACGGGACGCCAGAATGAATTGCTGTTCTTACGACATCCATCACTCCCTGAGACTTCAGCGGTTGTTAGCAGACAGCACCTAAGAGCCATTCACTGACCAATAATGACTGCTATTATGATGATAATTTCATACCTGCGCGCCAGACAAATCCATCCCCAAATCCTGAGACTGTGCGACAAGCGGTGCAACAGGTAGCTTTGTTTATGTTGTCAGAGCTTTTGCACGCCTGTTACCTTCTCTCCCAAACAGCCGAATTTGTCTGACGCGAGCGGAAATTTCGGCAAGCAATTACAAAAACCCAAGCCTGTCGAAACACGATATTGGAGCCACGGCGTATCCCTTCCTTCTCACGCAAAGTCTGTCAAGAACGTGTTAAATGAGTGTGTTTTTTCCACCAAATGTCCAGCAGTGTCCTCCACCTGGTTGTCTTTATGGAGTTGTAATTGCTTTACTTTGAATGATCCACAATTTATGGATTTATTTGGCTACGTATGTTTTATTCTTTAAAAAAAACACCTTGAAAACATGCATTCTTAGTTTCTCCTTTCACACTGAAAAAAGTGAATTTCTCAGTGAGGCAAAATGTCTTGATTTCAGGATATATTTATCTGACGTTTTGAGATTAGTTAAGACTATTTATTTGATGGAACTAGATTACTTTACTTCTTTCAACTTGTTTCTGACTTGTTTCAATACATTACTTTTTATTTCAAGCAAAATTATCCGCCAGTGGGTTAAGAACATTTTACTTTTTTAAGCTAAATTATCACAGGATCAGTAAAAAATACCCTGAAACCAGTGAAATATTCTGCAGCACGTAAGAAATTAGATCTCATTGAGTCAAAACTACTCAAATCCAGATAAAAAATGAGAAATTCAAGTTATTTTAAGCTTGGTTAGATATATATTTTTGCTGTGAAGGTCGCGTGTAAAGCTTCCGTACGTGTCTATAACATTAAGTTTGTGAAAAGGCAACCTAATGAGGGTCCAAAAACTCTGTACTTTCTGAGGCTTTCAGAGATGAGATAAAAGTAGATCTGACCTCCGAGATATGAGAAGTGAGGATGTCCATTGCATAAGTTTGTGTTTTGTCCATGTTTTAGTGAGAATTCCGCGTTAAGTTTTACAAATGAGACCCCTGACCTGTAACCTGGCCTGGTAGAGTCACCTGCAACTGTCTCTAGGGAGAGAGATAAGTTTAATGCTTCACTGTGGAACATTACAGGTGAAGCAATACCATTTCCATTGAGACAAGCAGGCGATTTAACCCAATCTTGAAGTGCGTTTGACAGGTTTTCATGATCATACCTGCTGGACATTCATACAGTTTTGCACCAATGTGGGAAGAAAAGTTGAAAAAATATGTCGAAAATATAGAAGTAGAGATGAGAATGTACTCATGACATGACACATTTGTCAGACATTTGATTTATTTATTTTGGGGGATTGAAATGAGGATGAGAGTGCTGCAGGGGAAAATGGGGCAAAATCTTGAGAAGCAGATTTAAACTCACCTCATCTGAAGTGTCTTTGTCAAATTCATGCGACATTAGAGGAGTACGGGCTCTGTATAAACATGGTTGCTAGGTAACACTTATGGATGTAATTATCTTAACTATGTTTTTGTAAAATTAGTCGTCCAACCCCTCAAAGCATTTAAAGATGCACTACACACGTTTTCTAGTTGAAGGTCCATCACCTGATTTTCTTATACATTTGTTTTTGGTTTCGGTTCGACAGAATGATTTAAACACATCTCTGTTTCATTTATCCAGCTAAAGCAGTTTCCATTGCCCAAAAAGGACTTTGTTTGTCTTCATGGAGATTGTTAGGTTTTATTCCATCTCAGGGAGAACAGAATGTTTCATACCCTCCATCAGCAAACTACAACGTGCCCCTTTAAATCAGCGAAAAAAGACTACACGAAAAAAGAGATTCCTATTGGCACTATCTTTCGAATATGGCATGCAAAGAATTGCAAAACAAATGCACTCTTGATCTTTGTCATCTGCTGTTCCTGCAATCCAGTGGTAAAAATGTCAGACATGTTTTTATAAACAGGGTCAAAGGACAATGTGGGGCTGAGAGGTTAAGAAACAAAGCGAAAACAAAAAACAGCAATAAGAGCACTCGGTTTGTAGGTTCCCACTTTACGTTGACATTTACGGCCAAGAACAGCTGGAAATGAAAACAGCAAACTATTAACCTTTTGCCTACGCCTTTTACCGAATGATATTTCCTTGTGTATGAGATGAATATGTGAGCACTTTTTGTTTTAAGTTTGCAATGCCCTAAAAACTGTAAGGTTAAACATCCCTTTGGTGCACTTCTGGCAAATAGTGTGGACATGCTTTTCTCCCAGTGGTGCCATTTATTTCATTGCACTTTTAATATCTATTAGTCCCTCCTCTCGCTGACATCATGTACGTTAATATATGAGTCTTAAGCCCTTTAAAGCCTGTGCATAATCATCTTTTATGAGCGTCCTCAGCAGTCCTTTGAAGACCGGAAGATGAATGGCCACTTCGCACACGCTTTGAATACCATATTTACATTCACTGGAATAACTACTTTGAGCGTATTTTTCTTACAAGGCCAAGTCATTTCACATAAATTTACAGCTCAGACCAAAAGCTGCAAAACACAAGCCACGTTCTAATCAATTCCCGGATGTTGTTAATCAGTTTGGTGTTATATACAGTACGACATATACATCCGACCGTAGCATAATTACAACCTTGGGGCAGTCTGTAATATACCATAAAGACCTGACAGCTTTAGTTCTTTTTCAATGCATTATTAACCAGGTCTATACGAAGCACGGCCCATTATATTATGCTGTCCATTTCTATTGAGGATGTTACTACTATTTCAGTTGTATTTCAGAATGACTTGGTGCATTAGAACAAGAATAATTGTCCAAAATGTATGTAGTTTTCTGCTTGATTCAGTACTATATATAAAGGGGTACAATGATTTGTTTGGAGTATCTAGTAACAAAGGAGTAACAAAGAGGTGCTGAGATTTGTTAGGAGTGTCTGTTTGATGAAAAAAGACAGTAGTTGCAGAGAAGTCTATTTCCCTAAAGAACATGTTAATAAAAAGACAATTTTATCATGAATCCATTTGCGAATAAACTTTTAAAATGCTTCACAAAATGAGGTTTGGCCCTCGGCAGCCAATATGTATTAATTATGGCTCGTGTTTCAGTGAAAAATGAAACGTTGAAAATTTGTTGTTAAATGAGAATAACTTTGAAATAGATCGTCTATAATTCCATAGAAAAGGTTGCATAATATTACATTTTTTGGAGCAGTGGCAGAGTAGTTAGTAGTTAGTCTGACTCAATTGACCATCCAACAAGCAGTGGCAGTTCATGAATAGAAAAGATTCCTGCTACAGTCTTAAACCCATTTAATCTGATGAAAGCCTAGTGCTAAAATATTGTTTATATCTGGAAAAGCTGCAGCTTCCTCTCCTCCAATGTATCTACCTCCAAGAAATTAATGTGCCAAGTTCTCGTTCACGAACTGTAGAGAAACGTCGTGAAAAGTAATGCTCCTTTGAGAACAAGTCCGGTCCCACCAAGACTGTTAATACCAAGGGCCCAGAATCGTCTGTTAAACCGCTGATTAGTGTCAGTGACAGGAGGAATAACATGGGTTTTCTGCTAATGTTGACTGCTTGAGTTTTAGAGCAATTAGCAAAACAAAATATTCTATCTTTTGCACGGTTAAAACTCCTCAAAATGGCATAAAAAAAATGGAAAAAGCCACATGCACTCAAACCCATGGATTGCCTCTCCAAAAGACCACAGTTGCAATCGGCAAAAGAATGAATATAACAAAACTGGCTATCAAGTTATTTTTCAGGCCAGAGCTGATTTTGTTTACCTGACAGTTTCAACGTCTCAATCGCAATCCTCCTCAGACTGTCAAGTGAAGTTGTTGTGACGTGTCTTGTCAGCTGTTTTACACAGGTACTGGTGCTGTTTTCTCACCGCTAGAGGCACAAACAAACCAACAAAGCAGAACAGGAACAACTCAAATCGGCCATTTCTGATCACTATAAACGAGAGAAGCACATTATGGACTGGGATGGAGCTGACGTCATTGCGACAGAGGACACCAAACATCTTCGTTGGGTTAAGGGCACAACTGAAACACACACAGGACGATAAACTGGGGGCTTTTTTACTCTCGCACACCTTTATACTGTCCTAAAGAAGTCAGATAGTGCTAACCCTGTGTGAATCCGGAGTTAAGACACATGGCAGCAACATCACGTGACACTCTGAAGAAGACTGCGAGTGATCAGTCGAAAATGTCAGATAAACAAACAAAACTTTGGTCTGAAAAAATAACCGTTTACATAACTTAACAGATGACCAACTGAACCTCACTGGGCTAAAGCTGGTCATCTTTGCGTCAGTTGGACGGCGGAAAGCTCTTAAAATATGATCTGTAAGTTTTAATTGGCTTTTTGTTTGCCTTTCCATTTAATTAACTTGTCACAGGACAGCTGGGGAGTGGGGATCTACTGGGGATGGAGAAGCTGATCTGCTCAGCGGTGGTGAGAAAAATGAAGGCTCGTACCACTGGGAGTGGGGCTGAAGACAGATGGTGCCAAGGCTAATTGTATGACATCTTACTCTGTTTAACTCCTTAAGGTCTGACAAATGGCTCACAGTATATGCATCCTCAAACCCAAAAGTGTTTCATTTATTCATGCTATTTGGAACAGAATAGTGAAAGATTTTGTCAAAGTTTACTTCTATTTTATTTAGAGAACCTTCTATTTTTATGCATACCTTAGTTTGTCATATATTTTACTATTATTCATGAATTCATTGTTTCATTATTGCGCCTATCGCCAAATGCCAATTTTGTTCAATAAACTTTTCTGATTTTGATTCTAAGGAAACATGTTTAAAGTGACAGGTTCTCATGTTTTTCAAATTATTACTTCGTTTTGTGGGATAGTCTCTGTAGTAAATATTTATCATAGTTTTACATCAGTCAAGTGGTAGTTTGTGAAGAAAACTAAAAAAATAAAAGTTGAAAATTACAGGAAACAGAATCAGTCTGTGATGTCATCGATAAGCGACATTTGATCGGAACATTACATTCGATAAACACAACTTTCTTACAGTTTAATCAAACATTCAACAAAAAGGTGTTATCAGGTATTATTCTTTGTCAAAACATAAATATTGTGTAAATTATATGGATTTTGGGCCTTGTTTACAGCATGGTTGCTAGGAAACACCTGTGGAATTACCTACCTATATCTCCTGCTCATGTCCAATCAGGAAGTAACATTATAAACATCAACAAAATTGGGATAAATCGACAAAATGTTTAGTAAAATCTTGAATATAATCAGTGTGTTGTTACAAATGTACCATGACTTGCACTTTAAAGTAGAAAAATAATATAAATCCCTCAATAATAACCGTACCTTCAGTCTCAAATCAATTCTACATAATTCCTTTTACAGTGTACCGACGCTATGATTAGGTTTCTTAAGTCTATGGGGAGAGATGTGGTAGTTCCTAATTTAAAGCTAATTGGCCAATTCCCACTTATACTTTGTTACATCTTTGTGAAGTCCCAGTCGTAATTATACAAAATGTTGATCAAATGCAAGACTTTGATGTATAGGCTCACCCACTTAGCATCTCAGGTAATAATAAGAAAGCCCTGTGGATTACTTAGCAGCGCGGGTGGAGGCTGAGGGAGAGTTTTGGAGTTCGCTCGCTCATTAATCTTCCTAAATGCGCTGTAGGCCTAAGCTTGACGTGGGGTTATACAGTGAGCGCCCCGTGGGTCTGTGTCAGCACTGTATTTAGACTGTGTGCGGGGCAACAAGGCTGATTTCAGCTTTGTTTTTGTTTTGGCAACCTGGGAGACAGATTACAGGCATGAGCTGTCTAAAGGGGCTTCCTACATGGGTCGTTATGGTCGACTCGTCTCGTCGCTGGAAGGTGCAAAACTTCACCTGTTGGGGGAGTTGTCAGGCTGCAGCAGCGGGAGGGAAAGACAAGACACTTTTGGCTAGGCATCTAACATTCGCTCGTAGAGGAAAGAACAGCGGGTGGTTGATGAATGTAGAGGAAAAACAAGTCCTCATTGTCATGCAAGAGGGAGGAATTATACTTGTTACCGGATTAGAGTTTTGCTTGTTCAAGCTGTGACTTTAAATATTCATAATTCTCAAGGATCTTTGAGGACTTTGTAAAGGTGTTTTACATTGTCGCTGTTTCCTGACAATATAGGCTGACAAATAAACAGCATACCGCAGGCAATGAAACATAAAGCCCAAACATCTTCTGACTTTGCTGAAGAAATCTTTCATCTTACATATAGCGCATATGAATGATCAGAGTTTGTCTCTGTGGAATATTGCCATTTGGGATTTTAAAATACAGTGGGAAATAGTATAAGTGTGTCTGGCCTCAGGAAAATGTTTTGTTTTGTCAGTGCACTCTAGAAGGCTTTAAAGGGGAACATAAACAAAAACAGTTGGGATTACTGCAGTTTCTTCTCTCAAAATATTTTTTTTCAGGCCTGAGACAACACATAGTCCTATCTTAAGATTTAAAAAATCAAAGTTATTTATTTATTTTTTCTTAAGATTGGTTATTAGCAAGGCTGTCACTAACAATTGTTTTAGAAGTTGTCTAGTAAAACAATTATTTCTATTGTACGCTGAGACTTTTTAAATACATTTGACCAAATAAAGGTTGAAATATGGTAAATGAAGACTGAAGAAGGTGAATTGTCACATTTTGATTCAATTATACCAGTGTCTCTGTTATAAAGTCTGTTACAGGGTCGTACAAAAGCACAACCAAAGTCATTTTTGGTTTAATTTCTTCGATTCTTTCCTTCAACACAGCCACATCTCAAGCTTGCAAAAAAAAGAGACTTTTATTTTCAATTTCCCACAAGAGTGTGTCTACATCAGAGGCAATTTGAAAACAGCTGTTAGCCACTTGGCGCATCTTTTAGTTTAGTTTTAAAATTTCAAAAACACTACCACATTTTAATACATCAACCAAGCATTTTATAGTATTATTATATTTTTTCCTTTTTAGGTCGCACCCTACCACCTGTCAATATGTAAAACATCTTCAGGCCAACCTTTTTTGAATTGCTGCACCCTTTTTGGGTTTAAGAGGCATGGCACACCACCTCCTACCAAAAAAATATTAAATTAGACAATTTAGTAAAAAATATGAGTCAAATATTGTCTGTGTCACTGTCTATAATAATGGTTTTACATTCTCTTTTGGTGCAGAAGTTGATCAGGACACTCCCAAAAGGTAAGTTACACCCGCATTTTGAATATATTTACCCAAACTGGACATTTTTTCAAAGCACACTTTTGAAAATCAAATCTTTCGACTGTCATTTTTTCTATTTCAAAGGCAAATTACAACTTCGACACATTAATTACCATACATAAGCGGTCATAGTCCCTGCTCCTTATAAATGGACTCAAGATGTTCATTTGCCTCCTGCTATAATGAAATGAACCCAAGATACTATTGGGAGATTGAATGAGGCGGTACAGGAGTAAAGTGCATGAGTGAGGTGGTCTGGCTGTCGGTCAGGGACGAAGGGTGAATGGGGGCGGAGAGGTGAGGCGTGTGAGTGTGTGTGTGTGTGTGTGTGTGTGTGTGTGTGTGTAAGAGAGAGAGATGGGGGTTGTATCTGATGAAACACTGAGCAGCACCTGAGTCCCATTAAGTCTCTATATTTGTGGCTGTCCTTCTGTGCACTCACACCCATATCCCCACTGCCTTACCATATGGTGGCTTCATCTACTGGCTTTATGACTTTTGCCTTATGAAAATGGCCCTGGGATGACACTGTCTGAGGCACATTTTATTTTTGTTCAGCTGCGGGAAGAAAGCATTAGCCAAAAGTTTGAAAAGTTCTCATTTTGTTGCTTGCAGGATACGAAGGTCAATCTCATCACATGGAGTGGTTAACTTTGAGAACCCCTCCATATTCTTATTGGAACGAATGTTATACGAGAAAAGTATACAGGATTTTTACTCACAGTTCAATGGGTTTCAGTTGCAAAAGTATATGCAGTGCGAGTTTTGAATATGTTTTAAAAGCTTGTGGTAAAAATGTGTCATGTGTCGAGGTTGTCTTAGTCGACCAGAATTTGTATTAGCTGACTGTTTATTTAATGCAAGTAATGAGGATTTATATGGGATAACAGCAAAGATGAGAAGATAAGCTGAAGATTTTGGAACTTTGAGTTTAATCTAACATATAAATACTCTGTTTACTGTAAACTTTTCAACTTTTCTGCATTAATGTTTGTTTTGCATGAATTCTAGTCCTGTTATAGTTTTTTAAAGTACATTTTGGGTCAGATACATGGAAATACTTCAGGGTTTTGAGAGCTCTTAGTCGAATACAGTCTTTTGTCGACCAAGAATTTCTTTAGTCGACTACAGCCCTACAGTATAGTCTAGTGCTTTATAGACAGACATTCAGAGGGTAGGTAAAGTTTTCTGATAAATGTAGAATACTAAATGCCTGCATTAATCTTACATTCAATATATTCTCTGCGTGTGATTCACTGTTATTATCTTTCTTGTATAATTTGTTTGTGTAATCTTCTTTAAATGGACCGTTTTATTATTGTTCGATGAAGCGTTTAGGAATCTCCTGAAAAACACTATATAAATGAAATGTATTAATATTATAGTTATTACATGTTTTTGCAACATATTCTGTTACATGGTCCAATCAGAATACTGTGTACTTAGAATACTTTCAGATTGAATTGCATTATGTTATAGAGTAAAAGTGAGACAAAGGACTAAAAACAGCTTAATGTTTCAGTTGTTGTGCATTTATTTATTAGAGAAAGAAAAATCACACAGGGACTCACCTCAAAAACTGTTTTCTATTTTCTCTCTCTCTTACTCAAAATGTGTGTTCTGAATCTATATTTTTCAGTAGCTACTTCCAGCACTGCCAGTTGACCACTGACTCTGTTGTCCACGCCTCTGTAGCATATACGGCAGATACTTCATTGATCTGGAAGAAAATTCAAATTTAGCAGGAGAAACCTTCTGCCTTTGCATCTCTTACTCTAAGAATTTTGATTTTAATTTTTTGCTCTACCTGCACAGTGTGTTATATTTAAGTCTATTCTTAAAGTCTATCTGGTTTATAAATTCTCCTGCTGTTCTTTAATTGTGCATTGCAATACTGAAATTTCCCCATTGTGATACAAATAAAGGTTCTCTCCTCTTGTCTCTCTAGTTGCAGTGCATAGTTCGGCAGCTTGAGGGGAGTAACAGCCCTCAGGACAAATTACTCTTTAGTGTCCAGCAGCTCAGACATCGCCATGTCCCTCCTTTGTGTCCTGCATCACAGCCATTGTCCAGGAGTGAACTCTGGAAACTCTGGAAAACTCTTCTAACCCTCACTTTTACTTCGCTCTTTTGGTTCAGTGGATGAGTTGGGCCATTTTCTCAAAGTAGTTCCTGCTGCATTAAGTGTACAAAGTTTGTTGCACTGTATGTCAGATCCTGTATAGAAATCAGACTTTTCCCACTTTCTAACAGTCACTTTTATATCGATTTTTTCTCTAATTGTCCAAATCAATTGCACTTAAAATGGTAACCAAGCGTAATGGATTGCCTTCTGTTTTCCACATCCTCTAACCACCATTCCATCTAATGTTATTTACAGTAATACCCTTAACAGCCTCGGATATATCTGTTAGCCTATGTAAAGGTAATAGAAAACATCTGTGCAGTTTTATTAGTGCGCCTGCCTCTGGTCCAATCACAGCGCTCGGTCGGATCTAACTGCTGCATACTGAAGCTGGGGAATATTAGCCCATTAGCTTCTCTTAATCAGATTTAATCAGTCCGTCTGCTGGGCTCTTCGGCTCTCAACAAAGGCCTGTCGTATATTATTTACATGCTTTTCATCAGCGCGGGGCTTTATGTGACACTGATGTGAGTGCTTATGTTGGTGTTGTCCATAATTCATGCCTCCACACTGCTCTAATTGAAACATGTCAGATTTGGCCTCATTAATGTTGCATATACGGTGAGGAGGGTGACTCAAAGGGCATATGTCAAGCTGCTGTCAGAAATAGCTATAGTTCGATGTTACATGTTTGACGTCAAAGTAAACCATTGCTCCATAAACTACTGGGCCAGTTGTGTGGACATTTCAAGCTTGTCCAGTTGTGTTCTTTGTACATCCCAAACTAATGAAACCATTTATTCCAGTAGAGCCCAAAATCCCTACAGGAGTCGCCTCACAGGGGTTTACAAAATTGATTTAAAGGACACCTATTATGCAAAATTGACTTTAGGAGCTCTACCATAGTATAATTGTCTCCCCTTAACTTTAAACCACTCATGAATATTTGAGTAATCTTTACCCCGTGTCACACCCACTGATATTTACTTACTTCGTTCAGCAATTTCATTTTCTTAAACGGCGACATACGTAGGATTCGGTAGCGCTGCATAGCTACTTTGATACAAACGCTAAAAAAGAAAATTCCTCTGCTCGCTCTCGTAAACAGCAGCTGTCCAAGATTAAGATTTCCAAAACATAACATGATGATCCCCAAGTGTCGTAGATTAGAGCTACATAGCAGATTAAAGCACAATAGGTCTTATTTAATTTACAAAGTTAAAAAATCAAAGAATTAAACCGTCATTGGTCAATTACAGACAAGCACATTAACCAACATTCACAGGAGATTAGCAAATGGATAATTGTCCCAGAGCATCCCTTGTCCTTTGAACATCGGTAAGGAAAAATAAATAACAGTGGGGATAAAGAGAAACCTTGAGGAGCAGCAAAGATCCTACTCTTACTACGGACAAACAAGGTCCGCGCAGAATAAAACTGCCTCCCCTCTGGTTTATGGAAAAACTGCTTAACAGTTTTGCACCATTGTTTTTTCCCATGTTTTCCAAGTAAATATAGTAATAGTAATATGACTCTTACGACTAATACTAGTTTTACTGCTTCTGCAACAATTACACTGCATCTGAACACAGTCGTTGTGTAATATTCCCATTCTATAAAGTGAATGTATGAACAAATATGGTGGATGTGGTGTTTGTCTGTTGTGTTATTCCTTTGCACCACAGTTTGGCATTACACTTTTTTCAAGGTATTTTTGAGCAATGAAAACAGCTGTGATTAAACAACCAAAATGCAGTGATAGATTAGTTTAAAGCCATACTGTGTAACATTCCATAAGCATCTTGGAACATTATTCCAAGTTACATATGGAATAACTTTGGGTCAATATTGATAATGATAATAGTGAGAACAATAAGGACTCTATTGTCTTGGCTTTGTTTCTCCGTGTTGTAATTGTGTACCTGGAAACACATACCATTTGTATTTGTCTCATATGCAGGGCTCAGACTACACATTACCTTGTTCGTATTCCTGGAGCGTTTTAACTCCACCAAACCTCTTCATAAAAGCTGTGGTGGGACTTAATGCTATAGCTAATCCCCATGATGAAGTATTAAACTCCTTCTAATGGAACCTAATAGTGAAAATCACCTTTATCAATCTTCTTAAGTGAAATAATCGTATCACCACAAGGATAGGTCGGCCTGTCCTTTCATTTACCCTTGCACTGCAATGCATGTTGGGTAAACCTCCTTTAAGGTGAGACGTACAGGTGAATAGGAAAAAAATCTTAAATGTAAAGATATTTTTGAATTTGAAACTGTATAGTACATAAAAGTAAGAAAACAAATGCATTACAAGTTTCTATTATGCAATGTTTTCATTCAGAAATAAGGCATTTTATTTGCAAGTTTTGGACATTTAAATCTGAAAAATGGACAGAATTTCTCATTTATTTATTACAAATACTTTACAGAGTGGATTTTGGATACTTAGTTTTTGAATGAACTAGGTCTGAATGAAAGCCTAAGCTTAAAAAATGTGCCTAATTTTTTAGACTTAAGACTTTAATAAATAAGGGTTTGAATTAAATATCAACAAATCCCTCTGTGTGTTCTGTCAAAATCAAAATCAGAAACTGATTTTGCCATTGACAGTTAACAGTTAACAAACTAGGATCTTGTTTTGGCGTAAAGTGCAACATATAACATGAATTGTAGAAAAATATATAAAGAAGGCATGCATCAAATTCAATTCAAATCAAATCAAATCAAATAGACTCAGACTATATACAGAAACTGTACTAGTTATATACAATATAGAGTATACAGACTACAGCAGTGCAAATGTGGCAGTGCAAACCTTTATTATATGATCGTTAAAGTGGCAGGTGTTATAAAGTGTTCATGAGTCCAACGGCAGAGGGAAAGAAACTGATATTGGAGTTTGTTGTTTCCACATGAAAGCTTATATGTTGAGAGAGAATAGTGACAAAAAAGGACAAATATGCAAAATGGACTGTTTTGAGCTTTTCGCCATGTTCTAACTTTGTCAGACAGTCATCAAAAACACACCTGGAGTTGCATTTAGCTTCATTCACGCTACTTTGATGAATCCTGGTTAGAAAATCCTGTCCCCGTCTGATTGTCAAAAACACATTCCTTCGATGTGCGATGTTGTTGTGTTGATATGGGACGTGGCTCTGAGAATCTTCAGCTCATGTCTTTAAGTCATAAATCATCACCAAGCTCGGTCCAATCACGATCATGACAATTGCCTGACAGCTCAGCACAGTAAGCATTACAAAGCATTGTGTATATAATAAAAATGTGTGATTGCCTCTACAGCCAGTGGATGGAGCCAAGGCTAAGTTACCCTGATGTCTCCCAAGGCTGTGATAATGATAATTTAAAAAAAATATCTTTTTTTAGTTATATTTTTTGTTCTAAAAGATGAGATGTCAAAGTAAAGATACTCAAGAGCATGTTTAAAGGCTAATAACAATATAATTATCCCAACATTATAGTCTATAGCCTTCCATCTGTCCTGGACCTGTACGTCTCCAGGACTCCAGAACCTCCCACCACAAGAACAGTTTCTTTCCCTCTGCCGCTGGACTCATGAACACTTTATAACACCTGCCACTTTAACAAAAGAGGTTTCCATTTGCACTGCCAAATTGCACTACTACACTAGTGTACCCAGCTGTACATATCTGTATGTCTTAGTCATGTCTATGTCTATTTTATTTTATTCTTAGTCTTATGCATGCCTCTTTTATATATTTTATTATATTTTATTCATTGTTTTACGTTGCGCCTTACGCCAAAGCAAGTTCCTATGTCTGTGAATTTTGATCACTGACAACGGCAATAAACCCATTCTGATTCTACACATTTACCCAAGCAGTGTCTCAGAAATGGAAATCTTCAGTGTATTTGTAATGACTGCTCCATTGCTGTGTGACTGGACATCTCTCTCAGTGATAGTGGTCCTTCTGCATGGGTTTGTATCCTGCTACCTCCTATGTTAATGGACTGTATTGGGCTTAAGGCATGTGGCGCATTGAGTTTCCTGCTCTCTTTATTTAGTGCCTGTATGCAGCGCAGGTCCAGGAAAGGCAGGAGTTGCTCACGGCAGGCACTACAAAGCACTCATTAGGAAAGGTTGATTTAGGAGGAACGGAGTAACATCCTGGGCAGAGCGAGTGCTGCATTGTAATACTAGAATAATCGCTATAATTAATGAGTGTTCTGTGGCTATATGACACAATGAATTGCAATGTCTAATCAACAGGAGTAGTTTTAGATGGAATAATAAAAGCTCTCTGGGTCGGAGGGTGAATTTGAATATTTCAGAACAGTTTTTGAAGTTTCTTGGTGAGCAGACTTTTTAATAGGAACATGTTGGTATTATAGTTTTGTTGTATGCGCTTTGTACCATTTGCTTATTTTTATTTTATGTAGTTTTGTTCCATTTTTCAAGTTTGCAGGGTTCCATTTCGTGTTTGGTTTGGCTTGCTAAATTCTGTTTGAAGGTGTATTAAGGCCACTTCTCGAGTTCACACACAAACCTGCCATTAAAAAGGAGAAATTTAGTTTAAAAAATAAATAAAATGAAAGCAAAAAACACACACAATGTATGAAATTTTAAACAGGTAAATTAGCAACATGCATCCACATAGTACTTTTAGTCTCGCAAATCTGACATTTTTGGGCAAGTTTGCACATTTTACTGACACATTTGCAAATTTAAATCTCATACATTTGCATGTTTAAAATCCTCACAAGTTTGTTACTTTTTATGGCAGTGTTTAAACTCTCCCTTCACCAAAGTAGCCCTATACGCCTTTGTAGTTCTGCCTGTGCCTGAGTTTTTAGCACAATTATTTATACAATTCCTAGAAACCTAAGCAAGAAGTTCATTATTAGTGAATTAACAACTTTTACAGAAGGTATACATACAAAAAATCAAATCAAATCAAATCAAATCAATTTATTTTTATAATGCCCAAAATCACAACAACAGTTGCCTCGATGGGCCACAGGTAAAAGCAGTTCAGATAACTGTCCCAGAATGCCCCTGTCCTTTGACCCTCCTTCGCGGCGAGGAAAAACTACAAAAAACCCCATGGGAAAAAGTAGAAACCTCGGGGAGAACCACAGTGAAGGAGAGATCCTACTCCCACGGACGGACAGGCTGCAGATTAACTAGGAATGACGCATCCACTTGGACTGTGGAGCCAGAACCACTCAAGAGGGAGGTGGCTTTAAAGAGTTCCTCCAGGCGGACGAGGAGCAGTCCACCAGTGTAGAGATCCCTCCAGCAGGAGATGAGGAACAGTTCATCTAAAGTAGAAGGAGTTCGTCCAGGCAGACGAGGTGTGGCTAATCCAGCTGTCCAGGCGGGTGGCGCATAGATCGTCCAGACAGGTGGGGGTGAGGGGGTCGTCACTGGAGCAGCCGCCGCAGTGTCTGAAACAGTCTCCACTCCCCGGGGGAAAACAAAACAAAGAACAGCTACGTTAGACCATGACAATTTTTATACTTAAAGAAGCTACAATCCAAGAAAACAGCAACCACATTATACCACTAGAGGGAGTTGTGAGCAAGTTATTTTAGTTCTTGAAATATTCACTTTATTTTTATATTTCCCCTAATGATATCCATGGTGATGCACTTTCCTAACCCACGGCCATCTGGTGTTAATAAGTTGTGACTTGATAACACACTGCGGTTTTCAATATTAGTCGTGTTTTGTTCCCAATAATGAATCTGCCAGGAGCCAGCCCTACATGTGTGCCTGCTGCAACAGTTGAGATAAAAATCCATGCTGCTGTCTATTATCCCTTCCAAAAACACACAGTTTCCTGGCTTCTTTTGCTTTAAATCATGCACAAGTGAAATGACCCGTGAAGGAGCCAAAATATTCACTGGTATTTGTTTGTGTTCATGTGGAACAACTGGCTGTGTCTCCTCCGTGGGGGACGTGTTTTGAGTGTGAAAGAAAAGAAAAAGGTGACTAATGAAGCAAAAATATTTGACCTCTGCTGAGACGAGCGTGTGGGCTGAATAAACGGCCAGTTCCCCCTTGGACGCAACAGAGCCAAATAATGCCTATTAGAGAGAAAATATTTGGTGAACTGTTCCTTTCAACACAAAAACTACAAGCACTGAAGACTATTACCTGAGTTTTTAAGTTTTCCCCTTGAGATGTGTCAAGAATTTTCATCATTAGCACCGAGACTCCCAAACTGCGACTATTTTTATCTTAATATGTGAGCACTGGGCTTGAAATGGCAAAGGTTTCATTGGTTCTAATCCCCTTCTTGGTGCACACAGTGAAATATTTGTCACATTGTGTTGGAATAGCAGCTAATCTGTGCGTTTGGCCCCATTTCTGACCAAATTCAACAGAAGAATTTGTTATATTGAATGTTGTTTTGATGGTGACAAAATGTGAATATTGAGTTTATTGTTTTTATTGTAAAAAAGACTACAAAAAGAGCTGATTTAAAGAGCGATGTTAGAGTATGAGGTGATATTTATGCATGTTTCATTATTTTGACATTTCACATTTATCTGATAATTGATTATTGTGTTGCTGTTGTTGCTTCTTGAGGTCTCATTAAAATACAAAGACATTATTTCCTGTTACACAATCTGTTTATATTAAGTGAATTCTATGTCAAATTAAAAGTTGTACATTTTCATGGACTCAGTTCAAAGTCATCTTAAACATCAACATCAGACCCATTACCGTACAGATGAAACAACGTTTTAAACGTGTGCCATTTTTTCTAACCCAGACACTAACCTGTTATTAATTAACAAATTTAAGGCGAAACACTACAAGTAAAACAATTTTTTTGCTTTGTTTTGTTTTATTTTTTTGGTCAGTTTGCTCTCTCAACTTATCGACAAACTTGTCCAATCTGCCCTTAAAAATGTTTTATTCTTCCATTTAATCCACTTGCAGCCATTGATTTAAATGGGACATTGTAACTTCAAAGGCTGTTTTCTTAAAATGCATTTTTCTTCCCTCGGGACATAAGGATCACCACTTAAAGTAAATCACACACACTGTACAGTCTTAGCCTCAATAAGATTTTGACGAAACATACATAAGGGTTTTTCTGATCAAATTCTAAAACTGATTTAATGAAGTTTTAAGTAAAAAAATATTAGTAAAAATTTGATTTTTTAGGACTACCGGTATTTTCAGTCAGTTTACTTAAACACATACACACATACACATAAAATGCCTTATTTCTACATGTGCATGTGTATAAGATTGTATTGTATGTATACGTTGTTTTTGTTGTCATTGCCCACCCTTAAGTAACGCAGACAAACCCACTCCACACACTGATGGATGATGAAATTTGTTGGAATTTATTAACTAATACTTTCCTGGTTAAATAAAGGTCAATAAGAATGTGTTTGTGTGTGAATGCTGATACTCTACCACTCAAACACTGCCAAATCTTTTCAATTGTGCAACTTTCTCATTCAGAATATTTTGAAAACCGTTATCCTTATAAAGTTGAAATAATGTGGCTCAATATAAACGCTGCGATACTCCTGGTCCGTATACGTCCCGGCTCTCATAGATTCACAGACACATCTTGTTACACGTGTTGTTACTGATTTATGACCGTCCTGTGCATTTTCCATCTTACCGGAGCCTGCCTAAACCCTGCATTGGTTCTCATTACGACTAAATAGACTTTGAAGCGCAGTGTAGGGCTCTGCTCGCTGCCTCTCTGGTCGCTCTCAGGACTGCACCCATCGATCACATTAACTGTAACTGACAATCACTGTCAGAGCTGCAGCCTAACTATCCCCAGGAGACGTGCGCCTGTGTATTTCAGCTTTATGAGCGGCCGCTCCTCGTGCACAGAGAAGAATGGATCATTATGATGGTCTTCTCCCGCATTGTTGAAGTGACACTGCTCAGCGCGCTTTGGTTTAATCGAAGGACACACTAATTTGACTATTGCATTAAGTCCAGGTTTGAGTTTTTATTCTTTATGTACCGTTTTATTTTCATGTTTTATGTCTTGTTTAAGCTGTTTGTGATGATGTTGATGTGAGCTGTACCAAAGCAAATTACACCAAATTGTCTGAGTGGTCATTAATAAAGAGTCTGATCTGATTAAAAACAGTTTTTTTGTTTTTTGATCAGTTTGCTGTTTTATTATTTCACTGCATCCATAGATTTAACTGGGACATTGTAACGCCTTTTCTTAAAATGCATCCCCCCCCCCCCACATACATACATTTAATCTCTTAAAGTAGCACTTACACTCACCAAGTTCATAATTTTGTACTGAACAACATTTGCAGATTTGTCTATATAAGGATTTGTTGATATCTTATGTTGAGCCTGATTTATAAAAGTTTGAAGTCTAAAAAAATTTTGTGAAATTTGAAATTTTGTGACAATTTTCAGTCAGAATTTACTCACAAAAAAAAAAAAAAAAAATCCAAGATCCTCTCAGTAAATTATTTTGTAGCTAATATGGTTACAAAATGAATCAAGACATTTAAATCTGGTGTCCAATTTTCAGATTAGTATTTTTTTTTTACACATAAAATGGTATTGATATCTTTGAATGTAAGCTTTTTCATATACATACAGTTATGTAAATTATAAAATGTCTATTGTAGATCGTTGTATGAAGTATATGAGAAAGCATAATACAGCTTTGGAGGAAGTATTTTATTAAAAGTATTGCTATTTTTTACTTGCTTTGAGGGGCATCCGACTTATTAAATTTATCCTAAACTTGCTAATCCTAAATGCAAATCACCGCAAAATCCCTCAAACGAATACAGTAGTAAAATACACGCCTTGCAAAGAAGTGGACTACACCACAGACTAACTTTAGCAAAACACATTTTATAAAACTTTAATTACCTACAAATTTACGTTCAAAGGTTACCTCAATCTAAAACCACAAAAGCATGAAGTGAGTTTGTTGACGCGACTAAAATACAGTGGGGGCCATCGATCGCAGTCGGGACCGAAACAAGCCCATCCGAATGAAGTGAGTTAATCAAAGGAGCAAGTCGCCGACAGATCGTCCATATTATTGATGTTCCATAAATAAGAGGCATACATTTTACCTTTTGACAGGGCCTTTCCTAGTTACCGCGCCATTCCACATCAGAATTATTATTATTATTACAGCGGGCCCAAATACAATGCCACTTCTCACCAACCGCTGTTACTCACGCCTCAATTTTATGACTTCCTTCAAAAAGTGTATTGGTTTCTATGGACCTCTGCACCGGCTACATGTTTCAAATGTTTATTTCCATCTCATAAAGAGTAAACAAGGGTAATTAAAGTTTATAGATACCAGGAAACGGGAGACATTTCTTTTAAAGCCAGTTCAACAGAGGCTTCATGACTGGGCGGAGCCAAGAGGTGTGTCAGCCATGTCGGTAGTTTATTTAAATTCGACAATGTGTTATTTACGATGAGTAAATGTGACTGTATAAGCCAGGGCAACTTATCCCTTGGGCTCTCTTTGTTTGACCAATGCACATTTGGTCGAAGAGCATGTACGTTTTCATATCGGGAAAAAATATATGCATTTTACTAAAAACATTTGCATAAATTGTATGTTAGGTGGTGTTTTGGACCACCAACTAAAGTTAGCGATAAAAAATAGAACAAAAAATGAGGTCAAATGGACCTGAAGATAGCGGGAGGGTTAAGGTCCGGGTGCCAGATCAGTTCTTCCAAAAGACTGGATTCAGTCCACAACTCATTTTCCATATATTAAAAAAATATGATGTTCTGGGTTAGTAGTTCTACTTTAGACCTGTTTTTAGTGCTTTAGACCTGTTTTGATTCTGGGTTAGTCCTGGTTGAGCTGGTTTGGATCTAGGCTTGCATTTGTTTAATTCTGATTCAGTACTGATTCGGCAATGTTGGTATTTTGGTATTGGTGTTTTATTTTTCCAGTAGTTACAGCTGTAGTTATTGTATCCCTATTGAAACAGATCTAGCGTTGGAGGATGTTTTGTGTAAGTGATGGACATGGCCCTCTGAAAAATCTGGCCCTCATAAAAATAAAGTTGAATAACCCTGATAAATATATGAGCTATTTGAAAACGTTGCCAGTCCAGTAACATGGTTTAATTTACAGGGTTATTTCTTATTTATAGCATGTTCAAATGTGAAATGCAAAGGACAAGTGGTTGCACCTTGTACCTTTGGTGGAGATTGTGTCCAGCAAATGTCTCCATGAAGGTTACACTATTATGACATTAAACACATCCATCTTGCATTTATTGTGTGAGTGTTAGATTGAAAAATATTGTGTTCTTTATTCTTAAACGGGCTCGCCTAAACATAAGTCTGGAGACAAGCTGGTGGAAGACAACTTTGGCAGCAAGTTCACTTCTTACGATTTGGCTCCCGCTGTGGTGCTGGACTGGACCAATCACAGGGCAGAAACCAGGCGTACTTTTACGTCTGCACATTTTAGTGTACAGAGTGCAGTTATCTGCTTTACTCTCAGTTGATTTAACAAAATTTGAGTTTTATGCTTCTTCAACTGTTGTTGCCGTGTCGACCAGTCAGCGAGGAAAAGTATTTTTTCTTTCAGCAAGAGCCTTTCCAAAGTGAAACAATTAATTACCTGAATTTTTGAAAAGTTTGATGCTTTTCCCTCTTGTTTACTTTAATAAAAATTGCATAATTTCTTCAGGAAGTTGCTCTGGCCGACGCGATTATTTTCTCTTCCTTTTAGTGTTTGTGTGATTTTTAGGACCGCTGATTTTTCTTGACAGAAAAGGAGTTACGTACAACCTACAAAGCCATTTTCAAATCACACACAGACTGTTCACTTGTTAGTGGACATGAACATTACACATTTAAACACTTTCTAGATTTTTCTCCATTGAAATGAACGTAAGTCCAGAAATCGGGAGCAACAGAAGTGCAGGTCAGCTGGAGGCAGAAGTAAATGTGGGCGGAGTAAGGGAAATATTACTGTATGACCTTTTCCACAGCCGAACGACGGTAAGACTCCCATCCAGGTGTTAAATGAAAACTCACTGCGTCTGAGCCGGCCGAGCCGAAGCACAGTCGTCTTTTTACATCTCCAATCTTTACTAAGAGTGGTGTTGCCTTTGTCAGTGTGACCAATTGAGGAGAAAAGCAGAGAAACTAGAATCGTCTCCAGGTGCAATTTACTTTACATTGTTGCGTCTGAATCCTTTTCCCGACCCTCTTTGTGGATGAGAAAGAGCGCCGTTGCAACCTGTGTCCTTTTCCCCCGGCTCGGCTGCACGGTGTGATGAAATGTACACCGAACATGATTTGCTTTGCTTAATTTGTGGCATTATTACTCAAGGGTGAAAGTTTATATAGCCGGTAGTCACGGTGATAACAAAATGACTGCAGCTTTAGTCAATAACGCTTCACATTGAGGCAAATGAGGTCGATAACGGCAGAAAAATACTGATGAGGAAATAAACAAGAGATGATGCTGCGGGAATCACTGTATCCATGCACAGAGCTATTAGGAGTTGTATTCTTCAAGGGCAGGCGCCAGAGGGACTAAGAATGAGATCGACTTCATCACAGACACGCAACACATGCTCACTTTACATTGCATCGTTATGGATTTGGAGTTAAGCAGACATGGGCTTCGGAGCGATGAATAATTTGCACCGTTGTCACAGCTGTTAACACAAAATTATGTCATTTAAAGCAGTGGTTCTTAAACTTTTTGTCTGGGGACCCCACAAAAAAATCTTGTGAGGTCTGGCGACCCCACATTACTCTCACGCCGATTTTGGGCAGACCTATAGTTACTGACACTCCCTCAAAAGGTTTTTGTCATTCCGTCAAACTAAATCAACTAAAAACCAGCTCGCAATGTAAGAACTACAAGAATTTAATTCACAAGAATTGGAACAAAGCGAACAACGTGAACAAATAAACACTGAATAATTATGACATTAAATAATACACTAAATAATGTTGTATTTATGTCTATAAAATACAGGGGTCACTGGGTCAAATGCCCTACAAAAAAAGTACTGTGGGATTTTATTTTCTTTACCTCACTGTACAGCAGTAAAACTAACTTTCACTTGCACTTCACTGATGGCCTTATATCTGACAGATTCCAATGTCAACTATACACTTACAATGTATATAAACTAAAACACTTAAAATTGTACATGAAATAATATGCTTAGAAATGTACATAAAACTGGAGGTGCAGGTCAGGCTGCGCAGGTTATAGAGAAAGTTAGTATTGGACACATCTCGGTCCCTGTCTGGGACAAGTTAGTTAGCACAAGTTAGTTAGGACGAGTTAGTTAGGATGAGTTAGTTAGGATGAGTTAGCGGTCGAGCGCTTCTCGTCAAGGCAGTGAGCCAGAGCCCTCTGTGATTTTGTGAAGAGAGAGAGACTAAAAGGCGTGGACCGACAGGAGCCATGAGGCCCAGCCTCAGGTGGGACTTTTCTCCATCATCTGAGTGAAACTGCACGCAAAAGGCGCTGTGAGGAGCGGAAGACCTGAAGCGCTGAAGCGGGTTTGAATGACGAACCGCGCCGTTCACGGAGCGCACGAGCCCCGCTCTGACCGCACGAGCCCCGCTCTGACCGCACGAGCTCCGCTCACGGACCGCACGAGCCCCGCTCACGGACCGCACGAGTCCAGTTCACGGAGCTCACGAACCGCACGAGCCCCGCTCACGGACCGCACGAGCCCCGCTCACGGACCGCAGATAGGTAGAATAAGCGCCTGACAGGGCTTCAAGTGTATAGTGTTCTACCTGCACCAACGGGACGCCTCCTGTCCCAGACGCGCCTGTTCCTCCGCTGACGCCGGCCCACATGAGCTCTCTCCCTCGCTCCTTTCTTCAGCTTTTTGGGAAGGCATCCGTACTCTCTCCTCCTGTTCTTTTTCCTCCACTCCGCGCTAACTCTCTCTCTTCTCCTGCTCTCTCTCTACTCTGTTGCGCTCTCTTTTTCTCTCTCCTCCGCTCCGTGTAGAGCCGCGCTCTTTCGGTAAGGTGGCTTGACCCCTTTATTCGAGGATGAGGAGGAAAAGAACACAGCACTGGCTGCTCACGCGCTCTTTCACCGTGGAGCGCATGTTACGGACGTGCGCGCCTCTGCCCCCGGCCCAAGCCCGACTCAGCCCGACAGCAGAGCGGACGGGTCGGTTTCGGGCCGGCTCCGGCTCGGGACAAGAATTTAAGCTCTAAGCGGCGCACACAGCGCCTAGGAATGCGAAAACAGCAGCTCTGAATTTGTATATATATATATTTTTCATAGTTTCACCTCACAAAATAGCGCGTTAATTCCCGACTGGAAAAAATTTGGCGACCCCACAAAAGTTTTCCGCGACCCCACTTGGGGTCGCGACCCCTAGTTTAAGAACCACTGATTTAAAGGGTGTAAGTTGGCAAAATAGCATAAATAAACAGGTAATTGAAACCTGTAAATACAATTATTGAATGTCATATCAATGTATTAAAGCTGGAGCACCTGATTTTCTCGCTGCAATTATTTCTGAAAAGATACTCCAAAAAAAGTTGAGTAAAATAAATTAACACTCTGACTCTAACCTGACTTTGTTGTGGTTACTATAAAGTGATACCAAACACTCCTGCAGGTTTAACACAAAAACACAATAGATTTGATTTGTGGTCCCTATTCAAGAACCAAAACAAATCTAATGTGTGTTTAAATATAATGTATGCGGGCCAAAATTGAATAACTCTCCCTTTATCCAGCAACAATTTTAGAAGGAAATAACCAAACCAGGACTTTTAAAAAGAATAATGATTTCAGCTTTTCCCTGGTTTGAGCAGCAGTGTAAGAGCCCAAACATTGTTTTGCCAGCAACATCCTCCATGAGAAAACCAATCTGTCCGAGGCCAGTGTCCAGAGCTGGCGGGGCCTCTTCTTCCTGCCGGAAATGCCAGAATATCCTCCAGGAGGGTGTCCAGAGAAGTGCACCAAACACATATCCGAGCAAACTTAGCTCATCTCAAGATGTGGATGACCAAACTTACCCATTACTTCATACCAGCCCAAACTCTTCCTAAATTACAGCATTAACTGATATGTTTAGAGGTACATTATGTTCCTTGGCTGGAATGCTCCAAATGTTACATTTATTGGAAAAACAAACCTCTGAAAAACGTACTGAGCCAGATCACCTCTCCAGGTGCAGGTGGCAAACCCTCCAGCAGAAAAGTTATGCAGGGCACTTTAAAGAATTACCCACGGTTTCAGTCTAAGTAAATAGTGCTTTTCAAAATGAAATCTCACTTGGTACATGTAGTACTTCCATTTTCCATCTTGATAATTATAATTATTACAAACACAAGAGTGGACACTTTCTGTTGGTCCTTAATTAAGCATGGCTTTTATACAATAACTTTATTATGGATTTGTAGGACAAACCACTTTTCAAAATGCATGTAATTAGTGACATAGATATAAGGAAATACTTTTAAAAATAGGATATAGCAGCCTATAATCAAACGTGGGATATTGTTTTGTTGTACAACATAATGTCTTTTCTCAGTCAGTATGCATTTAAACAACACTTACAAATTGGGAATAAATCCTGCAATTTATCAGGACTAAATGAGGACTAACAGGACCAAAGCCAAATCTACATCCAAGATGATGATTTAGAGCATTTACTGAACCAAATATGAATATGAAACACAACTTTGCAATATCATTTTTACTTGCATTGTCTCATCAATAATTCCATTCACATTGGTCTATTGTTAGATTGTTATAGGACCATGTGACTGGGCTCTAAGGGCCCTCACACTGTCTGATACTGATTTAAAAAAATATATATAAATAGAACTTCCCTCAATAATTGTTTTAGAATGGTCTCTATATCAGAACTAATACTGTATAAGACCACATGAAATCGAACTGAATTGAAATTGAGTCTGAACTGTTTCTCCCACAGTTTCTTCTTTGTGCAAGCTTCATTGAACCCAGAGCTTTAAGTCAGCATTTGGGCCGGAGTAGATGCAGATCCTATTGGTCATGCCCGCGTCCGGCCAGCGCAGCATGTCCTGTTCTGAATCAACTTGAGTAACTACATGGCAGGTGCCCCATTGATTCTTCTTGAGCAATAGTCCCGCGTGTTTTCATGAATCAGTGGACGGACCCCGGAGCCAGCCGCACATCAGCGCTCGGTGCAGCTCGGATCCAAACAAGCGTGACGTGTCTCTCTCTCCAGCGTCTCTAACACAGAACACGCAAACAATCTGTCCTTCCCGGCGTGCATGGTCCAATCTGTTTACTCACTGCACTTGTACCACCAAGCATAATCCACTTGTGAGGATAAGGAAGTGTAAAGTGTGGACATTTTAGGAGCTTCTGGCCTTTTAAGGTGTTGCATAAGAAAAGAAAGAGTGAGAAAAGACGAGAAAAGATAAGAGACGAAAATACTGGATGAAAAAGAAGACAAGATAAGAAGGTAAGAAAAAGATAAGACAGTTAAAGATTACAAAATATATGATGAGATTAGAAAAGATAAGATAAAATATGACAAAGGTGAGCAAATAACAACAAAAAATGGATCAGAAAGATAAGAAACAAAAAGACTGGATAGAAGACAAGATAAAAAGATAAGGAAAAGATAAGATAATTAAAGATGATAAAATATATGATAAAATTAGAAAAGATAGGATAAAAAAGAAGATAACATGAAAAAGATAAGACAATAAAAATTTGAAAAAGATAAGATAAAAATAGAAAAAAACAAGAAAAAATGTGTAAAAAAAGATTAGAAAAGATGACAAAAAATAAGAAAAAGATAAGAAAAAAAATAGAAAAAGATAAGATTAGAAAAGATTAGAAAATATAGGATAAGAAAAGGGATATTGTAGATTGATAGATTTGTATTTTGCACAATTGGGATTTCAAGCGTTGCAATGTTCAGTTCAAGAACAGCAGGAGAATAGAAACATGTAATCAAAAGATAAATAAAATGTGACATAAATCTGACACAGAGAGCAAATGGACAAAGTTGTATTTTGATTCATGTGTGTTTAAGTCCTGCATTTATTTATTTTTATTTATTTATTTAAGGAAAAGGGGGAACAATGCATATTAATGAACATTTACACAAATGTAAATATGCCAGATTATAGCCCAAAGCTAATTTCCATCTGCAGACCCCCCGGCAGGTTAACAGAAAGATAAGAACATACAGTACACTTCAGTTAAACAGAGACAGGAAAACAAGGTTTAGTCGTGTTAGTACAACTACAAACATTCAACAGAACAAGTCGAAGAGTCACAGACAACAATTAAGACACATCTGTATTGCACAAGCCCTTCTACTGCAGAGTCCTATTGCATACACCCTTAATTGCACTGATCCCTATTGCACACATCCTTACATTGCACTGATCCCTATTGCACACATCCTTACATTGCACTGATCCCTATTGCACATACCCATATTGCACTGATCCTTATTGCACACACCCTTATGTTGCACTGATCCCTATTGCACACACTCTTGCATTGCACCGATCCCTATTGCATTTTGACTTGGAGATATAGTTAAGCGTATGTTGCACATGAGTAAGTTTTAAAATATTTGGGCTCACACATGATCACATGTGATCACATTTAAGGCTTGAGTGTTTCCTCCGCCCACAGCTCTGTACTTGCCATTCTTTGAAAAATTCAGACTGCAAGAGATCGAGGAGAACCTTAAAGAGGGATCTCAGTCTTCAAATGCCAAGTCCAACTGTGCTGTTAACCCTGCAGAGACAAAAGCTCTTATGAAGAAGCCGGTGATAACTTCGAAATTCTCCCAAATTTGTCGAAGAACCAGAGAAGGATATTTGGGAGACTCATATTTTCAAGGGATTTTCAAAGCTTCCTCCTGAGTTGATGAACAGCGATGGGGATCTTCATGATAGAACTTTCTGGCAATAACTGCACATCACCTGCAAAAACACATCTCTCTCTCCAAAGCATTAAAACGGAAAGTTAAAATAAACAAAGCAGATGATGCTCAACCATCTGCACTGAATAGAAGGACGCCTGGAGATGGATGTGCAGTTGTAAGGACAGATTAAACTAATGCCTTTCTTTTTTGTCAAAATGAATGTCAAATAAACATTGAAGTAGCAAATGACATTTTTCAACATTCTCTTGTTCCTTGAATTGTATTTCCTGGGACCGCTAATGGGAACAAGCGGTAGAAAATGAATGAATAAATATAAAAAGTAAGCTCTTACTTTCCTTTTCTCTGGTCAGATTTCAAAATTTTGGGTTTAAGCCTGTAATTAATCCTTAATTACTTGATTCACAATCGTTTAGTCCAAGATTTTGACCAGATTTAAATCTGTTTTAATGTGAGCTCGGTTTCATCATGGTTTAAAGCTGTAAAAAGTAAATAATTTTCAATCCAGTCTAGTTTAATTAAAAACTAAATAAGAAATCCAAAACCCTAACCCTAAATCCCCTCTGTAAAGTTTATTTATAACTAATATGTGTATAAAATGAACCAAGATATTTAAACCTGGTTAAATGTCCCAAATATGTGTAATTTTGTATAACTTGTAATACATAATTGATGTTATTGATATCTTTAAATTTAAGATTATTTGTCTATTCACCTGTAGTGTCTCACCTTTAGATAAAAATTAAAGTTTGTCATAAATTGAAGTCAAGTCATGATAATCTGGCTGTTCTTGAGGTCAAAATACTTGCATCATATTATCATGAGAAAAAAATGACAGCTTTGTGTTTGCATTTATTTATAAGTCAAGAGAACCTTTATCATAAATTGGAAAAGGAAAACTTGCACTTGCACTCTCTAATTCAGTGCATTTCGAAGCCTAAATTTCATGATCAAATACCAGAATGTATAAAGAAAAGTAACTGTATCCTGAAAACCACCAAAAGAAAGAGTGACCAGAATACAGTTACTCAAAATTAACATTCTGAATATGTATTTTCTGTACTTGGATTCAGCTCTTTCCATCACTGCTCATTGGAAATTAAACATATTTTGCAGCTCTATTGTCAATTTACAGTCGATGTCACAATAATCATAGCGTTAGTATGTAAATAACATGATTTCAATGAGAAGCCACGTCATTGTAATTGCAACAAGTCAAAGTAACAAATGGAGAAAACCCCAGGATATGATCTCGAAATGGCCTGACTTCACTGCCAGGGCAATGCCAGCTCTGCTCTCATGATCCGAATGTTTATTTCTTTTTAAACGTCCTGTCACAGATGATTTATGCGTCTGCGTTGATAGATGTTTTTGCCGAGATTCGACGGTAGAAAATCAGGTGGCATTATCCGTGACAAAATTGAAATTAGTTCATTCTCTATCATCGCTGTGGCTGCGCAATCACGGCGATGACAATGGATGGGTAACGCCATTATCAACGGGACAGTCAAAAACAAATCTACTCCGCTCGAGCAATTTTCCCTGCACGATTGTATTTCAACACTTTTCAAGGTGTCAAAGTCTAATGCATTTTTGAAGACAGGTTATTATTTGAACTGTGGAAGAGATTTTGTAATGCCCACCATGCATCTGAAAATATAATTGGTTTATAATAACTTATGATTATTGATTCAAGTTTGCGACTCTTTTTGGATGTCCCATTCATTTATAATAGAAAACAGTTGGCAAAATGTGAAATACTGAATGCCTGACAATGAGAGCGAGTTGTGAGTTGGATATCAAAATTGCGTGATGTTGTGTGATTCAAATGACTTTCACAAAAAAGGAGAAAAGCAATGAAGAAGACAGAGAAACACGCTTTGAAATGAGCAACTTCAATAGACCATGATCTTAAAAGTTTTTATAATAAATATCTTACTGTTCATAAGCCATCATCAAACACAAATGTGGCTTCATGTGTGTTCAATTTTTAGTTTTTGATGGGTTTTTTTTTGTACTCATGCAATGGTAAGATTTTCAAGACATTTAGAGAAATGTTCAATCAGATGACTTCTATTATGTGTTTCACCTGCATAAACTTGCCTCTCAACCCAATTTCACACTTTACAATTCTTTGCAAGTGACGCTGCCTTTGACACTTCTCAATTTTAATATTTTCTTTGATTCAAAAAGATAAGAGCCCACTTTATTCAGCAAAAATGATATCTTTTTTTTTTTTTTTTTTTAAACCATATTCCACCTAGGAATGGTGCACAAGTTTGCTCTAATGACGTCTTCTGAAGCACACGCTGTCCCTTTTCCCAAGGCAGAGCCAAAAGCATCAAACGACCAATCCAGGTCAGCGGTCAGGCAGTTTTCCCACAATCCTTTGCCAGCTGCAGAACAACATTAAGGCCTGTGCGTGTGTGTGTGTGTGTGTGTGTGTGCGCGCGTGCGTGCGTGTGTGTGTGTGTGTGGGCTTGACGGCATATTTGGAACACAAACTACAGAGAAGACTTTTATCTCCAAGAAACCTTTCATTACAATGCATAATTATGTCCTCAAAACAAGGATGTTTTTTTTTTTTCATCGAACTGTTTCCTAGACTGGAAAAAAAAACTGTGAATATGAAGTGTGGACTATTTAGCCTAGCAATTACACTAACGACTTGAACGGTTGAAGTGTGTGGAGTGGAGTTTGAGAAAGTATGTGATTTTATGAACTCGCGGTCAAAAAATGAGTGGAGCAGCAAGCAGAATATTACAGCAATAATGGAATAAAAGTCTGCATGGGTTAAAGACAAGAGGAAGAGCAAGAAGCTGTAGTTCATGACAAAGATAAAGAACGAGAGCGAGAGAGACAGTGCATGCTAGATGGTTTAGGACTTGAGTTTGGTCCACATGTTTAGTCATAATGTAGTCCAGTGCAAATATGCAACTTTCCTGTCCCTCCTGTTTCTTGTCTCTGTATGTCACTGTTTTGCCTGGAATGTTCCAGTATAATATTGAACTTTAAACTGTCTTGCATTTGACTACTTACAATTGTTAACGTGGCCAAAGCCAAAACTGGAAAAATTCTTACTGTAACTGGGGTTAGACACCGGGATGATGTCTGCATATCTTCATGAAGATATTCACCTTATTCCGCCCCGCCCACTTTTGCCTCTTTTTGCCACAGATCCGCGCTCCTGGAGCAAAGGCACTTTACTCCGTAGGCTCCGTTCATGCAAATGCCGAACGAGGGGAAAATCTTGCAGCTAAAATATCGTATGAAGTAGACTGATTTGTGTAAAATGTTAAATGCGCGCACGAAACAACGAGTCAGCAACGCACAGATTTCCTGGGAAAACGGCTTTGTAGTCCATTTAGAACTTATTTGGTGTTGAGCTCGTCTGCCCAGTGTAAACTAACACAGCGGAAAAAAGAGGGAAGCGCATACAGCAACTTCCACAAGATTAATAATGCCAAACTGCGGTACATTCTATAGACAAAGCTAAAACATCTTCACGGAGACAAGTAATAATCACTCCACGGAGAAAACTTTGTGTTACTTTGTCTACATTTACTATTGAGTGCCCAGAAAGGCGCTTAGCAAATAAAATGCATTATTATTATTATTAGTGGTAGTAGTATTATAAAAGTTACATAGTGCATCTTTAAACAAATTGTTGTTTCACCACAGCACCCATTTGTGTGCTGGACCTTTTTGGTTTGTTAGAAGCTGGTGAAGTTATTTTAATGACCATTGTCCAATGACCATTTCTACAGTTGAAAGTATTTCTCAGAGCACTAAAAGCTTTTATTTCTTTCATATGGCACAGCATAACAATAACAAAAGAGCCATACAAAAAAAAAAGAAAAAGAAGCAGAATAGAGTAGAACAGAATACGAGGACCAGCATGCCAACAGGTCTGTACTCAGCTTTCTGGTGGGTCGTCATGGCAACCACCTGTCCCTCTGCTGGCTGTCCTGCACAGCCTTAGACCGCACTTATTTAAAGAATGCCCCACTTTTGCATTTGTGCCACGTGAATTAAACAAAAAAGTGAGAATTACTGCACATAGAAAACAGAACAAATAGAAAGAATAACATAAATAGTCCTTGCAAACATCACATTCTGTACATTCATCATCTCATTATTGTGTGTTTTGGGCACTGTTCTTCATAAATATTGAACTGAGGTTATTAGAGCACTGCAAATTGTCATCCCAGCTGATTTCAGGGCTATGTTTTTGGGCCTCAAAACTCCTGCCATGGACACAATAGATGGATGCATTCGGAATACACTTTTGGCTGCAGGGAAAAAGACACACTCACACTCAAAAAAACAATGACACAAACCAAATCAATGCCCAAAGACTGGAACGAAACAGCAACTGACATCAGAAAATCCTTTACTTCTTTTCTTCTCTGTTAGTCTTTGCACTGTGTTTATTGTGTTTTTGGAAACTGTAAAAAATAAAATGTAACATGTTGAGAGCTACCAACTTTTCTGCGTGTTACGGTAGATGAAAAAGCTTAAATTCAATATGTCCTTACTATTCTGACCCACCACACTGCACAATCTGTCCTGCTTTTACTACAATTCGAGATGGACACGTTATATGCACAGTTGCCAAATCCACTTCTTTATAGCATCTGTTGTTGGAAAGTTGCTTGCAATTTTTTTTTCTTTTTTTTTTCCTCCTGAGCAGCACTTTCACATCATAAATAGAGCTCATTTTAGCCTTTTATCAGTTGTGTTTTTCACGTTAATGGACCAAATGATGACTAAAACACAGGCTGTTAATGCTTCAAAGTCAATACTTATGTAAAATGTGCAATTAAACACATTCTCTTCTCATTAGCGACTGATGAGCAGTGACACACGTTGAACTAGTTACTCATTCTTTGTCTTTTATTGGTTCGCTTGTTTTGGGCTGTTTTTCGCATGTTGTTCTCTGAAAATATGGCAACCCTGTTTGTCGGTCGTGGTCACTTTGTGTAAAAAGAGAAGAGAATATAGATTGTTGTCTCTGTGATTCAAATAGATAAGCCACTGTAAGGTCAAAGTAGGATCTATTATTTAGAGAAAGTTCAAGTTAAGTTGATGTAAGAGGCAATAGAACCCTTATGGAAAACCACTTTTACAAATCACTATGTCTTCCGGATCAGTCGTCACATTTATTTCTGCTTTGGGACTGTTTAAATGTCTTTTCTCTGCAAAGTTATGAAGTCTTTACTCATGCCTCGCTCATCTTTGTGACATTAACAAAGAAATCCTGTCTCGCTATTTGATTTCTACAGAAAGTTATTACAGCGAGAGGTGTGGCTGCTTCAATTATTCCGAAACCGAAACATCGAGTTTGAAGAATGGCCACGTGAACTCTTGATTAAAAAATAAGATCATGTGTTTGATTTTTGGATAAAGTTTTTGACACATAGCATAACTCAACTGTGGGAAATGATGTAATTTGTTTTTGCAATATAAAGTTTACCCCACTGCTTTGTCTTCGGAAAATCTCCAATATAATACATATTTGATGATGCAATGATTAAAAATTAAAGCAGCAAAAGAGTAATAACTGTTAAGTGACTTTTAGGGACATTTGAAATATCTGTGCAGGGGGGAAGTCGTATCTTTTATAATGATAATAACCGTTACGTTTTTTAATTAGAGTTACAGTAATCCTTTGACTTAGTGTCCTACGTAATAACCTTCACTTTACTGCACTTTGAACTGTAGATGATGCAAACGGTAAATGCATTTCCTCCCGTTACATCATGTGCCAGTGTGCTCTTATACAGTATCGCAGTCACAAGTTTGGAAACACTTTTCAGTTCTCAAACTGTGGTCCACGTTCCATTGATGATTACACGGGAGTCTTTTGATCTAGATTATAAGTTTGAGCCAGATTTGTGCTTTTTAAACTTTGTTATGAGTCTTGTCTCGTTCTTTTTGAAGTTTGTATTATGCCATGATGTTGTTTTCTCGTCAAAATCATAGATACAGTTGTGTTTCTTGTCATTTGCAGGTTAAGTAGAGGGAAAGTATCAGTGTTTTCTCACAGTAGGAACCTTTTTCACTTCCTTTTTTTTAGTTCCAGTCTCCATTTGATGCATGTTCACTCAACTATAGGAACTAAAACCACACATTAGGAACTTTTTAGCTCTGGCTTGGGGGCAGATACTTTCAAGTCAGACCAGAAACCTTGTGGTTAAAACAGACATTTTCAACATTAACTTTATTGGGAAATATGTTTCATTTATTTCCTGCCTTAGACAAACTTTTTTGATGTGAAAGAGGATTCTCTCACACACTAGCTCTACAATTCTTAATATGTTTTTATGAGTTTTAATGTTAATGTCAGTGTTAGTTTGAGGTCTTTGTGCAGTTAACTTTTGCAATAATAACTTAATTGAATACGTTACTTTCACAGACCCTTTCATCCACCGTCGCTGTGTGGACGTGAGCAGTGGGGACTGGATGGTTCCTCAAACTCAACAGGGGACCAGGCTGGTGAAAACCCTTTATGCAACATGGAATTCAAACAGGGCAGCGAGGCAAAAGGTTTGACTGAAATCACAGGGCTGCTCATGTACGAAGTGTAGTCTCTGACACGAGTGCTGCTGTCCTCCCGTCCGTCGTCGCGCTGCTGACTCCAGAGATCATTTGGGCAGACGAAAAACTGCAAACGGGTGCAGGTTGAGCAATGAGACAAAAGATCTTTGCAGTGTCATTCCCCAATTTGAGACATTTGCCTAATTTGAGTCAGACATGCTAGTCGGTAGGTTGACTATATTTTCATTATTCAAATTCTGTCAGTTGAAGCCTTAGTTCGCCAAGCTCACATTTAACTTGTTTAAAGGTGAAAGTCAGATATAGCATGTTAAATGTTTGTCCACGTGTTGCGTGCACAGATTTTATTTTGACGCAAATTCGGCACTGACATAAGTTTTACGTGGAGCGTCTGAAACCTTTCTTTTCTCCTTGAAGATGGTGTTGTTTTGCCAGAAATGTTCAACCAAATGTCTAAGCAAAATGTCCAACAGATGATTGCACGAGTCTTTGGTAATAAAAACACCTAGAATTGAATAAATGAATGATAAATAACATGCCAAATTGTGGAATGCCCCAGAGAAAACTTTGATATTTTCACGAGACATTCAGCTGATAACTGACATAGTGCACCTTTAAAGTCAACTCTACTTATATACTACAGGAACTGACAATTCTAAAAGCTTGAATAATGCACAACACAATCCTTTATTAATCAGTAACTGCTAACTTAAATTGGCACTCCTATTTAAATTGAGAATGCATTTTATTCGGTTTGATCCATCTCTTTTTACCGCCGTCTCTGCCTGCAACTTTTACACATTTTTCTCTCTATCCAACCTTAAAAATTATGCACACTTTCAGTCAGTTGCAGCATAACCTGTAAACTAATTCAAGATTCCCTGGTTAGTGGGTGTCCAGTGGCTCTCAGTGATTGACAAGGTAAACCAATCGAAACAGCAAATGGACTAGATCTAAAATAATTCAAATCTAATTAACCAATCGCCACAGATCCCAGTTCATACAATATGCAGTGGAGCAGCTAATGAATGAAAGCAGCCTGGAGGATTTACTTTTTGCATAATTTCACCAGAGTTAATGAGCAAACAAAACCATATATCCTGCAGCGAACCTCAGCTTTGTCTTCGCCGAATGAAAATCTAAACTCAAATGACACGTGTCCGTTGAAAGATAAACATTACGTTTGATACTTTTGCCAGAAGCACACTTATTTCAGCTTGTTTTGGCGTTAAAAACAACATTGCTTAGTCATAACAAGCCGCAGACACTGTTTTTCAATAATTTTGTGAGTCATGAAAGTTTGGTAAAAGAAGTAGTTTGTAAATGTGTGGTGGCAGCGATGCTTAATGGGGCTATTGCCATCACACTGAGATGAAACGACACTGCCGATCCGTCATGCTGCTCGTGTGCACTTTAATACAACTCGTCTATAATATAAAACATTGTCAATTTGGAAAAAACTTTTGACTCAATTTGGTTTTCCAGGCGGAAAAGTGAAAATGTAAAAGTGTAGCCGCAGTTGCAAGTTGCTGACACAGTTTGAGTGGGAACTTTCAAAAGCATCTCACGATCTCTCTGGGTGGAGTCTGCACGTCCTCCCCGAGTTACCATGGGTTCTCTCCAGGTTCTCCAGCTTCCTGCCACCATCCAAAGACATGCATGTGTACAGGTTAATTGATAACTCTAAATCGCCCGTAGGGAATGAACATGAGAGTGAATGGTTGTTTTTCAATGTCTATGTCTCTGTGTTAATCCTGCAACCAGGCTTTTAGGGAGAAGTTAGCAAGTTCCTACTTTTCTTAAGGAACTTGCCCAAGACTGGTGGGAGGTAGGCCACTTGCTTATCTCCACTGACTGATTTGCCAGGGATTAACCACAGTATGGCATTACAGTTATGACACACTTCTTCGACAAGTTTTACCATCAAAACTCTCAAATCTTTCTCATGTGTTTTCATTAGCTCTTTTACTTCCTCTGCAGCTCCGAGGTCTCAGTCCTGCTCCCAGTGACCAAAGTTACCGCTGGAGTTCACGCTTTACACATATTACTTTGGTGCTGGGGGAGTTGTGTTTTTATGTCGAAGAAAAGATGTCAGATGTCAGTTTGTTGTTGAATGAGTGCTGTGCGTTCTGTTCTGAGAAAGACACCAAGAACTGCGTGAACTGATGATGATTTCACCACCTCAGACCCTGTTCACAGAAGAGTTTGAATCAAGGGATCAAACTAAACCAAAGAAAAAAAAAGGTTTCAAAAAACATGTTAAAACGATTGAGAGAAACTGTAAAGGTAAATATACAGTGTTGGGAAGAATACTTTGAAAATGTATTTTGTTACAGAATATTGAAATGTATTTTGTAACACATTCCATTTCTTTGTCTAATGTTCTGAATACTTTTTGTTTCACGGTTTGTTATGCATCTATTTACACGATAAGAGAACATCAAAGTGGAGAGGAAATGCACATGCACTCAGAGCTGCATTTCCCACTTTTTCTCAATAATTCAGTGCAACTCGGAAGAGTAGTTTTCATGATCAAACACCATTGTATTCCTCTGATTTCAGAAAAGTAACCATTTCTGAACACCACGCAAAGAAAGAGTAACTGTATATGTGGTTACTCTAAATTAGTATTCTGAACATGTATTTTCGGTTTTCTCAAGTACTATACTTTTGTTTGTTCGTTATTTTTACTTTGCAAGCTCTTTCAGGTGGTACACGTATTCCTTAGCAGTTCAATTAATTGCTGAATTAGTCAATTTATTCCACATTTTTGTCATTGTTTGCGTTAATCCTGGTTTAAAACTAGTAAAGCAATAGTTTACTCCTACATTAGACCTTGTTTAGGCCGATTAGACAAAGAATAGTCCTGTTTTAGATCTGGTGGGACTCGGAAGGCCAGATATTTTCTTGGATGGTACTTGGTGTGAAATGTTTGAGAATCACTGGCATAGAACATTCCACACAAAGCAATACCATCTCCATCTAGACGTGCTGAAAAGTTACACAGCAGTGCACCTTGAAATACTCAACTGCCCACTCAGCTCCGAAGTAAATGACAGCCTGCTTCTACGCACCGCCTGGATGTAAAATTAACCATCAAATGTCACACAACAGGTGGCTCTCTTTTCATTCACCTCCACCTGCGTTCGTCATTGATTCAGGTTAGAACAATGAATGTGCATAATAATGACTTTTGCATGTAAAAATGGGCTCTGTCAAACATGACGGACCACTCATCACAAAAGGCTGCGTCTGTGGCCACTTTAGGCCTGTTTGAAATGCACGGTGCGTCATGCTGCGGTTATAGAGCCCTCGCGGTTTAAAAAGACGGGATGTAAACACTGCCTCGAAAAAACAGACCAGGTTTTGTCCACCACTCGATGATTTACTGAACGTTTTATGGAACATTTAAAAAACAATCAGTGTCTACAACCTATGCACAATATAAATATGTATCTTAAAATAACATGAATTTGTTTTCTTTTTATCTGGATTAAAGTAGTTTCGACTGCGTAAGATTTAATTACTGATGTGATGTAGACTATTTCATTGGTTTAAAAGTATTTCTGACTGATCATGTAACATAGTCTTAAAATAAGAAAATAAATTTTTCAGTTGGGTGGGTAAAATGATCTTCTTAGATAATTTGGCATGAGGTCAGATGTAATGTATTGAAGCAAGTAAACTAAATAGTCTTAACTAGTCGAAGTGTTACTAAATAACATTAATATCCTGAAATCAAGACATTATCATTTTTATACTTTTATACTAGACATTTAAAAGATAACAGAACTAGGTTTCAAAGTGCAGACAATTTTCATAGGATTCACACTCTTTGTTTTTTAAAATAAAACCAAAACCCCTCAATGAAACCAGCTCATAATTTTTATTTCAAGGTTTAAATTTCACTGTTTGCTCTCTCAACATACAGACTTTCATGTAGAAATACAACATTGTCCATTCTGCTCCGAAAAATATTTTATTATTTAATTGAATCCACAGATTTCTCTGGATGGACAGTTTAACTTCGAAAGCCATTTTCCCTAAAATGCATTTTTCTCCCACCGAGACATAAAGATCGGCACTTAAAGTTACACCTACACGCACCAAACTGCACGATCTTGTACAAGATTTTGACAAAACGTAAAGAAGGACTTGTGGATATCTAATGCTTAGCCTGATTTATTTAAGTTTTAAAAAAATTGAGCCAAATTAAAATTTTTTGCTAGTTCACTTGAAAACCAAATAAGAAATCCAAAATCCTGTCAGTACATTTTTAAAAATAACTCAAATAAACATGATTCAAAAATGAAACCTGGTTGTGTCCATTTTTCTGATTGAAATGTCCCAAATATGTGTGGCGTTAATAGAGAGAATAGATTTTTCCATTTTCACTTGTTTCTCACCTTAAAAAATTGCGTAAATCCCAAAAACAATTGCAGGAAGTAAATAGTTAAGGGATTGATATGAACCCTCTGTGTTGCTTTTCCGTTTGAAGTGTCACTAAAATGAAGAAAGTTACTTCAGAAATTACTTGTATTACTGTATGCACCTGTAATTAAATAAACGCAAGTTGGTATTTCACTGTATTTCAGAATAAAGTTAAATCTATGTTAATCTCTCAAGGTGTCTGCTTGTCATCTTTACATAATTCTTGAGGGGATTCTCACAACGGAGAGGACGTTTTGCAAGATCAAAGCTAACCGTCTCGCGCTTTTAGCATCACAGTGGAATTACCCCGTCTCTCTAAGGCGTTAAACACTCGCCAAATTACACATAAAAAGCCCTTCTCCCCATCTCCATCTAGTAGAACGAAAACAACACAGATACTTGGCTGTTCTGTTAAAAGGGCTTGTAACAGGATGACACAAAGTGCAACGGAGAAACAGGGAGATGGGATAGGAAACGTCTCTTTTCCGCATATAAAGGCAGAAGATGGAAATGACTTGAGCTAATTGCAGCTTTTAGTCACTCACTGAGCTTGAAAAGAGGAGCTCGGCTGGAGGCGTGGCATGAGCTGCAGGTGCAATAGAAATACAGCAAGAAAATTGTCTATTTCACGAAACCCCAGTGTGGATTTACGTCAGAAACATGCTAAATAAAGCTTAGCTGAGATGGATTACTTGCATTTTTTGGTGTATTTATCACCAAGATCTTTAAACCAATATAATCTCTCACAAAGAAATATACAAGTAAAACAGAAAATGCAGTTACTACGGGGAAAATAAATTCAAATCTATCTGACCCTGTGTGAAAAAGTAAGTGAGCAGTGGAACCTAATGACTGGTTGGGCCACAGTTTGAAACAATGCATCATCCCAAATGCTACTGATAACTGCTTGTATGTCTTTTGCGTCACTGTAGAATCATTTTGGCCCACTCTTTTTTCTGAATTTTGGAGGGTGTTTGAGAATCAACTGTGTTCAACTGCAGCATCTCATCGTTTGGTCATTGTCAGGCAGCAGAACCCAAGAGTATGGGCTTCGGGAAAGCAAACGATTTCGATTTGATAACAATCTGTAGCGGACCTAAGAATTTGGGGGCCCAAGGCAAAAGTAAGTCCAGCCCCGTCCACATCAGTGTGATTTTCTATAACTTTTCTGTCGTGTCTCTTGATTTGTTCTTGAAATTAAGCTTTTAGTGTTTGTTGTTTTGGTTTTGTTTAATTTTTAGCGTGTGTTTGACATGTTCATAAATCCCTTCAGGTTATGGGCCCAAGCCAATTGCGGTCTGTTGCCTAATGGTAAGTCCGCCACTTTTCTGTGCACTTTTGTCTTGAAGAGGTAACTAAAGTTATGTGCTTCTTCTGAAAGTTCCCTTTTTACTGCCATTGGTTGAATCCAGCTGTCACTCACTCAGAGCTGGCTGACCAACAAGAAAAGAGGGTGAGATAAAGTGTCTGTGTTTGCATTAAACAGAGAATCACGATATGACGTTATGACCAAAGTGACAGATTAACACAGGGATGACATCACAATTTGATTTTTACAAATACAGTCAGCACTACAACTTAATGGAAGTATTTGACCTGGTGTTTCCTCAGAAAAACAGACAGATTGTTCTGTAGATTTAAAAATATAGCAGGCGGCCCTAGCCTTGCAGTAGCATTTAGCCGGCAGCTATACCGTTCTAACTCTTGATAACAAGACAAATTTGGGCCGTTCAACTCACTTTATTCTTCTCTTCGTGTCTGTATTTGGCACAATAAAACTCCTAAACTCTGTGTTTGCTCTTGTAGTTGTTGAACAATGGGTGAAAGAGCTGCTTTGACACATTAAAGTAGTGGATTGTTGATTGTTGCCATGGAGGTCTTGCTTTGGATACTGGCTGTATCCGTATTTCCCAGCCCTAACTGTAGATATGATGTTGTTTTTGTCAAGAGCTGTGTGAGTTTTACACCAGATGTTGCTGACAACTGTGTCCCATTCGAGCAAATATTCTTGCAGGATCATACTGGCAAATGTGAGATGATTTGAGTTCTTTCTTATCAGTTGTGGTTTTCACCTTGAAACTCTCCCTTGGGTGCCATTTTTGCCCGGTGTATTTCTTATGGTTGAGTCATGAACACTGCCCTTAACTGAGGCCGTGCCTGCGGTGCTTTTGTGACCTCCTGAATGAGTGGTCGCTGCACACTTGGGAGAAAATTATGGTCTCATTATTTTTGGATCACGGCATAATGTGTTTCTCCTAAGATACTGTAGACCTACTTGACTTTGACTGGCAGGCTCAACCCCTGGTGGTGATCAGGGCTGGCTTTGGCCACGGAAACTGAACTCAGCTTTTCAAAAACGATGGTTGATCAAAAGGTGCAGATACTTATTCACACGGGGTGAGGCAGAGGCCAATGTAGAGGCAGACTGACAGTTTTAGAAAAAAAGACGTGAAGTAAAAACACACGCCAGAGTTAATTGTTCTTTATTAGCGATTTGGCTTCAAAATGTAGACATATTAATAAATGATCATTTCAATAAAAAAAAAACAAAAAACTTTTTGCTTCATGTGGGTCGACTCAGTAATTCTGACCCGCCTCTATTTTTAACTACAAGGATTCTACAGTGAAGTAAGTCATTTCATGTGAATGGAAACTATTGTGACGTAAACTGAAAAAAAAAAAAAAAAAGAGACTTGTATGTCGCACAAGTCAAATGTCTTTCTCTCGTCTTCATTGACAAAGCAGACAAATATTCTACACCAATGGTTCTCAAACTTTTTACCCCAAGTAACACCAGAGAATAGATTTGGCTTCCTGAGTACCACCAAATCTACATTTGGTCTATAACAGGACAATTTCAGGTCTAAATTAGGGATAAATCAGGTCTCACGTCGGAATGCACCATTGTACCAGTAGTTTTCACTGTAAATTTACTAAAGGAAGAGTGAAAATGTGAATAAAATGTGACTCTAAACAGTAACGTAAAGTAAAGATTCCAATTGAAGGTGTCCACGTACCACCAGAAGAAGTTTGCGTACCACCGTGGTACACGTACCACAGTTTGAGAAACACTGTTCTACATCACAGCTGCTCCATTTGGAACAGTATTACTGAATTCAGCCACAAGGGGTCAGTTTCTTCATGAAGGGGTCAAGGATTTGGATACAGAATTTATCATTGAACTCCCATACAGCGCTGACTGAACGTTTAACATTATCTGACTCTATTTATATGAGAAATTACTGAATGAATCCATGTGGTAAAAGTCAAAAATTGCTCTCAGTGCGCATTCGTCTGCAATAATGTTTAACACCAGTGATTTTTCTCTTTTTGTCTTCTTTTCATTCTCACATCCACTGTTTACGCGTCGCTGCAGAGACTTACAACAGGTGTTTAACCGTTTAGATAAATGATTGAGCAGTGCAGGCAAACCCCGGAGCTTCAATTACCTAAATCTATTCATCGTCTAAATGGAAAGTATTGACCGCATTGACGCTACAGGGCTGTGAGAGGTCCTCCTGCAGGCATCAGACCTCAGGCACATGCTGAGAGGGACATTTCTGCTCTTCTGATTCACAAAGTGGAGGAAATTAGCTTTTAACATGATGGGATCTGACAGATTAAAAAGGTAATTTATGAATGTTTTTTCAGGTGCTGAAACTCAAGGTGTTATAATCAAAATCTAATGTAGGCAGATAATTATTTAGGGCTAAAATCCCTAAAACTATAATAAATGAACAAAAACATGTGATGATATTTTTATTGATAGGGCCGTACCTGATTTTTTTCATGCAATAAAGTAAAATATATTTGACCCAGAAGATAGATGTGTTAAAGAGTTCAAAATGAGACCAAAAGATTCAGTCTGCAATGCTTCATATCCTGGGCTGGTCTGCCGTGTGGAAATCTCAGTTGATTGACCATGAAACAGAACTTTCTTCCCTTTACAAATACTGTTCCTAGCAAATTATGTCTGTTTCAAGCACAACTGATTCAAGTCGAGTCACAGCTGTGTGTTACTAGACCTGGAGTTTCTTCAGAAATGTAAAGGGATTGTTCTGTCGATGTAAAAATACAGCAAGCGGTGTTGGATGTCTGTATTTGCCACAATCTATTTCTTAAATTCTGTGTTTGCTTTTTATTGAACAGTGTGTGAAAGAGAAGCACTGATACATTAAAATGAATGAAATTTTGTTTACATTTTTTAAATACAGTCTTGATCAAAAGTTTAAGACCAGTATTAGTAGTAGTAGAATAAATGGCAAAAGTCACATTTTGCATTGTTGGATCTTTAGAGCTTCAACATGAAACAAGAAATGGAAGTGAGACGGAAAAAAAAGTAAACATTTTATTGAAAACATTCATTCATTTTTCATTCATTCATTTTCTACCGCTTATTCCCGTTAGGGAACCCAAAACCCTCAAAACAGAAATCGAAGTTACAAGCATGAACTCCGTGAGTAGCGTCAGCGTTATTGTTGATCACTTCTATTTGTTTTTATTTCTGTTTGTCCTTTATATTCAGGAAACCAGCCTGTCTCAAAAAAAGTATAGAATAGTTTTTATAATAATGTCTTTAATCTTTGGATTGACCACAGCAAACCACGCAATTATTTGATTTAGTTGGTGGTTAAAAACTTAACCCTCGGTGATTATCATTAAAAACGTGTCACATGAAAGACCTTAATTTACTCTGAAAATTAAGGTTTCCGAAACAACAAAAAGTCCATGAACATGTTACTGAAGGCTTTGTTAGATGCAGTAAATTGCTCTTAAGACTGCAAAATTGCAAATAAGATAGATTATCCAGTGATTGATGCAGATGAAAGGAAAGCAGTTTGCGTGGGTAAATGAAATGGCCTATTATGCAAAGTGGTCTTTCTGAACTTAAGTCCTGCCAGATAGGATTCTGTTTAAAGAATAAAGGTTCTGGGAAGGCAAAAACAACTTGAAAAACACCACTCCTACTCAGAAAAGGGTTACAAGGCCTCATTTCCTCAAAGTTTTCTTCCCGTGATTTCGTGATTGCTCAGTGAACTTTGCTCAAGAGTCACTTAAAGCCTAATGATGAAGTGGCTCTCACTGTTGGAGAGCGTAGATTAAAAAACTGGAATCAAAGACAAGCTAAATATGAGTAAGGAGAAGTAAAGATAAATTAGAAGGACATTTTCTGCAATCTCATAACTGGAGAGATAACTTTTTCTGTTACCAATAATAAAATGAAATAGAATTGATAGTGCTCTTTACAAGCTTGACAAATAAAGCTCTATGTTGTAGTCATATCATTATGACAAAAAAAAAGGATTGTGTTAATGTTAATGTCCTGAACATAGACATGATTAAAAAGCATTATTAACGATCAGAAATTACTGAATCTCAATCTGGATTAAAATGTAAATACTTCCTTTACCCTAATTGTAATTTACTCTTGTGATCACAGCTGTCCTGGGGCAGTTTGAGGGGAAATACAGTCTGTAATATTACCTTTTCCCTCAAAGGAGACATGATGCATCTTTGAGTGTTGAACTACAACATGAACAGATCATCACTGTACATTTTGTTCAATGCAACCTACAATAACAATCTCAAACAGTTTCGTAATAGATTCATTTACTTCCTGCTCAAAACTGCAGGTTTGATAAGCCCCGCCTCTTCATAGTGACATTTCAACTTAAGCAGCAGATTGACATTTACATATTTTTTATTTTGGCTACTTAGTCCAGGGATGTGGGTGGGGATAGGGGGTAGGTGAAAATGGAACTTTTTGGAGCACTCCAGCCTCAGCTGCAGTACAATACAGGATTACTCAAACAAGCAGGAATAAATCAAAATTCAATTTTGAGTAAACTAATGTTGAGAAAGCATCGTTGTAACAAGATTAAAATTTCATTGAAGTTGCTTTTGTATGATACCGTATACGTCCCCTTTAAAGGTGCTTGTCCTGCTCGTTTCTATGGAAATGGTATTGCTTTGCCTGGAGTGCCATTAAACGTATCTATATACATGGAGGCAAATAACTGATCCCACCAGCCCACTTTACAAGTCAGATCTGTGGAGAGGAAACCCGCTTACTTTAAGAATTAATGTTTTTCATTGTATTTTTGCGCAATAAAGACATTTGTAATTTGCAGAGCTGGGGAATATTCCAGACAAAGCAATAACTATAGACAAGTAGGTGGTAAACCCTCCACCAGAAAAGTTATAGTGCACCTTTATAAAGCACAAACATTTCACTCTGCTGCACAAAAACGTGTGGATTTAAGCATGATATAAAATAAAGACATTTCTGTTGGCCAAATGGTGTCCTGATAGAAGCTCTTTTCTCTGTGCGTCTCTCATGCGCCCAGAATCACAAGTGTATCATTAACTGGCAGGTCCTGAACATATTATCACATAGTGAGCTTTGAATAGATTAGAACTGTGTGGGACGAGTGTGTGGGAGTGAACCAGCAGTCAGTGAGAAACAGCGCACGTCTCGTTCTCTTTTTCTTTTCATTTTCAACAGGCCTTCATCCTAAAATACTGTTGCACTCCACAATATAAAACCCCATAACTTTGTCTCATTCAAAAACTGGGGAAACTCTTATTCTGTCTGTCACTATTGCTATCACAGCAGAAACTCAGAAAAACAGCACAGACAAACACAGAAAATGTCTTTTGATACTTAAAGGAAAAATAATAGACATTTTTCATGTTGTTATATTATTTATACATGCTCTTGAGTACCTTAAATTTTCCATTTCATGTTTTGAAATAAGAAGAAAATATTTAATATGGACTAAATTGATATGTTTCTCTACATGCAATGATCAAACTTACAGTGATTGTGTTTAGACTCAAAACAAGTCTGGCGATGATTTAAGGACTTAAAACAGCAGAAGATTCTCAGATAAGTGACGTACGAAATCAGAAAAAACGTCGTCAAATGAGGGAGTTCAGTATGAAGTGTTTTTGACGGTCAGCGAGAAGAAAATATTCTAGTGAACATTCCTCAAAACAGCGTGAATGCAGCTAAATGCAACTTCATTGTCAGAACATAGTTAAAAGTGTAGAAAAAAAATAGTCACTGTGTCCTTTAAACGTTGGTACTGACATGTGTCAGTTAATGGCTCTTCAGAGAAAGTGTAGTATTTGAAAGACAAAGTACAATACATGTTTATAGATCTTTCAATCTTTGAGATTTTTTTTTCTTTTTTTTTTTTTTTTTTACTTTCTTTGCCACATTAGTTTTTGCATAATTTTCCTTGCCAAACCCTATAAAATAAATAAATACATTTGATTATACATAACTGTTTACATGACTTTCTAATTATCTTATAACTCTTTACATTTTAGGTGTACATGAAGCCAGTGGCAACTTTCACATGCACACCAAAATCTTAATAGATTGTTATTGTTGACATGACATTTTGTTTATATATCATTTTAATAATGTTTGCTTCAGTCTGATTTTGAGTGTTTATGTAAGCACAGTAACAGTCCTCGTGGGAAACTATAGAGGTCTTTGTAAAGGCCAGATCCATTTACAGTCTGTTGAACTGAATCAAGAATGTTTCGATCAACAGAAGTCCATACAGACTTGTGCAGCATAAACATCTGCTCAAGTGTTATGTTTAGAACAACCTGTACAAAGAATGTTTTCTCCATTATCACATATGGTACTCAATCTTTAAAGTCTTCAAAGTTCACATGTACAGTGGCAAATCTGGAGAACTTATTAAACTTAATGTGTAATCATTTATTAAAACTGTGCATGTTCCATTCATACTGCTTTTTTTTGGCTATTTAGGACACTCAAACTTTGCATTTCCACAGCATTCATTGGAAAAGAGTTTTTCAAATCATTTTTGTTGAGAGAAATGAACCTTATAAAAATAATTTTGACTGCAAGGTTACAGTGCATTTTTCTTTGAAATGGCCAGATGAAAACAAACATCATGTCATTATTGTTCTGCCAACTTCACAATACAACTTACCCAAAATAAGTCTACATCATTTTCAGAGTGTGCCTCACCATTACTGAAACTTACGCCTCAAGTCATAACAAAAGGTTTTTTTGTGGTTTGTTTTTCCTTTGAAGATTACAAAAATCTGTGCGTTTCAATGGCTACAGCGCATTTACCCCTGAACTATTCAGTTTAGAGAGCTTGGAAGTATTTTGGAAGACTGTTAACTGCATTGGTTAAAGGGGCTGTACCTGATGTATACAGTTTTGAACTGTGAAAAGGCTAGTTCATGTGACAGATTATTTGCATGTAATAAAGTAAAATCTGTTTTGCCCCAGTTCAGATTTGGTGTAAAAACATTGAGTCGAGTGTTTTATTTTCCGAGAACAATGACCCAGGACAAAACTCGTGCTTGGATCAAAAACACGTGAAAAGTGCTTATAAACTCATTGCGGTGAATGTTTAAGATGCTGTGTTTGGTAAGTGAGCAATACATGTGACTGCTGTAGAGACTGTAAAATGCAAAAAAATAAATAAATTAAAAAAAAAAAAAAATCAGGTATAGCCCCTTTAAAGTAGTTACAGTGTTTATCCCAAGAGGCTACAACACACTTACACTTGCAACTGTAACTTAACCCTAGACTAAACCAGACCATGACTAAACCAGAAAAAGTCTTCATTTATTTTTGGTTCAATCTGGTATCAAGTATCCCAATATGAAGCTGATAAAATACGTTTTGTATTATTGAAACTACTACAACAAATGCACAATAGGGCGTGTCATTCTTTTTGATCCACCCAGTTTGGACTATGAACCAAGCTAAAAATAAACAGTATATTTCAAACAAATTTCCAAGCAAATATTGCACTTTTAAAAGCAAATACTTAAGCACTGATATTTTTTTAACAAGAATCAATATTTCTCAAAACCTTGTCAGCGTCGGTATTGCGGTATCCGCCCGTCACGCCATTAACTGAGCTCAATCGAGAATCCAACCGGGACACGTTATTTATAAATCGTTCAGGTTAAATACATCAGCGGCCCAATCATGTTTTCAATTACGATAACAAAAGATTTAGCGGCGACACTCAGCCAACTCCCTCAAGAAAAAAACTTTAAACACAATACAGGTGTAGCAGTGCCGAGAATACCAACGCTAAACAGCCATTTGTCTCTAATTAAGCGGCTGTTAATCGACGAGACTGACAACAGGCAGACCAAGGAAAAATCTATTACCAGAGACTGTTGTTTGGCTTGTTAAAATAATGGAAGGGGCTTTGGAGGAGGGGACGGATGCCATTGGTGCATTGTTCTTCCTATATCCGCCGTTTGACTTAATTGCAAATCTTTTAAAAGCCTCGTGGAAGTTGGGGCGCAGTTTGACAAGCTTCGTAGAAACTCGAACTCCACCACGCAGCAGTGAATAGTATCCCTGGGTAATCCTAATTGAACATATATTGGCCACGCCGCTTACATTGTTGTGGCACTTATTAAAAGGCAGCGTTGAAAGGGAATTCTAATGCGGTTTCTGCAAATGAAATAAACAACAGTGGATCTTCCTGGCCTCGCTCTGGGAAGGCGGTAATGCTTGACTTGTCACCAGCAGCGAGCTCTAATTGGGCCAAGGTGAAAACGGCCAAGGGCTTTGGGGAGTGATGTATCCACGCAAAGATGTATATTTTTGTTTAAAGTGGTTCTCTTTGAAGCTGAATTGTGCCCTGCTTGGTTTGATCACAGCATTTGATTTTTGTGGTCCAAAAACAGAACAAACGTAACATTTTTTTTTTTAATTTTTCTTCCTGTCTTTGTACGTCATTGCATTTGTTGTGCTCGTTTTCACAACACACTACACTGGACAGTGATCATTGTAATAGTGGAAGAAGTTCTCATAGTATGCAAAAAATAATAATAATAAAAAAAAAGTGAAAGTAGCCCTTAAGTGAAAGTTTTGAGGAAGGAAAGGAAGGATTTTTAAAATTATTTAAAATTATGCATTTTTCATATTGTTATTAGCCTTTAAACATGCTCTTGGGTATCTTTGCAATATCATGTTTTGAGAATTAAAAAACAAAAACGTAATTATGGACAAAATGAAAGGATTTCTGTGTGCATTGACATGTACTGAGTCCATCCAGCCAGCAGATGGCGCCTAGCCCAATACACAATTTAGTTTTGTTAGCGTTTAAACACACGACGTTCAGGCTAGCAGCAGGGATTGTGTTTAGACAGAAATGCTCAGAACGAGTCTGGCAATGATTTAGGGACAAAAACAGAAGAAGATTCTGATAAGTGACGGTTCGAATCCCGCTCTCGACATAAACATCCTTGGTTGAGTGATCAGAGCCAATGGTCCACAGGTTGGCGGGGCGATTGCAGCTCCCTCGGATGAATACTGCTGCTGTGTCCTTGGGCAAGACACTTAACCTGCATATACACTGAGCGGCAAATGGGTGAATGGTTCCTTGACATAAAGTGCTTTGAGTGCCTAGACAGTGAAAAAGCGATATATAAAAATGTGACCATTCACCAGATTAACTAAAATTTGATTTCAAAAAACAGAATTGTAAAGTTTGGATATTTTTGCAAGAGAACTAATACTTTTTGACACCTCAGTCAGTATCAGTAATACAATATAAAACAGTTCATAACAGTGAACATTTTGTCATTCAAATTACAATTAAAATAGCTTTCAGATTTCCAGCCAAGATAGCACTGTAGGTGGCTGTATCGCTGAGCTTTTCTGCCATTTCTGAAGATACATCCTCTATTATTTCTCATCCAAAATCGAGGAACAGGACGTATTGAGGGATAGACACTGAAAGGAAAGCGTACTTCAAAATACAGTCAACCGACCTGTTCGCAATTGCCAAAGTAAATATAGCTTGAATACAGAGCAGGACCAGCGGTTGGTGGAAATAACGGACCGAGGAACACGAAACTTGACCACATAATGCTATTATGATTTTGAGTTCAAGGCTGAGAATGTCTGAATAAAAGGTGAACTGAGAAGGAATCAATAAAAGCTGAGATGAAGACACAATTCAATGCAAGATTTGACAAAATGGACAAGGCGCGGTTCAAGAAATAGCGCTTATAATGAGCAGAAGAAATACAAATCACTCACATACATTGTTTTGCTACGTTCTGGAAGCAGTGTCCTTGTCAAACAGAAAAATGAATAAATAAACCAGGTGCAACATTTCCTTTGCCCTAGCTGAGATCATTTGAATATGCCATCGCAAACATTAAAGCCAGTGTGATATACCGTACAAAATAAAAGCAAAAAGTATGTGTGGGTGCTATGATCCACCAGTGACAGAGCGTTCACAAGCCCCGGGTCCCTTGGGGGCTGCTTCGCCTCATCCTCTCACCCAGACACAGGACAGCGGAGAGTGGCAGGCCCGAGGGACGAGCTCTCAGCCTGTCTGTTCTGTGGCACAACACACCGCCGTGTTCTGTCAGATCCGCTTTCAATGGGCAGCCCAAGTTTTGTAATAACATGAAACTTCTAAACCTCTTCACCTCTTCATCTCTGCGCTGTTTGTCATTGTTAAAGTAAATAGTCCTGGGTCTAAAGAAAACTTGTGGAAATGAGCTACGTGCACAGTAGATTTTAGATTTTTTTGACATACTGTAAAATATTCATGGGTGTCAGCTTCCGGTTTAAAGGGGACACCTTTGATCACCATCACACAGGAAATAATCTGAAAACAGAATCCCTCTGTGATGTCATCATTAAGCGACAATCCATCAAAAAGGCAGAGACAATTTACACCCAACTGACATTTTTTTCTGACGGTTTAAACAATAATCTCACACAATGAAAGGGACGGGGTTCTTGTGACTGCGTAATAATGATGGTGTTGTTAGAAGTGTAGTGGTGTTTTTAGTTTTATTTGGTGCAAAGTTCACAAAAAAGTTTGAATAAGAGTGCTATACAAAAATAGTACAAGTAATTATATTATTTACAAATAGGATGCATCAGAAATGAATTAAGCTCTCATAGTCACCTTCTCTGTAGCAGGCTCTGACCCACACTGACTCAGGGATGGGGCCGGCTCCCTTTTATACCCCAAAACTCCTCCCACAAGCCAATAAACACAACACATTTCTACTATAAACCAAAAATAATTTAAAAAATGAACACACATTTATTATTCAAATCACTGATGCCTAAAATATGCTCAAGAAAATAATTAAATACATTTTAGTGCAGGAACCAGTCACAGTGACGTCAGACGCCAGCGTCCCGCGCTTGACACTTGACCTTTTCTTATCACAGTTTTTAGTCCTCATTATTAATAAGTGATTTGTTTAAGTCCATTTTGACGGGCAGACTGCTATGTGTAGTACGTTAACTGCCACTTGAAGGGCGCATTACAGCAGTATTTAATAAGGTGAAACTTGTTACTCTAAAAATTTATTTTTTAACATAAAAAAAAAACAAAAAACTGTATTGTTTAAAATATAAACATACTGTCTGTCCATACAAAATACAAAACATGTGGAAAATAGTGAAACATGACTTATGGTGGAGGTAAAAATAAATTGGAATGAATTGGCTCCTATGAGCGAGCGCTCAAGTGTCCGGTCCTGTCATGGTGGCCATTCTGACAGGTCGCCCTCCACAGACACAGAATGAGAGCGCAGCATTTGAGATATCAACATCTGTGCTTATTTACTATATAGCTGCTAGAAAACAGGCATGGAATCACCTCCATTGTGACTTCTGCTGCTCATGTTCAACCAGGAAGTAACATTAGAAACTTCACCAAAACTGGAAAAAAATCAGCTACATTTTTAGTAAAATCTTAAAGGTCCCATATTCTGCTATTTTGCCCTTTACACAGTCTATTCTAAGGGCTTTGTTGATAAAATTTTGCGTTGTGCAATATCCATAACATAACAGTTTCCAAAAAAACACCCATTTCTTAGACTGGCCCCCCTCCTTGCAAAAGCAAACGGCTCACTCTGAGATCTGACCCCCCCGAACAGAGAGCAGGCTGCCTCCCCCGCCTAACCTGCGCAGCTCCCCCGCCCAACTCGTGCCGAAGCCTAGAGCGGAGATAGTGCGCATGTGCCGTGTGCTCCGGTAAACAGCGATACACAAACACGGGAATAAACCTTTTATCCGTCCTGACGGTGCGTCGTGCTGAGTCCTACGTCCTGGATCTGACCTGGAGTTTGACGTGCTCCAGGGCCTCGACGACGGACGTTGCCGTTTGGTAAATAACAAGCTAACTCTTCGATCTGTCGTATCCATCGTGTAATTACTGTGTAGCATTAGCATTAGCTGTTTTATTCTGCGGCTGCGCGCTTCCCGGAGGCGTGGCTTAAACACCGCGTCATCCATGGGAAGCCGCGTCATCCATGGGATGAGCCCCCGTCTGCCTGCTCAGCCGAGGGGGACAAAAAAGACAGTTCTCTAGCGAAAGCATGCGGGAATCAATCAAAAAAACACTTTGGGCACACATACGAGGCCCAAATAGCACTATAGGAAGGTTAAAACCTCTGAAAAGTCGATTTTGCATGTTATGGGACCTTTAAATATGGTCCTAATAACTACGTTTTAATGAGATGTGTGGTCTAACCTGTCAAATGCACTTTAAAGGACAAATATTATGCATTATTTGTATTGTTTTAGCCTTTAAATCTGCTCTTGAGTGTCTTCTGTTTGACATGTCATGTTTTAGAACTAAAAATAAAATGCTTTTACAAAGAAAAATATAACTTAGGACTGCACTGGAAGATGCCATTTTGACTTAGCTGTGACTCCATCTACTGGCTGTAGAGACAACTGCACATGTAAATATATACCCACAATGCTTTGCATTAAGCAGTGTATTTATTCTGGGATAAATGACGTCAGCATCATCTACACCACTCATCGAAGGAGTTCAGAACACAGTGTGAGAGAGAGGATTTTCAAATGACGTGACTGAAGCTAAATGCTACTCCAGGTATGTCTTTGATGGCGGAACAATGTTAGAACAAAAACTCAAAAAATGAATGAAAAATATATAAAAATATATAATCATATTCACCAATAAGGCATGTGGTCTGACCTGTAAATGTACTTTAACCGCCATATAAACGATATAAACATTTGTCACTCTATTTAAAACTGACAACATTCTGTCATTTCACATGTTAGAGACGTGCATATAACATTTACTTCTCTTCAGCTTGCGGTTCAGCATTAGCCATATTGTTTACATAAAGTTTTATTTCAATTCAGTCGGCACGCTCTGAGGTCAGGACTCATAACGTTCAAGTGGGAAATAACCAATCTCCAAGTTGCCTGGCAGGCTGCATTAATCCATGGATATCTATTGGCTCCTCTGGCACAATGATTTCCTCTGTGGTGAATAAAGTTATAGGCCTATCTTATCTCATCTCATCTGGAATGAAAATATGACAACATAATCCATCTGTGACCGCAGATATTGGCAAACATTCAAACCAATTATAGTATATTTTTTATTGCTTATAGTGCGGGTTTATTTTACATTTACAAAAATATTTAACAACATGAAAAAGACGTCGTTTTGGTTCTCAAGCCGAGGACAGAAACAGAACGCAAAATGGACCTGGCATTTTGAGTTGCTAGAACCTTTAGCTAAAACCAATGTTTGATTCCTTATTGTGACATCTCAGGTTAAGTTGTGATTGTTACAAAGTTTTTAAACCACCTCTATTTCGAGCACTTTACCCAGCTCTGGAGAAAAGAAAGACAAAATGTGTGTCTACTTCGTCTGTGCGTCTGTCTTTGCTTCACACAGAGGTGGTCCTTGATTTGTGGGTGTTTTGGAGCAGAAAATAGCCCTGGTTTTAAAGGAAATGAGAGGGTAGAACTGGTGTGGGTGTGTTGCTACAGGTGCTACTGCTGCGAGGATGAAAATCAATCCATAGCGACAAGTTTGAAAAATATGAGATGTGATTCAGAAGCATGATTACTATTGGAGATCTGTAAGGGATAGGGCTTTTACTAATGCTGCATGGATTGAATTTCGACAGTTGTGTTTGATGTGGTGACCAAAGAAGATAAGAACTGTTGTTTTATCTGATGCTAACTGTGGGTGTAGTTAATATCAGAATGACTTTCTCCATAGCAAGGATACATTAATAATTGTAGCATTTTGTGTGTTTTTGTTGTTCTTGGCCATTTCTCTGTAGCTGCAAGTTTCTCCGGATGTGCCATGGATCCTGTTTTGTTTCCTTGTTTTCCAGGTCTTAATTTGCTTATTATTGTTTTACATTTTTTACCCTGTTCATGCCTTCAGATTTGATTTTGACATGTCTCTTGTGTGCTTGTTTTTCAGTTCGACTTCCTGTCTGTTGATTGTCTGTTCCGCCTGAATGTTTTTGCGTGTCCCTTGTCTCCTGTGCACTTAAAGGACACATAATCTGCTACAGGGACCTTTTTAAGCTTTTAACCTTGTTCTAACACGGTTCCATCATTAAAAACATACCTGAAGTAGCATTCAGTTGTCTTCACGCTGTTTTGAGGAATGGTTATTAGAAAATACTCCCCCCTCCGAGTGTCAAACACGCTTCCTGCTGCATTTCTACCGTCTAAACAAGATAACTGCTCTAGCAAATCCGCGTCATAGTGTCTGTTCAGAAGCTAATTTCACTAGATTGTACATAGCGCTGACGCCATCTGCTGGTTGGATGCACTCAGTAAGTGTAATTTCATAATTGCTCATAAGACCTGTCATAGAATGAATAAGAAACTTTTTTTTTAAGATGAGATGGCAAATTTAAGGTGCTCAAGAGCATGTTTTAAAGGCTAACAGCAATATGAAAAATGCAGAATGTTTCCATTAAGCCCCATGTTTGTCCTTTGTTTGTCCATTGTCCCGTCCACATCTGTCAATGCACACTGTGCATTTTAAGATTTTTTTTTTTTTTTGATTATTCTTGCCATTATGTTTATTAAAGCAGAAAGAAAGAAGTAACTTCAGCAACAGAGCTCCTCCTGCAGGTCTCTTGTGAAAATATACTGCCAGTAAAAGCACCCCTTCCTTTTTATTGAAATAAGGAAGGAATCACATATAAAAACATTTCATGTCGCCAAATATAAAAAAGAGAGCCAGGCATTGGCGTCAGGAAAGTTGCAGCTGGTTTTCCACGCAGATACAGCAGGGGGCGATGACAGGGGCTTCAAACACCCCAAAAATACATGTGCAACCACCGCAGAGACTTACAAAGACATTTAATAAGGTAAAAATGTTACTTAGTTTTTATTTTTATTAGTTTCCTCCAAAGAGTATATTGTAAAAGCAGCACTTTGTGACAAAAATGAAACCGCATGAGTGCTGTCTGAATCCAACAATAATATGTCTCTTCAACCGTAAAATAAGATCTGAAAGCAGCGCTCTGATTGGCTGTGCTTGAGGCACTCGCAGGAGTTTCACTTTGCCGTCTGAAGAAAGCTGTTCTAATGCTAACGCGCCAACATTAAAATTAAGTACTCCTAACCACTTAGCGAGCATGTAAATAATTGATAAAATGTAATAATTCTGTCCAATGGACATTGCCTGTCAAGGTTTTAGCCAATGTTGGAGATACAGGTTTTCTTTCTGTTTGAATTTCTAATTGATCTATTATAAATATAAATGTTTGGAATAAAATAAGAAATGAAATGAGGATTCTACAAATATTACTCTTTGCTCGTATTATCTGTAGAAATGAGACGTTTGATATTATTAATATTAAAGCCAACACATGTATATTTTACTATTACTCATTCATAATAATAATAGAAGTGTTTTTTTCTCTGCCATATTCAGCTCTGTCTCATACACTCCCAATCAAAAGTTTAAGAACAGCTGAATAAATGTCAAAAGTCACATTTTGCATGGTTGGATTCCAAGTAGAACGTCAATATGCGACAAGAAATGAGGGTAAGACAAAAAAATAATAATAATTGAGTAAACATTTTATTACATGATTGTTTTGCAGCAGTATCCAATAGGGTTTTTTTCAGAATAATAGAGTAGGCGTGACTATTCATTTTAACAACCAATCATGTTTTTATAGTTGAATAGTAAAGTAAGGATTATTAGAGCTATGAAAACGTGTTGTTGTCATATCAGTGCCCAAACTATCACAGAAGAACATGTAAAGAAGATAAAATAACCTGCTTTCACTCCGGGCCGAGGCAGTGCTGATGGATGCATTGTGACAGAACATGAAAGAGTGTGATTTCACGGGATTTGTTAAATCTGTGTTTGTAGTCCACGCCTCGAGGCTTGTTGGAACTATTCGCTCAAGGCTCGAAAGCCAGAATCTGGAGCCTCTTTCAAGTTACATCTTACCACATACTTTTATGAAAGAGCCTGCTTTGATTCTACCTTTTAGTGAACATGTGTTAATAATACATCCTGGGACGGAACAAAAGCGAATCGAAAACTTCACGTAGCTTATTCTTGTTCTGTTACTGCATGTATTCTGCACACTATTAACATCACAATGGTCGTGAAAAAAAGGTGAATCTACATGGACCAAATATGAGATTATGGGACATTTCTCCTCTGTATTTTGACCAATCCCGTCTTATAAACCCAAACTCAACTCCATGAATGAACTCTTATGAAATGTTAATTGTGTAAAAGAAACAGATACAGCAGCAAAAAACAGAACAAAAAAACCCTCAAGTAAATTTATAAGTAGCATCGACTTAGTAAAAGGTTCGAAGTACCTGTTTAAAATATATGCTTAACATAATATAAATAAAAAGTGTTTCATATAGATTTTGAGAAATGTAAGCGTTTAAAAACATTGCTGATTTTTGGTCAACAAAGGTCAATATTTCGAATAAATTAATAGTTTTTTTTTTTTTTTTTGTGGATTTAAGTGTAGTTTTGTCCTGAATTGAACTCAAAACCTTTATGAAGGATGTCACTATGAATGTGCTAAAAATAACCCCTTGAATCATAGTATAATATAATCAAATTCTTAATTTATTGTCTTAATTTCGAATAATTGAACATGCATCTTTCAAAAATGTAACTGGATTAATGTTTTATTGTTAGTATTTAAAATGTAGTGGAGTAGTAAAAATAAAGTGTGCAATGTAAAACAATTCCTTTTGTGTTTCTATACCACTGATGAAAGAACAATTATAACATGGTAAAAAAAAAGTTTTTAAAAGTCTTTGAAAAGGTCAGAAGCAGAACAATTTAGGCATATGAAATTCAAAATGAGAATTAAAAAAGTTCTTAACTCTTATCACATGATGAGGCCGGCCGTCTCCTCCAGTCTGAGCTCTGATTCGGGGACACTGCCCTGGACAATTCCTGCCCAACATTTTAGCCTCGCCGTGTACTTCACTCTGGCTGCTGTGGTTGATTGAGCTGCTCCTCTGTCAGGTAAAAATAGTGTCGGGACTTCAGGAGCAGAGAAAGTAGAACAAAGGCCCGAGGAGGCAGAACGTTTCATTAAAGGGTTAGAAACTTGGCACCTTCATTTGCTGCTGTGGACATCGTGGATGCTAAAAAGAGCCCATACAAATCTGCTGTGGCTCTGAATATTAATGCTATCACTTAAACCAGTTACTAGATCCAGTTTTTGGCTGTTTGTCAATGTTTGTCATTTCTGATACCAATCTGTTCTCCAATTTCTTATCTGGTCTTCATTTTTAAAGGACAAGTATTATGCAAAATTTAATGTTGTGATAAACTTTAATGTTGTGATAAACTTATATTGTTCTTTGTAAAAAAAAAAAAAACACTAGTTCTAAAACATGAGATGTCAAAGTAAAGACAATCAAGAGCAGGTTTAAAGGTCCCATAACATGCAAAATCGACTTTTCAGAGGTTTTAACCTTCCTACAGTGCTATTTGGGCCTCGTATGTTGTGCCCAAAGTGGTTTTTTGATTGATTCCCGCATGCTTTCGCTAGAGAACTGTCTTTTCCGTCCCCCTCGGCTGAGCAGCAGACGGGGGCTCCTCACAAGGATGACACGCTTCCCAAGGATGACGCGGTGTTTAAGCCACGCCTCCAGGAAGTGCGCAGCTGCAAGAATAAAAACAGCTAAGGCTAATGCTACACAGTAATTACATGATGGATACGACAGACAGAAGAGTTAGCTTGTTATTTACCAAACGGCAACGTCTGTCGTCGAGGTACTGGAGCACGTCAAACTCCAGGTCAGATCCAGGACGTAGGACTCAGCACGACGCACCGTCAGGACGGATAAAATGTTTATTCCCGTGTTTGTGTATCGCTGTTTACCGGAGCACACGGCGCAGGCGCATCATCTCCGCTCTAGGCTTCGTCACGGGTTGGGCGGGGGAGGCGCGCGGGTTGGGCGGGGGAGGCAGCCTGCTCTCTGTTCGGGGGGGTCAGATCTCAGAGTGAGCCGTTTGCTTTTGCAAGGAGGGGGGCCAGTCCAAGAAATGGGTGTTTTTTGGAAACTGTTATGTTATGGATATTGCACAACGCAAAATTTTATCAACAAAGCCCTTAGAATAGACTGTGTAAAGGGCAAAATAGCAGAACAACAGTACAAATAATGCATAATATTTGTCCTTTCATATTTTTAATGCCCTCAGTTTAGTCTGATCTTATAAATTGTGAAGAATGCAATGCTGAATTTGGCTACACTTTGATCAAATAATTACCACTTTAAAATAGACCTTATCATATTATTGCATATTGTCAATCTTTTAACCAGGGTATTTAAGCAGAACATCTGAAAAAATCAAGATAAACGCAGGACGTACAAAATGAATTCCATGGTGTAAAAAGTTCCAGCGAAAGCAATAACAAGTACGATCGCACCAGAAAAGTTACAGTTTTCACAACTTCACAAAAAAGAAAAGAAAAGTTTGGGATACATCATTAGAAGAGAAAATAAACAATACTGGGGTAATTCACAGCTTCACACTGAGGCATGCACTCGTTGAATTGGTCGTAGTTTAATCAGAATTGCTGATGAATGAAATGTGATTAGAACCAGAACAGAAAGTGTGGAAGTATTAGAAATTCTCCTTCCACTACGAACCACCTGAAGCCAACATATCAATTATTTATCTTGTGCAGTGTTTCTGCTCTGGTTCAGTGGAATCTTCGCAGCATCAGTCCCTGATAATAGTCTGGTACGCTGGACTTTCTGTCTGACTTGTTGGACTTTGCAAATGAAATTCTGCCTCTTTTACTTACTTTCAACGCGATGTCATGAAAATATATTAGTTTAATTTTCTTAATCAGTCAGCGTCACTCTAATCAGGTTTACTAATCAAATGCTCACTTGACTTTAGCATGTCCCAGACTTTAGAGAGTAGGATACATTTGGTGGTTTTGAATGTTTAAAGGGATTAGCAATGCAGGGAGACGATCAGAATGAGTCTGGTGAAGGTGTACAGACTTCGTCCTCCCAAAATCATGTGTTTTGTGAGCTGAAGGGGGACTTGCGCACAATATGTAACTTTTTCTTTTTCAGGTCCACTATACTTTTTGTATCAGACAACAGACTCTGTGACACGCACTTCTCCAGGAAAGCTTTGACACATCCTCATCCATCACTTCCTCTTAATAGATTTAGAATGTTCATATCTATCGTCTGATACAGAAGAAACAAAAATAATGTTAATCCTTTGTCTGAAATGTTCCACAGCATGGCAATAAACATAGTATTTCTTCAATATTGGTTTTATTACTCAAAAATACACAGGGGTTTCATAAAACTTTACATGGAATTCTTACCTAAAGTGGATGAACGGACAAAACACAAACTTCCTTAAACCTCCTCAAACTTGCTCACTTTTCATCTCTCAAAGCACAGATTGCCTTCTGCCTCGTCTCTGAAAGCCCCGACGTGCAAAGCTCAGCATGTTTGGACCGGACCGCTCGTTTGCACATCAGGTTACGTCTTTATAAAGATCACAAACTTAATGTGGACGTAACTAGAGCTGCACAATGTGAGAAAAATGTCTCATCGCGATGTTTCTGATTGCGATTTATGTTCACATTTAAAAGCTTCCAGGTGAATGTCAAAAATACAACAACAGGGTTATGCCAAATAAAACTGTATAGTGTTATTTGTGGCACATAGCACTTTTATTCTAAATTGCATCCCTTTGTAATTTGCTAATTGCGTCCATTAAAATTACGATTTCTATTCGATTTCAATCAATTGTGCAGCCCCAGTCATATCATTTTTGTATGTACACACGCTTTATAAATTAGACCCTCGACAACAAAGACCACCGTTTCCTCAGCATGGAGTTTGACAAGTTTACTGGCAAATTGACAAGCAGGTAGCGCACCCACCACGTGAAAAGCTACAAAGTGCACCAGGGGAAATCAGGAAAATCATTGTTCTCATATTATTGAGTTAACTTCTAAAACCAGTGATTATAATTTGCAGTTTGTCCATTTTCTAATAATATGTTTCAAGATGTTTGTTTTACACAGGAGGTCTCTAAATTACCGAGTTATTGTTCAGTAGGGTGCATGCTCTAGCAACAAGGAATGAAAAAATAACAATATTAACTGAAATAGCTGGAATAAATGGAGTAAATATACAAAATTGTGTATCAGGGGCCCACAGAGAAGTTTTGGGGCCTAGAATTTGTTGCCACGCCCCTGTGCACAAAACACAACTTCTGGTATACAGGTACTGCAAAAACATACGGTGTAACTTTGCTAAAAATGGAAATAAATTAGCTCAAATCTGAATATTTCCAAGTTTGATAAAAGCCGAATTGTCATGGCTAAATGACTGGATCTCATTAGAATGCCAGCTGATATTGCTCTGTGCTTTGTCGGGCTATATGAGGTGAACGCTGCTTTGTTATTGGCCCATACATACATAAACAAAATTGAATTCCATTAAATTAAAATGCATCCCCCAAACCCTAGCGAGACCTCCTCGTTCATATCCGACGTGATTACACATTTCTGCCCGGTCAGCGTTTCCTCTCCTTCAGAAGCCTGCTTTTACATCAGTTCAAACCTCTGATATTTAATCTTGCCAAAACCAATTAGGCGAACATAAATCTGTATCAAGTATTCCCACGTCAAGATACAGGCCCTTCAGAGACACGCGGCAGGAGTGCGGAGTTAATTAATCCTTGCAATCAGCGGTCCGCAGAAATAAGAAGTGAACGCTGCCCCTCCCAAGACAACTGTTAACAAAACTGTTCGCTGCTTATTAGTTTTGGAAAGTGCATATCAAACAGGGTTGAAATCTGGTCTCTAAGCTCCTCTGCCCGGCCACATGTGAGCAGTGGTAGTGAGGCAGGGCCATTGAAATGCAGCCGGTGCAAAGTGTATTGATCAAACGCAGTGTGTGGTGAGTGGACAGGGCTACAAATGCAACTTGGGTTAAGACCTGCTTTAGAATCAGCCAACTTTATTGACAGAATGGATTGAAACTTCACAAACAGATGCACATCACTATATCTGTGCGTGCAGGTCGGCGGGGGCTGGTTTCATAATGTGGAATTTTATCTTACAGAATATGTTTGTATGTAACAGATGACTTGACAGTGCAGGGACCAGTTGTTTTTTCAGGGTTTTTTATGATCATATCCTAGTGTGAGCCTTTAAGAACATTGTTTTCTCAAAAGCATACGTATCTTTTCTAGCGTGGACACGTCTTCATGGATCTTCCTGCTTTGTCTGCTGTTTTTCAGTGTAGCATTATACCTATAGTTAGAGTCAAGCAGGTAACACAACCTGTACAAGTGTCAGGTCAGGTCTGTGATGAGGCGACGCTGCTCATTTTTCAACGTTTTTTAAGCAATAAAACACCTGTAAATGAATAAAGGTAAGATAAATTTGTTTAATAATAATTTGGAACATTCCAGGCAAAGTAATAACGTCTCAATTTTTTTTTTTTTTTTTTTTTTTTTTTCAGTATGGTTACTGACAAAGGCAAATGAAAAAAAAGAAAAGCTAAATGAAATGTTTAAAGTTTTGGAGTAGACAACTTTCTGAAACAATTATATTTTTGTATTGTATGTCGAAATAGGTTTTGAAAAGACAAAGGCTATACATACATATATTCTTGAACCAAGTCCAAAAGCCATATACTATTACAAACAGTGCTCTATATGCCAGTGGCGCCTGCAGGGGTACACCTGTGCACACTGTGTACTTTGAATATCCCCACTGAATCCAAATGCATCTCTTAGGCATGCACAAAACAGCGCAACAGTGACTTAAGACTAAACTCTTCCCCTAAAACATTGTATTTTAGTCGGGCCAGGGATGTAGAACTAAAATCTTTTTCTGACACACTATTAACAACCAACATGCACGGATAGGAGTCACTGCTTACGTTCATGTGACATCACAACATTCCATCTCAATAATATTAATTACAGATGGTGGGCATGGGGTGCATAGTAGCAGAGCGGCCTCCCAAAAAGGAGATGTGAGTTTGATTCCCAGAACAGACCAACATCACACAATCTCTCTGGGTGGAGTCTGCATGTCCTCCCCGTGTTACTGTGGGTTCTCTCCGAGTTCTCCAGCTTCCTCCAACCGTCCAAAGACATGACTGTGTAGGTTAACTGGTAACTCTAAATTACCCCTAGTGAATGAATGTGAGAGTGAATGGTTGTCTGTCTCCATGTCTATGTGTCAGCCCTGCGATGAGCTGGCCACTGTCCAAGGTGTACCCCACCTAGGGGCCAAAGTCACTGGGATAGGCTGCAGTCACCCGCGACCCCTAACGGGAACAAGCATAATATTTGTGACTTCACCTTTGAGATATTTCATATCAAAGTCCAATGCAATCAATAGGGACAAGTGTCTCTTGCCTGAGGATATGACATCATCTCATCATATTAAATGGGAGCTACTCAGTCACCAGAGCAATAATATCTTATAGCAGTGGAATAGTATTTCAAATGTGTGTATTATGTCTTAATGCCAAAATGTTTTAAGTAGACTCACAGTTGAAGTTGAGCTGAACTTAGTAAATGTGAAGAGATCTTTGTGAAATGAGTCAGATTTGTGACGCATGCATAGTTTGAAGGAGGCACAAGTAACCCATAGCAACTTCTTTGTTTCACAGGATCATTATGCATCTGAACAACCAGATCAAACCTTAAATATATGAATATTTGGAGAAAAGGGGTGGACTGGTTGCCCTTTGTCCTTCTGATGAGCAGAAATGGAAACAAAGGTGCATGGATAGATATAATTTTAACTGTGGGTGTTCATGATGATTCGTGACAGTGGTAATTGCACGGTTTCTCTGCTGCTGCAACATACACATCCACCCTGCACACATTTACATAATTACGCATTAATGTGAGATTACTTGAAAAATAAAGGCTAGCAAAAAAAAACAAAAGGTGCATATTTTCTCTGCTCTGACACTGATTTTGATTTGCATGTGCAGATATATTAGCCTTTGCAAGATATTTGAATGGAGAGACAAGCAGGAGGAGGCTGCTCCAGGCCTTTGAAAACATCTTAAATGAATGAGAAAACAACACATGCTTTTAGTTTAGTCTATATTTTGGCTAAATGTTATGTGGTGGGGTTTTAACTATGGAACAGCCTTTTATAATATTACTATAAGGTAATTAACATTCATTGTTTTCCCTAACTCAGGAAATCTACATGTTCTTTATGATAAATGCACATGGATTTCGGGGGGCCCCTTTTTGCATTGGGCCCTGGTTAAACACCCTTTACTCCCTCTTAGTCCAACGCCTCTGGAAACAATATCCTGTAATGATCCAGATCCAGTACATTTTTCATTTTTAGATGAGTAATTCTCATAAAAATGTTTTCAATTTTTACCTAAATGAAAAACCAAATAAGCCTCTTACGATATTTCCAGATGGAGAAAAACTCAGTAGCAGGTGGCCATCTCTCTTTGGTGTATTGATGTAACTGTCAGAATGTTTAACTTTTTTTTTTTTTTCCCACAGACATTCATTGTTCATGACACGAAGCACCTGAGGCAAAAGAGGTATTTAAATTCTGTGAGCGGCTCCACGAGGGTTCAGTCTCCAAACTCTGCCGCTGCGGCGGTGGGCGAGTGGGAGTCTCATTTGAGAAAGAACTGTTCAATTTCACCTGAACAGCTTGAGATAAAACAGCCCAGAGCAGAAAGGGCGGTTTTTGATGTTGTACGCCTTGACACAACACTATTAACTGCGATCTATCACATGCGTTCGGTTCAGTGTGAGGGGGAGTCTGAAATGGTGCTGATTGATAATGACTTCCAGGGCCGTGCAGAGAGAGACAGGGACAGGGGCCCAGGCTTCAGAAAGGGCACTCATAAACCGACAGTTTAGATCTTTAATATTAGTGCACAATTTGGCAAGCATGTTGTTGTTAATTGTCTAAATTGGGGGTTATTTGGACTCTCAGGGTGATGAGAAATACTATTTAAAGGTCCCATAACATGCAAAATCGACTTTTCAGAGGTTTTAACCTTCCTACAGTGCTATTTGGGCCTCGTATGTGTGCCCAAAGTGGTTTTTTGATTGATTCCCGCATGCTTTCGCTAGAGAACTGTCTTTTTTGTCCCCCTCGGCTGAGCAGGCAGACGGGGGCTCATCCCATGGATGACGCGGCTTCCCATGGATGACGCGGTGTTTAAGCCATGCCTCCGGGAAGCGCGCAGCCGCAGAATAAAAACAGCTAATGCTAATGCTACACAGTAATTACACGACGGATACGACAGATCGAAGAGTTAGCTTGTTATTTACCAAACGGCAGCGTCCGTCGTCGAGGTACTGGAGCACGTCAAACTCCAGGTCAGATCCAGGACGTAGGACTCAGCACGACGCACCGTCAGGACGGATAAAAGGTTTATTCCCGTGTTTGTGTATCGCTGTTTACCGGAGCACACGGCGCATGCGCACTATCTCTGCTCTAGGCTTCGGCACGAGTTGGGCGGGGGAGGTGCGCGAGTTGGGCGGGGGAGGCAGCCTGCTCTCTGTTCGGGGGGGTCAGATCTCAGAGTGAGCCGTTTGCTTTTGCAAGGAGGGGGGCCAGTCCAAGAAATGGGTGTTTTTTGGAAACTGTTATGTTATGGATATTACACAACGCAAAATTTTATCAACAAAGCCCTTAGAATAGACTGTGTAAAGGGCAAAATAGCAGAATATGGGACCTTTAAAGGTGCACTATGCAACTTCTACCACCTGCTCATCTCCATGGAGATGCTAATGCCTTGCCTGGAATTTTACATATCTTTAGACATTAAGACATTAAACGTATCTTTTTGTCTGAAAACAAGCAGGTGGTGGACTCCCCACCAAAAAGTAATATAAGGCACCTTGTTATTTTTGTTTAAAGTATTTTTAAGGTTTTATTTTCTATAATTTTTTACCCTCAACAAATAGTGTTTTGTTATTTACATTGATTTCAAGCCACAGGGGTCAAAAAACCTCTTAAAGTGCACCATTGTTATTACTTGTCTTACCTTTTGTTAAAAAAAGGTAAGAACAGAAAAAATATTGAAAAACTATAATTAAGGTTAAGGTATATCTTTTATTTCCTTGTGAAGGAAATCATTCCCTGCGTTTGGCTCGTCCTTTAGACAGTTCTACTGAGGCGACTCAGGATCGGTGAACCGCTGCTGTACAGCGCTGAGGGAGCCATCTCCATTTTTCGCCTGATTGGCCAACCACATTTTGACAATACTTTACAAAAACATTTTGCTCTGGGATCATGTCCTGTCTCCCTTATTTCAAATGGGCGTGATTGACAAATGAATTAATCCATCAGAGAAACGCCTGGCCAGTTTGTGTCTGACAAACACAGCAGCTGAAGATGAAAAAGGGGAAAAATAACACAGAGGACAGAGAAACAAAGTGGATTTCTGCAGAATCAATAAGTGACGCACTAAACTCTTATGTGGTAAATTAAGTTATAGATTTTGTTCTGAATTATAGGAGAATATTTGAAAGGAGATGTCTTCTTGCACATTTTAGAGACTCATGCTACAAATTAGCGGCTGTGTTTGGACCCACCCTAGTAAGGCAAGTTTTTTAAAGTCCCTGTAGTCAGAATCCACACCCTTTTGCATTTGAACAGAATATGGACCTTTATACTTTATATTTAAATTATAATTTAAATATAAGTGACAAGGTAATTCTGCTGCATACAAGAAACATCATCTCTTTCTAATGAATGCTGTAGTACTATTAATACTCTTTAGTAAAATGATGTTAAACTTGTTTCTATCAAAGTGGACCAAACCCAGGATGTACACTTCTCAATGATAAATCCTCATTTCCGAACTTCCTACCTCTTGCTTTTTACTTCCTTCTGCGCTCGATCTCTTCTCATTCAGACCATTCATTCTGTCATCGATTTCGCCGACTGACTCAGCTCGTCAATCATTTTGGCAACATCCTGTCGCTCACGATCCAACTGTGCCGAGCGTATTAAACATCCTCAGAGAAGCCATCCGTCTCCTCTGGTTAGTTTTGACATGGCACAGCGACCCGGCCAGGCTGTTTGTATCTCTCATAAAGGACAAGACGTCTAATTTGCACAACTGAACTTCAAGAACCAAACAAGAACTGTATACGTACACGAAAACTACCTAAAGAAATTGTTAGCCAACTAAAGACCTGCACTATCGACGGATTAGTCGGCTAAAAGGTGTGTGGCAAAAATATATCAAAACTATAAATGATCTTACTGTATCTAACCAAAACTGCACTTAAAAGACCACAACTGCACATAAGTAGAGCTGCACGGTTTGGAAAAAATATCTTATGGTGATTTTTCTGGCCAGTTTTGCAATTGCGATTAATTGCGATTAATACTGGGATTTTGTTCAAAGTTTACATTTTAAACAACCAGGAGAAATTACCAAAACACTAAAATGTGTGCAGACAAACTAATAAAAGAATCCAGTCTTTCAGAACATTTTTGTCGCTTGTTTCAGAATAAACTACAGGTTCAGCAGTTTTTATACAGAATAAAACAGGATAGTTTGTAGTATGGGGAAGAAATGATTACACTTCCAAAATGTGCACTTGCAGACTTTGTGATTTGGTAACTGCGTCCATTCAAATTGCAATTTCAATTTGATTGCGATGAATCTTGCAGCTCTAATACAAATAATTCTAATCTACACAAAATGATTAGCCGACTAATAAAATTCATGGTCAACAAAGACACCATTGATTATTTAAATTGACTACACGACTAAAGGATAACAGCCCTACTACAAACATCCATTTAGAATATAACCAAAAAGGTCAAACCCTTATGGCAAGAAGGTTCTGGGTTCAAAAAAGATGTTTGGTCTTTCTGTGTTGAGTTTGCGATGAATTATTAATGCAAAGTAGATATAGACATAAATAGCCAGTTTATATTTACTATTTTAGTCATTTTGTTGATCTGATAATCTCTAACTTTCTATTATATGGACTGGACTTAAATATAATCAACCTTATACTCCTGCACTGCCGCTGTGGAGTCTTTTTCTACTCTCCCCACACACTTTTTTTCATTTCTTCAAATCAAATATTTATACGTCGTTTTCAGATTTATAAAACCTAAAGCCTGCCACATTGCTGCTCAGTCTGTGTTCTGGTTTTCTTTGCTGTTGGCAGTGTGGGGTCCCGGTTGGAGACAGGATCCGATCCAACAGACCCACCTACACTAAAGACTTCCTCCAAAGCACATCCTGTAATTGGTCACATACACCATCTGTCGAAGGCTACATTTACTCACTGCAGAAACTAGAGGTTACACTAATTTACTATCATACCTGCTCCGTGACAGTCCCTCTCCATTTACATCATGTGCATGGAACCAGTGCAAATCCCTCTGCAATGCTGTTCTGCAATATAAATTGGAAATGAGAATTAAGTATGGTCCGATATGGAGTTTTGAGCCAATACCCATATCTGGTATTTGACTTGCTGTTGTAGCCAAAAAACAATATTTGTAGGCCCACACATTTAAGTTAAGTTAAGTTCGGGATATAAAATGCTCTTCTATTTCCTTTTTTACCCATTAGTTTGTTTAAAAAGACAAATCTGATGCACTTAAGATAAACTCATGACGCATGAAAAAACACTTGGACTGCGTCAGTTTGAAAAAACAAACAAACAAATCTCTCTGTGAAACCTTCTGATATTGAAACCAATATTGCCCCCGCCTAAGAAAAAAAAGGGAATTTCTATCCGCTATAATAACGTTTGGCTGATGGTTTGATATGTTGAATTTTTAGTCTGTTGAGAGACAAATTACATTTTATTCAAGTTCATTCATGTTTTTGTCACAGATGCATTATAAAGAGCCTCCAATGTTGCTTACGCCGCAAAAATTATAATTATAATCTTGATTTCAGACTTTTATTTCATGGACATAGATTATTTTATTATTTCAAACCGTTACTAACTTGTTTCAATGCATCACTTCTTACTTCAAGCTGAGTTATCTGCCAGTGGGTTAAGATTCCATTTCACCCCATTGGCACAGTTATTTTCTTATTTTAAGCCAAATTATTGCATGATCAGTCAGAAATAAGTTGAAATCATGTCAAAACTAATCCAATCCAGATAAAAAATATAAATTTGAGTAATTTAAAGCTCAATATATATATTTCTTTGCTGCGTACTGTTCATAATATCAAAAAAACAGTAGCAAATGACTCCAACTCATGTTTCCAAACACAAATCCAGCAGCAAATACAACATACATTTTCCCCATGAGTGTTCGATGGGTTCAGTGTCTAGTTGACACCTTCTCTCTAGGAATACTGAATGCATCTAAACACCAGTCGCTTTTTTCATGTGAGTCCTTCTCTGCTTTGTCCTGACATGGCTGTACATCATGGGGCCAAAGCTGAAGGCCATCTTCAGGAGCGTGACTCATCGACCATGGCACACGTGGGAGGTCCTCCAGGGTCCAATTAGCAGTGTCACCACCCACTGTCAGGACGTTTAACGGTGCATCCTGGGCCCCCCGCTCCTCCACCACTGACATTATGAATGAGTGATTGACATTACAAGCGCTAGTCACTGTCACTATCTTTGGCGAAAGTTTCAATTGACGTTATCGACCGATGTTATCCTTAAATCTGCACTGACACACGGTTTGTATCATGTCTTCAAACCTGACAAGGTCCTTCATTCATAATTGTCTGTACTGGGCACTGGACTATTTCCTCTCACAATTCAAAACAAGGAGACTAGAAGTCGTATTTCCTGATCAGCAAAAAACAGACGCTTTGACAATACTTTACAAAGACGCTCTGGAACCGTTCCCTTTCTCCCCAATTACAAATTTAGTTCAGACTTTATAAAAGAAAAGATGATCTGCACCAGATTTAGCTACTGCTACTTTCCATCTGCTGTCCCTGGGCATGGTTGACAAAATGGGCGTGACTGACAAGTGGATTAACCAATCAGAGAAGCGCATGGTCTGTTCATTAAAAAAAAAAATAATAAGACAGAGGACCGAGAAACCACAAAAATGTCAACAGACTCACCAAACGAAGCACTAAACTCTGTAAATATGACGTAAAAGATGTTACATATTTTGCCCTGAATGTTACAAGAATATTTTACATCTCGTCCTCCATATTTGAGAGACACATTATACAAATTAGACCATTAGAATCGTTTTTGACGGTCTTTACCATTTGATTCCAGACCTTTCTGCATTGAAACGCAAAGCAGTAGGCAGAAAAAACAACAACATTCATCCCCAGCAATTACACTAAGTCACAAAGCCCCATACACTATAGGTTTTGCATACTACTGAAAATGGCTTTGGTTGTGGTATTCTTCATGGGTTCAATATTCCGGTGACGATCAATCAAATCAATCAACAATAATAGCAAACAACAGTTGAGAAAACAGAAGGTGCTATTTATAGATGTGCCTGGCAGCGTTGGTCACGATCATCAAGGGCCCCGGCGTGGCCTTGGCGCCGCTCAAAGACGTACAAATTCCCAGGAGGGTGTTCCAAGGATGTTACCGTAATGGCTTGGATCAGCATTCATGTATGTCAGCAGCCACTAATCTCATTTGAGGCGTTTTATTGCACAATTAAGGATAATCGGGTCAATTATGAATGTTCTACATGTAAGAGATCATACAATTTATATTAATTTGTTCACCATAACGCGGAGAATGGCTGAGGTCATCGCAAAAAGCACACGCGAGACATACTATTCTAATCCTCATCGATCTCGAAAACATACCTGGAGCTGGGTTTTGTTTCTTTCTCACATGTTTTGGAGATTCTCTTGTATATTAAGTCCGACCTTCTGAGGTCAATTTGCTTGCCGTACCTGTTTCTTCGTGAGCATGTTGTAATCCTGTTTTGAAAGTCCATGCACCTTCTTCAGACTTGTTCTGATGCTGTCAGTACTTAAAGGGGCACTATGTAGTTTGGTGGTGTAGGATATGAAACATTCTACTCTGCTGGAGATGGAATAAAACCAAGTAATGTCCTGGAGACAAGCAGCAAACCAAGTACTTTCTATCATACTAAGGAACCTTCCAAGAAAAGCAAGAAGAATTTTATGTGAAAATCAGGTGATGGACCCTGAACTAGAAACCCTGATAATGTTCTGTCATAAGAACTTACCTGAAGTTGCATTTAGCTGCTATTTTAAGAAATGCTGCTTAGAAAATCCTCACCCTCCGACCGTCAAAAACCCTTCCTGCTGAACTCCCTCGGTCATGATGCTTTTCAGAACCAGATACAGCTGTCCCTTTTATTTTTTTTAGTTCGAAAAAATAGGATGTCAAATTTAAGCATGTTTAAAGGCTAATAACAATATAAAAAATGCATTTTAGTCTAAAGATGTTGCATATTTTTACCAGTTTGTTCTAATTTTGATGACATTTATACATGACGTTTATAATTGTAGAAAGAGCAGTAGATGTGACATAGATCTACCTCGTTCTACAGCTGTTACCTAGCAACCATACTCAAACAAGGGCCCAAATCCATATAAATGACTCAATAGTTATGAACTGATAAATAATAATACTGATAACACCTTTTATTTTCAAATCAAACCAATCAAATCAAAACACCTTTATTTTGTAAAATGATCTTGTCTCTGCACATAAACAGAATGTTGCTTATGACATAGAGAGAAGGAGTCTGTTTTAGAACTCAGCTTTACTTCCTGTAATTTTTTCTCACAAACTGAAACTTGACTTGAGTGCTTTCCCAATAAATTAAGTAATAATTAGAAAAGCATGAAAACCTGTCATGGCACTTTAAGGATTTTAATGATGCTTCATAATGCTTCGGTGCCACCTGCAGTATGTTGGCCTACTGGTACCTTTATACATTTTTGTTGTTGTTGGATGTACCCTTACTTCCCTAAATCTTTAACTCTTTTTTTTTTGCTTAACTTCAAACACCAATAGAATAGACACATATGTTTCAACAGATATTTGTTCGTTAATAATTTGGCTATAGCAAAATGTGAAAACGTTGTTCACTAGGCCATGTTATTTACTTCAAACAATAAAATGGGTCGATAGTCTTGGTTTTCTGGTTTTGTGGTCAATTTTGCCCCAGGAGTGAACAGCTCGGCTCGACAGATGTTAAGAATATACATGTTAATAGATTCTATTGATCCTCGGTCAGTCAATAGGGACCTTGTTTAGAAGGAAGTGTTTCAAATTCAGGGTCGACTAATTGTATCCCAAAGCATTGTACATCTGATACTTTGATTTAATTGTTTATGGATTAACTATATTTACTCCAGTACCCCAAAGGCTTAGATGTAAATGTGGTAATCAGCATAGACTTTGGATGGATGTATAAAGAAATATGATGGACAGGGGGTGTTACAGACCTTGTGGGGACGTTTTAATGAGGAAAAGCATTGAACAAGAGCTCTACCTCTCCAGTATTTCATTACACGCGATCTTTTTATTAATTGTGCCTATCGGTTGTGCAGTAACCTGTTGAGTCAATGCTGTGCTGCTCACTTTTGTCACTCAACTGTGATAAGACCAAACACACACAATATTAATTAGAATGACAAGCACAAACATGTCAATATGCCCCAACTGCAGGTCACAAAAACATGCTCTAAAATTGTAGCTATGGGCGGACTGATGGAAGCATGAGGGCCAATCTCCGACCTCTTTGACAACCATCGATAAACACACACACACACACACACACACACACACACACACACACACACACACACACACACACACACACACAAACAATCACACACACGACACATGCAGGAGGCAAGGACACTGTAACAACATTTCGTGTAAAACTGGTTAACTTTTGAACAATCCTGAGCCAATTTGTTCGTGTTTAATGTTGATTGGTTCAAAAATCAAAATATACCTTGCAAATAACCAATTTACCAATAAGCCTTGTGGATAAATAGATCTAAATTTTGAAAAGAGTAGGATTTCATGTTATCTCTAGTAAGCCAAAGTCACCTGTTTGTGAAAATGATTCTATTTTGTTTCATTTAAAAACATTCCGTTTGAAACTTCTTCAAAGGCACTGCAAAATGTTCAGCCAAAACAAACATTACTTCTGTGCAAATTATTTGTAATCAATGTTTATTTTTTAAGTCAGCATAGATGTGCCAATTTAATCCTAAAAATATCTATTTTTGAGCAAGAAACATCATATTTCTTCCTTTGTGAGGCCATTTTATGGGAACTTTAGGTGTCAGCTGTGCTTAGCTTCTTCGTTTCTCATCTCAAATGGATTCACTTGAGTTGACCTCATCTGACTTTCTGGTAATGCACAGCCAATGCATAAAATCTCTTTGCTAATGCCAGAGACACTGACAGGGACATTTGAGAGGAAGATTTTAATGAAAAGAAAGGTTGAAGTACCCAATGTTCTGTTTAATATTAATCAAACACATTGTAAGCTTTCGTTTTGATAAAACTTGAATGCTTGTTATTCTTATCACTAGATTCTGGATTCTTTGTAAATTAGATTAAACTTGTGACCTGAATCTTAAAGATGCATTTTTTTATGTTTCTGTTTTTAATCGCTGGAATATATGAAATGACATGAAATTATCACCAGTATGGGTTTCAAATAGAGGCTAGTGACAGTTCAGCAGTGACTCTTGACTCCATCTAGTGGTAGGTGTCAAAAAACGTCTACTGCGTGTCACAATTCATTAGAAGCAAAAATGAACAAGAACGAAGAAGTAATGTGTGTTTCCTGCTTTGACTTTACTCAGGGAGAGATGACTTTGTTAGGGACAGCTTCACTTGTGCACTCCTGTAAATAAACTTCATTCATTTGACTCATGATTCTCTTTAAGCCTTTGCAGTGTAGAAAGTTCAGAGCACAGCAAATAAAAAACAGAAACAGGTTCTGTAGTTAAAATTTGTAGAAAACATTTTAACACATATTTCCACTTCCACTTGTATTCCAACCTCGCAAATTAGGCCTTTTATACTGACTTGGACTTTTTCTTTTCTTTTTTTTTTTTTACTTTATTACAAGTCCCTTTTTGTTTTTTTTTTGTTTGTGAAATTGGCTTCAGCTTTTAAAGTGGAATTGTCAAAACCCAACTAATGCTGAATCCAGTGTCAATCAAACTAACCCTAGCTTTAGTCCTGCCTTCTTTACCAAAGAAAATCTGATATTCCTCTGTGCAGTGACCACTTATAATGAGAGTAAATAAAACATCACAGGCCAAAAGTGTGGAGTATCAGCTTCATAAAGAGTCCAGATATTTGTCTGAGTTTGAATTGGGCCTCATTTTAGTCAGGCCCATATGCTAATGCTGCTTAATTTGACAAGAAGCTGTATATAAACCAAACGTCCCATGGTCCACACGCTGATTAAATTAGTGTACATTCAAAGTCTGCTTCTTTAGTGTTTCTGGTCTCATTTCTGCTCTGCACATCACACTTGGTATTCCTCTGGACGACCATGTGCTGCCTTTAATTTGCAGGAGTCCAAAGAAACGTCAAAGACATGTTGCCGTTATCTTTTTTCCACTTCACAGCTCCTCTCGCTCTCTCCTGCTTCTGCAAATTTTCTCTTGGCTTTTCCTCCGAGTGAGTGCGGTACAGTAATGTGCAACAGGGGAGCAACTCCGTACAGCAGCGCACAGTTATGCTCCTTCTCTTTTAATGTGATTCTGCACGCTCTTTACTTGCGGCACACACAGGCAATAAATGCAATGCCAACAAGAGTAATAGTCTTATTAAATACTTATAAATTTGTAAAGAGATCCTTTGATTTACTCAATTAATTCACTTGATATATTTAATAACAGATTGCATTTGAGAATATAAAGTCAGCATGTGGGTATGGTCAGATTCCCTTTGGGGTGGTTACAGTCCCACATTTTACAAACGATGTTATGACCACCTGCCTGGGTCACATGCACCTCTATAAATAAAAGACTGTAGGGCATACTTCTACTGGAAGTTGCATAATATTAAAGCAAATCGCTGCAAGCCTGAACACCTTGTAATGTATATGGTGTTAACTTTTCTAATGGAGGTTCTGCCATCTGCGGTCTCCATGGAGATGTTATTGCTTTGCTTGGAGTGTTCCACATTATGGCATAAAACCCATCCAGCATTTATTTATGTCCTTATGTGAGATAGTAAGTTGAATACAATGCTGTAGTAGAGTCTAGCAAAACAATAACATCTCCATGGGGACAATGGTTCAAATTACAATAGCCACAATGTCACATACACAAAACACACAACCAGCTTCACACGTCATCGAACAGCTTTTACAAACGAAAAAACGCCGCTAGCATGTCGCGCTGTCAGTCTAAAATGGATGAATACTATAAGATCAGGCAGAGAACAGCGAGCTGTGGTGGACGTCTTGAACAACATGCTGAAGACTTTACAAAACAGCTGACCAATTCACCAAAGGACACTTCTGTGTTTAGAAAGGGACATGTTTGTGTCTCAATCCTAACGCTAAAGCATAACAGTTTAAAAATAAACAGGACATCTGACATTCTGTATATTGTCATCCATTAGCTGTGCATGATAACATTTAGCCAAGCCTTATTTACCTTATTTTCCCACTTTTCTTTCAGACAATTTTGGATTTGCACTTCCGTAAAATGAGAATTTCATTTACTTGAGTGGAGAACGAGGGAAAAGTCACGTCGCTAAAATATAAAATAAAGTGGGTCGATTGGTGCAACATGTACAATGTTCATGTGCACCAACAAGTCAACACTGCACTGTTGAACAGCTTAAAAACATCTTTGTGGTCTGTATAGAACTTATCTACTCGTGAGATCTGCAGTTCTATACAAAATAATACAACTGGAAATGAGCAAAACTAATGGCAGCCGCTGTGGCAACTTCAGGATTATGCTGAATATTTACAGGTAAGGCAAAGTAGTGCAACGCCACAGGGAGACTAAAGGAAAAAAATGTCACAAAAAATCTCCTACACTCCCCTCTTATATCCTCACTACTGCTCCTTGAGTTGATAAAAAAGGTTATTATTGACACATTTTTTTAAACATAAATCGCAAAAAATCAGCAACAAATAAGAAAGAAGTAGTGTAAATGCATATATTAAACGTGCACTAACCTTTTCTCCGTGACATGCTGCTTTTTGTGCCTATAATGATCCACAATGTGACGTTAAACAAGCAGGCGGCGCCACTAGACCAAGTTACAGGTCACATCTGTGGAGAGGCGACCCCACTCACAGTAAGAATGCATGTTTTTCAAGATAAAATTACGGCCGATGCGTGCGTTTGAGAGAACAGCCCCGAAATGACTGAATCAGGCATTTAAATCCTGTCAGGTCAGCCAATACCTCAAAGAGTGGCACATTAAAGCCATACGTTGCGTCACTCGTCCATTGAAGGGGTTCAGCTAAGCATATGTTGTCCACAGGCAGCGTTTCTTAAGATCACAGCGGCGGACAGCTTACCCGCCCCGAGACACGTTTTCTTTATGCAGCTCGAGTGAAGTGAGGAGTTATGTGGGGTGGACACTGATCTGGGCTGAAATTTGGCCGCTAAATTTATTGTGTGACCACAAGCCTCAAAAGTGCACTGCGGTTTGATTAATCCAGTGTGAGCAGGCTAATTCAAAGTTCTTATCGACATAATTGCGTTGCTTATTAAAGATTTAGCAGTCCAAAATGGATTATTATATCTAGTCAAGTTACTATTTATGAATGTTGAAAAACGTTATGTGAGTGTCTGACACGGTGTACAACATTTTGAGCGAAATAGTAATCTAAATAAAAGAAGCTGGACTTGTATAATCCTTGAAAAAGTCAATAATTCTTGAAAGTAAAAGCAACAATTTGGTATTATTTGAAGCAGCAGCAGTTACTCAACCAATCACTTCTATCTACACCATTCATGCGAAATGTACTTCCAGTCAGCGCACCAATGCAGCGTCGTCATGGACTCTCATTTTAAGCTCAAAGTGCAATAAGTGCAGCTGTGAAATCCATTTTACTCAAGTCATTTTCCTGATTTTGATGCTTTTATTTCATCATGTCTGGACAACTGTTTGCACTTTACATCGGAATGAACAAAAACGCTTTTTATGCTGCACGGCTTTTAACAAGAAGTAAAAAAACATGCGCACATCACTGGCTTTCTATCAATTTTAGAATTAATTTTAAGATTTTATTGTTTGTTTTTAAAGCTTTGAATGGACTGGCCCCACAGGACATCTTGGACCTCATCATTTAGGGTTATTAGTCTATTTTATGTATTTTTATATTTTTAATCTGTTTTTATTCTGCTTTACTATTATCCTATTTTATGGTTTACTTACTGTATTAATTTTAGCTTTTGTTTGTAAAATGTGCAATAGAAATAAAGTTAGATTCTCCTCTTCCGTATACTGTATGTCATATTCATTGAAGCAGCAGAATAATCAGCATCCTCAGTTTATCGATCTCTTCACCACAGTTAGGTTTATAAGCTTATACAGTTTAATCTATAACGCTGTGTCCAAAGAAACAAATAATTTGAAGTCTAATGGATACAACTTTGTTTTTTTCTTCAGTTTTTGAACTTTGTAAGCCAAAGAAATGAAAAAAGGAAAAGCTACAGCACATACAGGGGCAACAAAAAATGTCTCATCTAGTCCAAAGTTTGTTAAATTTCTCCTTTTGTAATCTGAGTCCGAATGCCATTTTTTCCTCCATACTGTGTCAGTCCAGTCTGGTCGTTGGTTCGGTTTGCGTCATCCATTTTTAGTGATGCCTTCCCCGTCACCAAGAGTATGTTTCAAAAATATCAGCAACAGGACAGTCCTAAAACACACAATAACGATGAGTTTCTGCAGCAATTAGAATTTCCCTGTGAATAATGGGCACTTTGACGTGGAATTATGTAAAAACATGACATTTTCCCAACAAAATTCCCTCCAGACATGTGATTTTGTGGTCCTACATTGGGATTTCCACACACAACTTGATGTTTTAGTGTGAACACCACTCAAGTGTCACTATAATTGTGCATGAGTTGGTGATACTGGGTCATACATTCAAATTACAAGCACGCATTTAGTAAAGAAGTGAATCATGTTTACCCTGAAGCATGTGTACTCTGCTCCCATCTCAGACATACAGTGTGAATGTACAGCTTTATCGTCAGTCCCATAGGAGGCTTTCATTAAAACTCAGCACCATGACAAGCACCTTTTTATGGGTCTATAAGGACTGAGGCTAGAATAGTGTTACAAATAATGCTGTCACTAGTCGCTCTCTGAAAGTAGGTTGCAGTAAATTTCACGATTTCAAAGTGTCACACAGAGCACAAAGCCCTATATTACTCCAAGTGTGTTCCACTATTTTTAAATAAATATCAAAGTGAAAATCCACACGTGTTGAACCTGATCATTTTCTGTTGATTGCTACAAAATCAGCACAATAGTCTTGAAGCTTAAAGTGAGACTACTAACAAAATCTATGTTGTTTTGTTTTTATGCAACTAAATTGTGTGTTAAATTACGCATTTCCTACTTTTTCAACTTCATTTTCGTTTACAAGCTAGGTTAATTTGCAGCTTTGGAATCTAAAACAATCAAAAAGTGAGTGTGTGTTGCCAGCTATAGTTAAACTCTGCCACTGCATGTCACTTCTGATGTCATGAGAGACAAACCAGCAGGGCCGGAGTATGAAGTGAAGTCAAGTTGTTTTTAGTCCTTTAGTCATAAATATACAGGTACTGCACATTCTGACAACTCCTTTGGACTGTAGATGTGGGAGGAATTTAGGTGTTTAGTCCCTCTTTAACAGTCACAGCTTTATGACGTTGTGAAAGACTTAATTCATAATGAACAAATAGTTTACTGAGAATGATTTAGGCATAGTAAGTACTTAATTAAGGGGTTCGGATTAGACGTTAGGGTTAGGGTGTTAGCCATGATGAATAATTCTTAATAAACTGTTTATTCTCCATGTACTAAGTCTTTTTCATGCTTGTTCATGCTTTATTAAGTGTAGGTATTATAAAGTGTTACCAAAAATAATTGTATCTATACATGTGTGCTACAGATCCAGAAATTGCAAAGATATTGACCATAAACGTCCAAAAATACATGTTAAGCAATTAAGCAAATATACCATGAAATGATTGTTTCCCCTTGTCCACCATTCAAAGTTGGATTTACAATGATTCATGAATATTTGAGGGATCTCCTGCGGAGAAGACGCCATTTGTCCGTCAGTCCAGGTCTTCAACGTTTCCCATGTTACACCCTCTGACGTTTACTTACTTCAGTCTGCAATTTTATTTTCTTAAACAGCGACACACGAAAAACTCATCAGCGTCGAGTACTCAAAATAGAAAAAAATCCTCTGTTCGGCTTTCATGAACTGCTGCTCTCAACGATGTATAACGTAAAGGGGTCGGTGCAAATCACTAATGCAGTTTCAACCTGAAAGTAACACGAAAGAAACTTGACATCTCTCAACAATACTGCGATTTAAGATGACCAAAATATAACATAATGATCCACAAGTGTCGTAGATTAGATCTCTACAGAAGACAGAAGCCTTGGAACCACGCAGTCAAACGAAGCTAACAAAGCTTTAACAAACATAAAATAACTGCAAGACTCTGGGGCATCGTTTAGAAATTTAGAATCTCATCAGTAGCACTCCAACCATGAGGAACCACTTTTACTTATTCACAACGTAATGTAGGTTAGTTCATTGCATTTTCAAGCTTCTGTTGTTGTTTTTTTGGAAGTTGCTAACAGTACTGAACCAGATAAACACGAACTGATACAACGTGTCACAGATAGGCTTTCTAACACTTTTCTTTCCTCCTAGTAAACAGATATTTGAGCGAGCCAAAGTACTATTTTTGACAGTCAGGCTGAGATAGCTGTGTGCCAGTCAGAGAAGCGAGGTGTTTCCAATGTACTGCCTGCCGCGGAAGCATTATTACCAGCCATTTTGTTGCATGGCTTAGTTTTCTGATGAAGCTGCCATCGCCTGAGCAATGATGCGATTTGCCACAGAGCCAGCCTGTGCGTGCGATGACCATTGTATCAGCGGAGATCATAATCTTGCAAAGTCCACACTGAAGGATAATCGACTCGCTTATGGCCGTCCAGAGAGGGAAAAGTGCGTGGTTTTTCACAAAGGAGTGTTAATAATTAATTTAAAGTCTGTGTGGTCTGCGAGGACAGTGTTAACCTGCTGCCTCTGAGCTGGACACTGCAGGAGGCTCTCGGGCCTAATGTGTTTTTGTAAAGTGTCATTGTTCACCGCTGAGAAAAGCCATTCTCATGATCGCTGACAGCCCCATGTAAATCTAAAGGGAAGCATTGTCAGAGATAGTGGTAATTGACCATCTGCCTTGGTCATTACCATCCCTGCAATAACTATAATGTGCAATACAAATGACGAGTTTTTCATATGGGGTTTATATCTTATGTCGCCTGCCAATAGCACGGAAAATGGAACTGCATGTCAGGGTAGTTTGTGTTGCTGGATGAAAATAGTCTCATTTGCTGTACATTTTACACACACACAAACAAAAAATAAATGTTGACCCTTTTCAAATGCATGTTGTCATTTAAAATAGAGCTTAAATGTAAATAATTAGCTTTGAATCGTATAATTAACCAGAACCACTCAAGAGGAAGGAAGGTGGCTCATCTAGTGTAGAGAGAGTTACTCCAGGCAGATGAAGAACAGTTCATCTAGTGTAGAGAGAGTTACTCCAGGCAGATGAAGAACAGTTCATCTAGTGTAGAGAGAGTTCCTCCAGGCAGACGAAGAACAGTTCATCTTGTGTAGAGAGAGTTCCTCCTGGCAGATAAAGAACAGTTCATCTATCAGGGCATAATTGTAATTGGGGAAAACACTCACTCCTCTTTGAATAGTTGAATATATGGATCGGTAACTCCATCTCCATAGTATACTGTCCTGTATTATGTATTTAACAATTGCAAATCATTGGGAAGGAATACAGTTTTCTTCAAATTGCACATTTGCATCAGCCAAGAAATTAGGAGGCGGATCTGCTCCTTTTTTTTTTTTTTAGGTTTTTTTCATCTTCACGAGCACAAACGTTATGTAGCCTTAACGTAACAATACAAGAATAGCCATAGCTCTGTAGCCCACAGAGCAGTGAGAGGAGGCTGTCTGTGGTGTCAGCGTGAAGCAGCTGCCACACACTGACCCTGCAGGACACCAGGAGGCCAGCCCCTCAGCTTAATTAGCCCAGACCCTGCCGCACAGCACAGGGTCGGCTGACAGCGGTGTGCCACTTTTCACATAAATATCACTTATTGATTGACTGCGGAAAATCTCCCCTTTGTATTATTTTATCATGTTATTAGTGAGTAAAAGTGCGTCTCGTGTAGTGTTTTACTTTACATTTAAAGTTCAAAGTTGTCGACCTACATAACTGTATTCGTGCACTTTTCATTAATCCCATTGTCCCTCAGTAATAGATGGCAGTGGGGGCGATGTGTCTTTTCCTTAGATGTAACAAGGTTGCCCCAATTTACTCGTACTAATAGAACTGCAGCAAATACTATTATTATTAACCTATTCTCTCTGTACTACCACAACTATTACCACTATCTCCTCTATTACTATCATCACAACCACTATTACTACCTCTATTATTATTAAGATTTTACATAGTATTTTGGAGTGGAACTACTTTTACTAAATGGATGACTTGATGAGTGATTGTGATTTGAAATGTACACTCTCAGGTAAAGAGTGGCAACTTCTGGCACAAGAACCTTTCCTCTTTGGTGTAGGTCAATGTTTTTATGTGCATTGTCCCTGATAAAAACACAAATGATTACCAGAGTTATTGTATTTCATCACTATTACCCCCACTATCACAACACGATATAACCGCTATTACCATTACTACTACAATCACTGCCGCTATTGCTATTACTGCCACCATTATACCAATATTACCACTATTATTGTTACCACCACAATCATTTTTAAGTTGTGTGATGGTGGCAGGGCCTATATAACTCAATGGGAGAAAACTGACAACACCAATAAACCTCTTTCTGAAGCTATAGTGGGCAGAGAAGACATTTGTGAACTTAATGTCAGTTATTCTTTCATGTGGATAGGCCCAGTAATTAAAGAGATATGAACCATTAAAGCAGGTCAACAAATCTGACACTTAAACAGTCAATTGTAACACAGTATTCTTACTTGTCCAAAAGCTCAGTTTTAAAAGTCCCTGAATAATGTGAACTCAAGCAATATCTCAACCACTATGACTATTATTATTATTATCACTGTTAGGATCAGGAACTTCAACTGGTAACAGAATTTAAATACTTTGGTGTGTTATTGGATTCTACATTTTCTTTCAAAAAACACGTTAAAATGATATCTCTTAGAACTAAATATAACATTTCAAATTTTAACCAAATTCAAAGATCCCTCATGAATGAAGCTGGTATGATGTTTTTGCCTTGGATGATTCTCTCCCATGTAAACTACTGCATAACTGCATCTTACCACCACTATAATATCCTTTCAAAGTATAATCTTATGAGCTTCGAAAATACTACCACTACCACTTTTACAATCGATGTTACTACCACTCTTGCTGTTACTTCTATTAATACCACTATTACTATTACCTCCACAATTGATAGAAAGAGTATTTGAACAGTACAGTTGTGCAGTTGTACAATAAAAGTACAGTTATACATGTAAAAATGTTTAAAATGTGCTCAATTGGAAGTACAAGTGCTGCCAAAACTGTAAATACTTCTCATAGTTCTAGATAGTTACTTTTAACATGGTTTCAGTATAATTCTAGATCAGTCTTTTATACAAAACATGATTTAAAAAGACAGTCTTAAAGCAGAATTAAGTTGTTTTAATCGCTAATCCACATATTCTTTGAGCTCCGGCCAATCAATGACGATGAGGCAATGTTTTGTGTGTTTATGTGTAAAGAAAGAAGCACAGACAGCAGTAAGACAACCGTGAACAGTTACGATTGGGACTCATGTTAATCTAACTAATTACAATAACCGGCTAAAATGATTCTCAGTTACAACAAGTAAAATTACACCTTTAAAAGTCTATTCTAAAAAGTACAGTTACTCAATTACAGTATTGTGTATTTGTAATTAGTCACTGTCCACCCCTGACTACCATTACTAACTGCTGCTCCTGTGACCTCTACACACACTATATCAGATTGGCTACATTTTCTATTTCTGCTCAGATTATGTCAGATGTCTCCTGATGGCTGAGTCTGTGTGTCACTGTATTGACACAAACACACACCAGGAAGTCTTTTGCTGTAAATGACGTGAAAGTAAAATACAATACAATTCCCAAAGTCTTGTGAAGACTGGAGCAGGAGCATGAAAACCCCGGTGACAGCTCAATTATCCGCACATCAATCAGAGACGCCGGAGATGGACCCTGTAAAAGGAGCCAAACTGATGTTCTGCGGCGAGATCAATACAGTGTGGTCTGCCTCGAGATACAAGCCCACTGCCGTCGGCCAATGCCACGACATCCCCGGGACCGTACGACGACCGCACATCCATCGCCACGGCAGCCCCTCGCCCCATGCCAAACGCCACGGCAACCCCACACTGAGCGCCCGGGCCGGGACATGCTGATCGCGAGAAAATAATGCAGAGTGAGCGGATCGCGGCACTTTGATCACCGGGAGAGTGTCAAAAGAATATGTGTTTTTCTGGGACAATGTGGATATCATGAAAAACACATGGAAGATACAGTACTTTACACATCGTAGAAAGGGTTTCAGAGGTTGTCATCCGGACGCTGTTTAAAGATCGAACTGGGGATTTGATCTGTAGGCTCCTCGGAAGAATGTTACTCTGTCTACACCTCAAGTTAAACCGGAGGTGATTTCTGTTGTCGGCTAATACTTTACTTACTTTAAGTACTTTACACAGAAAATATGAATCCTTTCTGACCCACCGAAGTGCGTGCCCTCAGATTTCTTTAGCAACTTGCGAAAATGAACCGTGTATCGCTAATTATTTTTTTGTGCATAAAAGTGGACAAACTGATTTAAAAAGGACATTCATGACCTCCCTCTGCATTGTTTTTTCAAATGTCAAAATGCAGAGACATGAGATCTAATTTTGATTTGATTTTACAGTTTTGTACATTTTGAACACATTTCAATATTTGTCTCTTCTGTACATTTTATGAATGAACTTTTTGATAAAATTGACATTCACTTAAATAAACTTAATAAATAAATAAATAAATAATAATAAAGTATTTTACCCATTTTTTTCCAAATTGTTTTTGCTTGTTTGTTTGTTTTTATTAATATTCATAAATCATATTTGTAACATACAGAGACTTCAAAGTCCTTTTGTCTGGATTAAAAAAACAACAACTTTATACTTTTGTCATCACATTTTTGAAGGATAGAGAAAATATGGAACACTTTTATTGTTATATAATTACTATTGATTTATTGAACATTTTAGCTATTTGAAATATTAAACATGCTCATATAATATATTACAGGAATTTGAATTTAGAGCGTTGTATAAATGTACAACATAACATAACAGTCCTAAAAGTGACACTACAGCAACAAAAATACAAAACAATGCCTAGGCAGGTTCAGGTAATCATTTTTATTCACTGACTACATACCTAAATGTCAGAGAATGTATTAAATGGTTAGTTTTTTTCATGATCATGAAATACTGTAGCTTCATGCAGTATAAAAGTGATGCATTATGTGTAAAAATGTTTACATACACTCAGCAACACGTCATAATGAGGGGCGTGGTCTGGTGCTGGGGAAACTCTCTGTTGATTCAATATGGAACAAAACTATTTTTTACTCTTACATGCTATTCTTACATAATTCAAGTCAGGTCACAACTGAGCCTTGGGTTGTTGACATTGGACGTTGGCATTACCTCAGAAAGTAAAAGGATTGCTCTGTAGATGTTAAAACACAGCAGGCGGCGCTAGCATCGCGGTAACCTGCAGCTGCCGTTAGCATTGTTTGATCTTTGTTTAAATATGGGATGTTCGGCTACTTTATATTTGTCCATGTCGACGTTTGCTCTTGCTGTGTGCGAGAGAGCAGTTTTTCTACATTAAAATGAATGGATCACTTCGCAGAGGTCCACTTGTGGGCGTTCCCTCGGATGTTGACTGTATCTAATGAAATAGCTTGCTTCATTTTGTTGACATTAGATACCAAACCGTTTTTCCGTGTCTCATCTGACTAATAACTATAAACTCGCAAGCAATCAACGATTTTCTCCGACTCCGCTGCAACAATTTTAAAATTCAGTAATACATTTTGAACTTCAGATTTACTTCACCGCTTTTCTTTTCGCTTTTGAAACCAATTTCCAAAATGGCATCGAAATTGGCACAGACCGACAAAGCTTGACCTTCACCTAAGCTCATATTTACGCTCGTCTGTATTTTGGTCTCGGTGCGTGCTGTTGACGGGCGGCCGGCTGCGGATCCAGCGGACCCCGGGCTTGTGACTGTTGCCGTGGCGATGAGTCATGTGATGTGACTGGCACGGACAGCGCACAGGCCTAAAGAGATGGGAGGAGAGCCAAAGCATGGAGCACAGTGTGGAGTCCAGAGAGAGAGACAAATACAAGCCAAAGCCCCTCGAAGACAGACAGACAGGAAGATGGGAGCTGATTGTGTGGCGAGGTTTAGTAAGATCTCTGCCAAAGGAACACCAGAAAATATGAGGAAGGTCAGTTTTCTCAGTGGAGCCCAAAGTTGAATGATCACTGAAGGTTTTCTGGTAAATATTTCATTCAGCTTCACTGTTCCACAACCAGCTTTGCAGTTTAAAAACTTCGCTATGTTTCAAGGTTGAGGGTCTGCCGCCTGTCTGAGATGGAGATGCTTTGAATGGATGTCCTATAAATATGGCATTCATTTTTATCTAGGCTATCTCCATGGAGACGAGCAGGTGATGTGTTGTGTGCCCCTTTTCAAAGTATGTCAAGAATGTTTGGTTGAATAAAGTTGTGAAAAGCAGAGGCGATTGATCTCCGTTTTTCAGACATAACTTTTCCAGGTTCAGGGCTGGCACAGAGCATCCACTGCTTCTTCCAAATAATCAAAGTGTGCAGGTAGTTCTCTGTGCACAGCAGGCATCTGGCTAAGCTAATGCTCATGTAGCGTTCATGTGGTCCTCGGGAATGATGCGATGAGATGTCAGGTTTCCGACTTGTTTGCCTTCTAGTGCTTATATCTTGGAAAATTGGGATCTTGATGTCATTGTAATACGATCAAAGACTCGCCTCTTTATCAGAGTGTAATGGAGCTAACAGGGAGATTCACTGTTAGTCTGCCCAAAGAATCTAAGGTTAAACCCTTTGGAAAACATACTATCATATCTATTTTAGTTAGCTAAAGTTACATCGTTAATTCATTAAACACTAGTAGATCTTTTTTGCACAAATGTGTTGATATAAACAACTGACAGAGTAAAACGTTAGTCAGTGACCTAAAATGATTAAGATCATGTGATAAATCTGCTGATTTCCGTCCTTCTCCACACAGCAGGGGACGTCAGGGGATGTCTGGCAGAAGCTTCTCACTTGATTTCCAGATCTGTTTTTCTGACTAATTCAAGCGTTCATCTGCATTTGTCAACTTGAAAAAACATTTTCCTGAGTTTACGAGGACCGCATGAATGCAGCATCACATCTAAGGTAAACATTTATCAAAACATAAAATATAAAGAAACACCCAATTCAAATGTAAAGACTAACTGTTTTTTTTATACATTGTTTCTGTTTTGTATTTTAATTAGTTTTATTCATAATCTTTATTACACTTTTACTTTATTGAGCATTTACCCACAACTGACCCAGTGTCTCATTTGTAAAGTTTTCAACATGCTGTCAGTAACATCCACCCACTGTTCCACCCACTGCCTGATCTTTAAGGATAAGATAGAATTGGACAAGAAGTACTCAGTAGAACAATGACCTACCCATTTTAACAGTAAACAGCCAAATTAAGTCCTTTGTGACTGGCGTTTGTACACTACACTGCTATGCACTTTTGCTTTTACTTCCTGAGTGTTTTGTGTTTCCTTTTATACATATAGCTCATGCAGGAGAGGAACACGAGCCTCTCTTGTTCAAGGTTAAATTAAAACAGCAGTGACGCATCAAAGCATTTTAATGCAAACAACATATTGTGACATTTGCCTGTCTTGATTTTAAAAGCACTGTCCAGATCACTTCCTTTGAAACTTTTTCTTTATGGATCACTCCTGGACGAATGAGCGATTACAGCGATCTGACGCATTTGCTTTAGTATTTCTTGGTGTCGAAGTGAAACTAAAAGTAATGGTATCGCCCCCACAGTACGACTCAGTGATAAATTACATCAAGATAGCCTCATTTCCTCTTCAGTCAGGTTAAATTGACTTGTTTTGACCGTTTGTGGAGTTACGAGGCCACCCAAACACAAATGTGAGGTTTTAAGGAGGCTGTAGGGGAATATTGATCATGGACATGCTCATCTGGGACCGAACTACCTTAAATAATGAGCTGACCCCGTTAACCCCGACACTGGAGCGCTTGTATATCAATGTGAAGCCTTGCTGACCAAACACTAGATAATGTCACGTGATTTTACTATAAAGAGCAAAAAACAAATATTATATTCACTGTGGAAAAAGTAACTGACTAACAAAAAGGAAAAACGAGTAAAGCAAAATGGCAACAATTTTTAAAAGCAATGCAGATTTTTGTAGAATTCAGTGACGTAAAGGGTCAATTTGAGGTGAAAGAACTTTTAAGATTGTCTAGTTCCTTGGTTATTATTTTGTTTGCATCATGGTTTTGATAAATGTAAGAGATTACAAATTTGGGTATCAATGGCCAAGATCACTACATGTTTTGTGTATTCCATGAAACAGAACGTAAAAGTCATAACAATGTACTTGATGCTATAGACAGCCTGGAATTTAAAAAAATAAATCTGAGTAAAATATTGATTGAAAATATTGATATCCAGCCCATTTCTTCTGATACCACTGACAAACCCGTGTCAGTATTTCTGTTACTTCTGACATAACGTTGCATATTCTACTTCGTGAGACTAAAGTCTGGCCAAAATCTCATACTTGTGAATTTAACGCTGCCATTTCGGTCCAGTGCACATGTGGCTTTATCCTCAAGCACTTGCGCAAAAAAAAAAGACCATTCAGGAGCATCGAGAGCAGACTCCTGATGGCTGTCAAGTAAAGTCACATCGACAATTTGTGATAACACCTTAGTCAAAGGAGATATACGGATCCAATTGAAACGTCTTATTGCTTTGACAGGACATAGGCAGTCTTTTTAAAGTTGAACTAGATTTTAAAATAAGACCCACTGATCTATGTTGCAGTTATTATTCAAAACTTGGAATACTGCCCAACGCGCAAAGACAACAGACACTGATTTAAATTCCGATTCATACAAGTTGAATTGGAAGAAAACAGTCGAAACATCAAGAGTCCTCCAAGCAGAAGAAGCCACAGTTGTTGTTGGTGGCTCATTTACACAGTTCTGGATTAAGTGCTTTGGTTTTGTAGCTTAGATAAAAGAACACATAGAGAAGAAAAGCAAAAAACATAAGTGATGTAACTGTTTTTGGACTGAAAAGGGAATTGTCAAAACCCAACAAATGCTCGATCTGTCTGTAAGTCAGAATCTCCCAACAGCTGCTTTGCTCCTCTTTATTTCTACTCTGTCAAATCTAGGTGGGATTTTCCCCTGTGCAGAGCATGTTCCCATGTACTTTGATTAAATTAGGAATCATAGGCTAAAACTAGAGTCTCAGCTTCACAAAAGCCAGAGATTTGGGGAAACTCAGCCAGAATTACACAGGTTTTGAAGTTTACTTTGTTACTCTCCACCACTGGATCTTCAATTACATGTCCAATACTTTAATTTGGAAAACATTCACATAGCTTTAGAAACTGTTATACTATTTTTTACCACTTCAACACAAGTACAATCCTTCCCTTTCGCTTTTTATTACAGAAAAAGCATACTGTAGTGGAACAGTATTCTCAGGTTATAGCTCAGGCTGAATATAGTTTGCAGAAGTCCTCACTTTCTGCTCCAGTGGGCCATGTTGAAGGTCAGTGAGTGTGTACTTAAAGGATACTCAACAAAAGTTCTCCGCCCGGGACAGTCAGAGAATTCTGTTAGAGTAGTTCTTGGTCCTCCTTTAGCAGTGTTTTATTGACCGCACGCAGTCGAACAAAAGCTACAGGCTGCACAAGTGGCTCGTCACAAAGTGGATATCCTGTCTTGAAAACATCTTTAGCCGTCTGCTGTAATTCGTCTCATGATTTTTCACTTTTCCACCAGCTTTTGCAACCTGTAAAAATGTCAACTCCAATGTGGTTTGAATTCGCATTGGTCAAAGTAATTGTCTGTGCGCTGGCATGATCAATTGTCTTGTCTGCATCTTGGCATAAAATCCATACAAGTATTTGGCTGACTTTCTTTAACAACTTTGGACAGTGATGGCTACTGCGGCTTCAACAAGATAGCTCTCAGGGGAGGGTTTTGTTGCTTGTTTATCTTGGAGCACAGATAGTGAGTGTGTTGTAAGAACATAAAAATAATGGACAGAGGGATCAGACTCTGACAGAGAATCTTATCTGCGATGGACTCCTGCACGCTCGGTATCAAACCCACAAAGATCCAGGCTGAATCGTCCTTTTTGTAAGCTGTACCAAGATATTATGAGCTTTTACCATGTCAACAGTGTCCCCTCGTCATTATCTTACTCGAAGTTGTATTTCGTTCATGCATGTTTTAGTGATCACGTTGTCCTGCATTTGAGACTTGAAAGCTTAGAAAATCTCCCCCGACTTCTCAGTACTTGAATACATTTGTCTTATCGTAACCATTTTTTTCAACAATAAAAGTATGGAAAAGAAAATGAGTCTTTTTTTTTGTTCGTTTTACCCCAAAGAGTACCTTCTAGCACTACGCTACGTGCAATCTGAATCTCACAATGAAGTGATTGATTCGTTAAGAGCTGAAAGCAGTGCTCTGATTGGCTGTGCTTTGGGCGGTCGCAGGAGTTTCACGTCGCTGTCTGGAAAAAAGTTAAGTTTGTGCCTGAAAATGAATGTTTGTGTTTATTAACAATGTGCCAAAGGAGCTAGGAACTAGTCAGACTTCAACATGTACTTCCGACTTTGCTGTGAGAAAATGACACACGACTTTAACAGAAAGCCAATGCAGCCATTTTGATTAATCTGTTTTTGATTAAAAAAAAAAAAAAAAAAAAATGTTTCACACAATTTTTTCATTCTGGATGGTTTTATAAAATGGTGTCCTTGATTATGTTTTGCCCTCACAATTATATGAGACGTTAAAGGAGACATTATATGCTTTTTAGTGGGTATTTAGTGATAAAATAAGTACAACACATCTGTCATGATTTAAAACCCCTGCATGCAAAAACATATCCAGGCTAAAAACAATTAAAGCTTTTTTCCTGTAAAATATAAAATTGTGTTTTTCCATCATTCATTTAGGCTCTCTTGCTCTGCTTTTTAAGCCCCCCATCATACATTGATATTGAAAACATAAGGGTACTCTTACGGCGGTGATATCTACATCACGTAGGTACCTCATTCATATTTTGTGTCTATTGAAAGTCCACACAACCAACAAACCTATCTTGATTATATAAATAAGACTCCTTCCTATGGAGCATGAGTGCAGTAATGGGACATATGGGCATATGTAAGTACCCTTACAGACTCATACCTGTATCATCACTTTCAAGAGACTTCATGTCCTCTTACCGTGACGTGAAACACACGGTGCTTCTCTGGACTCCTTTCACTGAAAATAATATATATTTGCAGTGACCAAGACCCCATTGCCTCTGCGCAAATTAGCATTCATTTGGCTATCATCTGAGATAATTCCTTTTAAAGATTAAACAAAGCAGCGTAGTAGTCTTGGCGCTTGTACTTCAACTGGCAGCCTCTCAGAGTTAATCACCTTGTTCATGCATGACACCTCATCATCAGCCGACGCATTAACATCGGATGTGCAGAAAATAGCTTCATTAAAACTCAAACCATTTCCAACTCATTAATGGGAAATACATCCGCATACATTGTACCTGTTTTGAAAAAAAAAAAAAAAAAGTTTCCTGAATTACAACGTTTTTATTTGAAGTTTTCGGATGTTATTTTGTGCTTAATCAAATGCAGCAGGTGGTGAGGAAACGCGCATCTCGGCAATCATCTCCATTGACATGTGTTAATAGCTCATCAGGCTAAATTGTAATAATAACTGCTTTCACAAGTCGTGATTGCACATACTTTGGGGTCTCGCTGTCTAATAGGGCTGCGCTTAATTCCCCATCTGTGAAGCGACTAAATGTTTTTCTCAACCTGCATCGAGTCGCACCATTAAAATGTCAGATAGTCAGATAATAATAAGGGTAGAAAGAGCACTACTTTTATCTACTTTGGTTGAATGGTGGCTTTTTTTTTTCTTGATGTAAAATTATCCATTTAAGTGTCATTTATTGCTAAAAGAGAAACAATGGAAAATAAAGCTGTTCATTCTGAATTTTGCCACACATGACAAACATACAATATTACCGGCACTTATTGAAATCCTTTACAAGCAAAACATTCATTAATATATTGCAACTTCAAGACTTCAACTTTCTGTGTGTTCAAGTAGTTGTAATTTCAGGCCGAGGGCAAGGGCCAATTAAAGGCACTGAACCAGATTTTTACTGTTTAGAAATGAAAAAAAAGCATTCACGTATGTTGCTCACTTAATGCACTCCCAGCATCCTAAATATTCTTTATTTATTAGTGGTTGCCATATTAACCCTTCAACAGACAACAATCAAGTCTTTTGAGTTGAATAATGGCACCACTTTCTGAAGCTACTGTAAAAAAAAAAAAAAATATATATATATAGTTTTTGCTTCATGCAGAAAATAGAAACAATGGGTTGTCAAATATATCAAAAATCAGATACTAATCAGTATTAAAAAGATCGAAACTTAATACTCAATTGAACAGGCATTGATCATTTAAAAACCCATTTACAAGATCAAATCTAATGTTTCCTTTCCAGGTCCCCAGTTTTCAAATGATCTTGAGGTTCATCAGAATTAGTGTAAGACCACGTGTGTTGAAAATAATCATTTTTTAAATCACATTTTATAACATTTGAGAATTCCTTTGAAAGTTTGAAAGTTTAGAATCGTGACTTAACTGTTATATACAATCAATGCTTTCATTGTTACTCTGAACTCTTAAGTGAACAAAACATACTGTATCTTTATACTTCAATTCATAATTTAAATAATATTTCAGTGTCATGAATTAAAAAAGAAAATGTTATATATTAAGTGTGAAGTCTGAAGGCTTGTTCGCTTTCCCTTTTCACTGGGTGTTTCTTTGTTTTTAGGCTAAAAAAGGCATTATTCATAATTCTGTATGTTTCAAGAAGATACCTCCAGGCCAGCAATTTCTCAGCCTGTACATATTCCTACCTAAGAGCACCAAATATTGTAATTTATTTAATCAAAAAATCTCCAACCTTCGAGGCAAAAACAAGCACATAAAAAACCACGGGTTCATTTTATGTTTGAAGTTTTAAAATGTTATTCCTTGTACTCATTTAGATGTGCATATTGATATTTAATAAAACTCATTTAGAACGCGATGGTTCTGGAGGTCTTTCATTTATTTTACAGCTTTTCCATTTCTCCGGGAAAATGACTGTGGAGTGCATTTATTAGAGGCAAAATAAATGTGCCCCAAACTAGTTATGGGTTTGGTAAAAATAATATTACATTTGTACAAACAGTGAATTAATCTTAGAATTTAATTAACTTTTCACTGGAGTCCAAAATAGGGCCCTGACACTGTAATTACACAACTCCCAAGTGCTGCTTAAACCTGCTTATGTGGACTCAAATGCTTCATTATGTGTTTCTAAGGAATTATTCTAAAATTATAGTCGTGTGTCGGGGATTGCAGGTGTGGGAGAAGCTTTTATATAGAAAAAATAAGCCGTAAAGTGACCCCTGCAGCCGAATCTAATTGAAACCAATCCAACTTAATTGGGGAAAGTTTGGTCAGAATCAGACTTATTACACATACATGCAAGAATTAAAGCTGTAATTAAACTAAAATATTAGAATTTTATCTAAAAAAGGAAAATAGAAGCCAGACTCCCGACTGTGTGTGAGCTGTTATGTTGATAACACTTTGGACTATAATTCATATCCATACACTAATAAAGACTAAACTGTAAGTGTGATTTATGTTCACGTTTAGATAAAGTGCGTATGACAGGTTTAAGGTCTAAGTATGACTTTGGTGGGATTGCACATGTGATAAATATGTATCACGTCAGTCAAATGGCTGTTTGTGAAGAAAAAGAAAAGTTGAAAATTACAAGATTTTCTAAAACAGAATCCCTCTGTGATGTCGTCAATACTCAACAATCCATCAACAATACAGGGACAATTTACACACAACTGACAACAATGGTGTTATCAGGTATTATTATTTGTCAAATCATAATTATTGTACAATTTATGTGGATCTGGCTATTGAGAAAACATGGAATCTAAAAGAATAATTTATAATCTATTTTTTCAACAATGTTTCATTTTAGTTTGGTAGAACATGGGCATTAGATAAAGTGTAAATACAAAAAAGTCCTATTGTCGAAGTATTTATTACAAAATTATGATTAAAAAGTTCTGCTTTTTTGTGTGTGTTCTTTAGTAGAATTGTACAACACAACATGGAGCTGGGTTGGTTACTATGGGTTACCGTGCAAGGTAAAATACATTTCACTCACAAACAGGTGTCTGTGTAGAAGAAAACATATATACATTGGTTATGTCCTTAAGGGAGACAAATGCATTTAAGACCTTTGAAGTCACAATGTCCCAGAAAAATCTATGGATGAAGAGGATTAAATGAAATAATCTTTAGAAGCAGATTGGACTAGTTTGTTGTTTCCACATGAAAGTATATGTTGAGAGTGACCAAAAACTGACAAAAAAAAAAGAACAGTTTTGCCTATATAGTGTTTTGCCTTCAATCCATTTTCAGTTTGGCAGTCTACATAACTTGGAATGTTCCTCAGTGTGGCTTAACTTAACAAATGAACATCTACACACATTAATGACAGGGTAAACATTTGATTTCTCCCTGTTTACAGTGAGTGGAGTTTGTCGGGCTGAGCCTCCACAGCGTCCTCTCCGGGCCGCTCTGTAGACGTCTCCAGCTGTCCCCTTTCATTAGGACAGAGTGCTGTTGGCTGCTGCAGTAATTGACATGTGGTGAGCGATGAGTTACAGTGCAGCTCCACAGACACAAGCGGCTGTGGGAATATCAGACCTGATCAATATTGATGCAAACGGCCTAAATGAGTGGAGCGAGCAGCGAGGGGAGGGGCTTCCTGCTTAACAGTCCATACAGAGCAGGCTGTGGGACTTTTAATAACTCTGAATCAATGAGACCTTTCTGTGTAAACTTATTAATGGAGAGAACAGACAGAGCTCAACTGTCAGTGCGAGGGAGCGCAAGAGGGACGACTTCTTTTGGTCAATGTTTTATGATGCAGTCAAACACAGGAAGTAACACAGGAGCTTCAGTCATTTATTTTTTAGTTGATCTTCCGAATCTGCTGCTTTAAGTTCACATGAGGTCAAGGAAGAAAAATAAATAAAAGCATTTATTTTTAAACACGAAAAGTATATTTTTTCCGCATTCTACAATATATGGGTTTCAGATTAACAAATAGCACTCATACCCAGTACAGAGGCAATATGTAAGTGTTTTTAAGTTGAGGGTCCAAAACATTCTCGATTTCTTTTGCTTGAAATGTTCCACAAAATGGCATAAAACTTTGCAAAAAAATATTTATTTACTATTTAGTGTAGCTTACATGGAATGCATTATTCTTAAAACTGACCACATTTTTTGCTGAAAAGTAGCTTTTGCTGAAAACAGTCATAGACTTTAGATATGAAGTTAATCATAAACTCAAACTCAAAAACAACATTAAAGTTACAATTATTGCAGATGGCCATATGATCATGATTATCAATGATAAAAGTATTAAAAGTGGTGCAGGAAGAAACTGAAACCCATGTATAAACAGTATCCGAGCGTTTGTCGTTTGTGTACGTGCGTTGCCTTTGTGTCTTTTATGGTGTATGACATAAATGTTTCTTGAATCCATTGTCCTCGACCCAGAACAGAATCACACGCGAAACTCAACCTGGTGATTTATCTCCAAATCCATTACCAGAATGAGTGGGCACAAAGCGGGCTTCATAACTCAGCGAGCGCTTGTGTTGTGCTGTTTGGTAAAGGAGCGAGTGGATATAGGAAAAATACAGCCCTGACACAGACTCTAATAGAGCTGTAGACCTAAAGACATAAAATACATAGACAGTGTTAAAGTGACAGGGAACATTTGCTGTTTGGGATAAATAAAAAGCTTCTACAACCTGTACTTTGTTTTGATGGTTGCAATGATTGAGTGTAGAGTTGGGTTTGAAGAAATCTCAAGAAAAGTAAAAGGATTTATCGTATTAGTGGGAAAGAATGTTGCTATTTTGCCAGTGGCAGAAATAAAGTCATTGGTAATAGAGCGTAGCAGTGTTGTATAGCTGTGATTGTGATTAGAATTGATATTTGTTTCAGTTGCGCTAATTTATGACAACAAAAGAATAATAATAACATTTGTGCGTAGACCAGCAGGTAGTGTTCCCATCACCAGCAAGCCCGCTCAGGTTTTTCAAGTCTATATGACAATTAGATTTTCTATTTATGATTTATAACGCCTGTGGTAAATATTAAGCATAGTTTTACATTACAAGTTGCAGTATATGAAGAAATTTTGAAAAGTAAAAGTTTAAAATTACAGGAAGCAGTGCTAAACAGAGTCGCTCTACCTTTGTCATCAAAAAGCGTCGTAATGTTCGGATTTTGTGGGTTCCAACGTCTCGTAATTCCTACTTGGAAACTCGGGCAATATTTCAGAGTTTATCCAAGCTAGCCTGCACAACAAAATAATGTTATTATTAGTCAAATCATAACTATTATGTAATTTATGTGGATTTGTTGTTTTCAAAATGGTTGCCAGGTAACAGTTGTGGAATTACTTCTATGTCTTATTTTCTGCTGATGGAAGTACAATTATAAACATACAAAAACTCTCAAACTGGGGACAAATAAGCAGAATATTTAGCAAATCTTAACTCATATGTTTTAGTCAAATGTGTAGTCTAATCTTCCATATAGACTTTAAAGGGCATTAAAACATGGAATTTGGTGCTTTTATTTTCGTACATTTTTATGAAAGGTTGCACAGTCCACTCGGCGTATGATGATTTCTGAGGACCAACCACTTCCGTGTGCATGCCACCCTTGTCAAATATCAAGATCTTCAAGAACTACAGCTTTGAGTTAAAGTGCGTATGGTTTTCGTGATTTTCTAATTTTGACTTTATTTGGTGCATTAGTACCTGTTGTACATCTACATTTTAGTTTTACACCAATCAAGCAGCCATTTGTGGAAAAAAGTTGTAAAATATGTTGAAAATAACAGGAAGTAAACAGACTTATGACATTACACCAGGGAGACAAAGGTTATACATAATTTACACAAAAGAAACAACTTTTTTTTTATCCTTTAAACATCGATTCAACAAAATAAAGACTTTCACAGATATTTTTATTTGTAAAATTAAAACATCTGTAACATTTTAACGTTTTGGCCCTGTGTACAGGATGGTTGCTAGGTAATTTCCTAGTGTGATGTCATCCTTTACAACCAGGAAGTAAAACTAAAAACGCTAAACCGTGATAAAATTTGTAAAGTAAACTTGAAATATATCTATCTTAACTGCAGTTTTGTCAAATGGGTAGTCCAATCTGTCACGGGCACAAACGACGTCAAGAATTTGATAATCTAAAACAGATTTTGTTGAGATTAGTTAGTTAGTTAGTCTGTACTTTCCAGTCCGTAAACGTGCACGAGAATGGCTGGGCCTCAGAAACTGTCAAACCATGCTGTGCCACACCATAAACCACATCGACATCTCTTCTGCTGGCTAAATTGACGATGCCATAATTCCTTGTCATTCTTGTTTTCATAATAGAGTGATGTGAAAGCCTTTTAACAGTTGACCAGCGCTGTTTTGCATCGTGAATCTGCTCATGCGCTCGTCAAACAGGATTTAAGAGGCGACGACTATCCTGTCTGGGCCCCGCTAAAGCCAAGGTGAGGCGTTGGGTAAAAACACTCTTATTGTTGAGGGGGGAAGAATAAATTGTTCTGTGCTTGAGATGCTCGCCACGACAACAGCAAAAAGGACAAACATGCAAAGAACAGCGACTGAAGAAAAAGCACAAAGTGAAATTGTCCCTTTTAGTAACAAGCAGCCTGTTTAGCATAATGACATTGACTTTCAGTGAGAGTTTGCGGAAAGGATATCGAAATAAACCTTGTATATTTGCTTTCGGGTTGCATAAAGAGTTTGAATATTGTCGCAGCGCTGCCATGCTGATGTCGTCGCAGTCAAATGCATACATTGTAAACATTGTGTAAAGACATTTTTAGTGAGGATGTGTTGAAATAATGAATTGTTTATGTGTAGCGCGAGGGGTTTGTTAGCGTTAGAATTTTTTGGCATAAGGTAACATTAAGATAAACATCAACAACGCCACCCAGAGAGATGGCTCTGGGACCAAAAGTAAAGACAATCAGGAGGAGGCAGAGTTATTGCTTCAGTTTGTATTCATTATTCTATTTAAAAAGACACATTAGTTATCCACAGTATATTACAATTGCAATATAGCTGTTCTAACACAATTGCACGTTCCCCATGAGTCCATGTAGTGCACAAATCCCATTATCAGTTTGCACCTTTTCACGTTAGTCACACAGTCGACAAACAGCAGGCGCAGAGTATGACACGGCGGCAAGACCGACTTCTAAGCCTGAGTATGAGATTCAATTAGTCGTCGTGAAATAAAAAATAAGTGCACTGTTGGGTAGAATCTCGTTTTCGACACGGGTTGGGTGATGTTTTACAGTCTGGACCCTGCAACACATTCGGACCCCTGCTCTGAGGGTTGGAGGTGGAAATGTTCAAGTCATCGAATGAAGAAGAGAAGGAGAGAGGCTTTTAAAACCACTTAAGCTTCGGGCCTATTTTTCCTCAAACATCTGACTAAATTTCTTTGACTTCTATTGGCTTGACTCTTTGTGAAGATGAGGCTTTGTAGTTTTGATCTCTGATTTACTCTAATAACACTTGGAAACAAGTTCTGCAAAGAGGAATATCAGATTATGAAGTCCATTTAGATTTTCTTTGTTGCTGGCATAGCCGCGGGAACGTAATTTTGGAAGGGGGTGCAGTTTTGTTTTTGTTTTTTTCGCGCAGTTACATACGTTTATTTAGGGCCAAATAAGGGTAATCACACAAAAATAGCGTCAGGACTCATGTAACGTTTGAAGAATGATCAAGATACACCAGAAAAAAGGCACAAAGAGTTAATTATTAGACGCTGCTCCTGACTCTCTGCTACGGGACAGCGTCAGCGCCCAGCCTCACTTTAAGCACACGCACAGACACGCACTAACACACACGCACGAGTAGGTGTCTGTATGAAACCATGAGCCTCGACTTCTACGTGGGAAAATGACATTCGGCGATGGTCAACAGGGCATGTGCCGAAGTAAATAACATCACTGTTTAACACAGTAGAACCCTGTACAGTTATGACAGCCACACGGTGCAACAAGCAGCTGTTTACTTCACAACAGTTGAGTTTCCCCGCGACGTACGTGACTTCATCAGTTCACTCACCGCTCAGACGCTCAGATGAAGCAAAGTCCCACCTCTGTGAGACGAGGAAAACGTGGATTTGTGCCGCTGTCTCTCCGCGTAAAGTCCCTTTGGTTCTTATGCGTCGCGTCAGATTCAAACACGAGTTGTTGCACATGCAGCCTGTAGCTCCAGCAAACTCCTCACATTTAGGCGTCTGTGGTGTAGTTTCACCTCTTAATCCAGCCTGGGGTTGTCATTTCCTCGTTTATTTTGTCACACTTTAGAGAATGTACAAACAGTGGTAAACAGCGGTTTGCGCGCTCAGGTCAGTGCGCCGCGCACCATCACAGGTTTACTTTTCCCTGACTTTAACCTGCAGGCATATAGTTGACTGCAAAAACATTTGATAAAAGTAAAGATACCATATTTATTGGAACAGAAACTGTGTTGTTTTATAATGTTACCTAGAAACAATATAGTTTTGCTCAGGGCAAAACCAGCAATGGGCCTGTTTACAAGTTCCCATTGAGTTGACCCATCCACCTTCTGCACCCCTAGTTCCCGCGGCTATGGTTGCTGGTGTCTGTTGCAGGGCCTAATTGACACTAGTTTGGGCATTTGTTTTGGGTTTTTTTTAACTAAAAATTAGTTTTAGGAACTTGTAATAAAGTAAAAAAAAGGCCTGGTGGAATCCATTTAAAAGTCCAGTTTGTTCTGCTTTTGGGGATTAACGCGCCACCTGAACATGAAATAGTAGCAAAAAACCCCATTCTGCCACACATGTATCATAGTCCACTATTATTTTAGTATTAATGTAGTTTTCAGTGATACTAAAATTCAAAATAAATAAACAAATCTGCAATATTATATGTTCCAGAGGGACACAACCTCAAGGCAACAACCTCATACCAGGGATGTTTAAAATGGTTGTGCAGAAAGAGTTAGAAAGTTAAATGTCAGATAATAATTGTATAAAATTCAATTCATAAAGAAATGGGAAAAAAAAGGTAATCCCTTTATTTGGTCATTGTAGCATGCACATTGAGTGCACTTAATTAGCCCATTTTGTTTTAGAAGTTCTAATGAACACAGACCAAGGTGGATTAATGGTAAAAAAAAAAAAAAAAACTTTAGTTCTTCACTAACAGGAGGGCAATACATAGAAGCGTGAGGCTGTTGTGACCTTGTTAACATTCCACTTTTATTGTAATCTCACCTTTGAAACTGCTTCAACATCCAACAGTAATGAAGTCCACATCTGTGTGAGAGTCATGCAGGAAAATGTCAGAAATGTTCACACAGATGAGTAAATATAGGCCTATTATTCAAGAAGGATCACACCTCTCAGTCACAGGAAATTGGAATAACTTGAAATAAATGAAGTACCATAGAACATTCCATAATTATAGTCAAGTATTTTATGTCACTACTTTATGTGTATTGCATTTTTATTCAATGAGTGTGTTTGTTTTATGTGTCACCCTCAGTCACAATTAATAAAAAATATGACCAAATGAATCACAGTTGCTTTTCAAACTGAGGTGAGTCTAGCTCCTATGCTAAATATTAAAAACCCAAGAGATTACAAGAGATACTCATTTGAGCAAGTATCAATACTAAAAACAAAACAAAAACATACCGGACCAATTCAGACGTAACTCCAAAACTGTCCTCTCGTCAGAATGTGTTCCATCTAAAGCCCATAGTAGCAGGATACAGCTCCAGTTACCTGCAGTGCATAAAAGAGATGTTAGGGAAAAACAAGTGTTGTGCCAACGAGTCCTAGAGTTGTCAGTCCGGACCCGGCGACTTGAATACTCAACACATTGTGCTAGTATTGGCTATTCAAGCCTGACTATGCTTCCACACACAGAGGTTTACATAGTTAAGAAGGTCAGCTTGGAGACAAGATGGCCGAGATAAAACGAGAAGTGCATAGCATACGCTCCTGGGCAATGAGTTGACCAAGGAAACTGATAATGTTAGAGAAGGACACCTTTCGTAGATAGAGCTAACCACTCAGAAATATCAGCAGTGTAGAAATGGAGGCGTCCTTGTTAACACTATGCATGACAAAGAAAATTATATCACAAAAGATGTACAAGATGTATAAATACAAAAAAGGAACAGATTGAAGACCAAACAGACTCAATCTTTTGTGTCTCTCAGTAGTGAGTGAAGTTTTCAAGAGCTGTGCAATTATCTGGTTCAAGGAGTAGAGCTACAAAAAGCCTAATCCCTTCTTGTCCTTGCTCTCCTGTATTTTTTGCTGCATTCAGAAGTTATTGTCAATCTAAAGTACCAGTGTGATTAGTTAGACTTTATACTGCTCAATAGGAAGAGTTTTACCCTGACTTGTTTACCTGCTGCGGCTATTACCAACCCTCCCTCATGCTGTAAAATACCTGAGCAAGTCAAGTGGGAGTAAACCCTCATTCATCCAGGAGCGACCCATCGTAGATAAGGTTTGAGAGGTAGTAGGTGGACGGAATCTTTGGACGGTAGTTGAAAAGTGTCCAAATGACTGCCTCTCAAACCTTGTCTACGATTGCTTACGATGACTGAGGTTTGATGATGCTATTACACACAGAAGGCAGGTTCCCTTTAACATCCTAAAGTATTATTCAAACTAAATAGCATACTTACAATTAACAATCTAATACTGCCGTTAACAGATTTATTTGTCTATACTTTAAATGGGGAGAACTCGGAGTGTACAGCTTCAGGAATACTGCTGGGAAACGCGGTCCTAATCCACCACTTCTGTTCAAAGAGCAATTTTCTTTCAGTGAATACAAGCTGTTTATCAATACCATATTTATTGCAAAATGAGATTTCAAATATTTCTCGAAGATTGATGTTTTGTTGATATTTTCAGCTGGAGTTTCTAATATTTCAGCGCGTTTATTGTGTGATATCTGAATAATTAAAGTACGCCTCCATAAAGTTCACATGCTTTATTAAAATGGCACTGGCACTGCGAGAGCACAAAACGCACAGCGGGTGATGGAGCGTGACAGTTTGGCATTTCGTCAGACTCTTCCAATCCCAGTTTTACCGAAAAAAGAGGGTGAGGTTCAGATGGACTGCCACCTCTGCCAACGCTCCTGCCCTGAGCACTAAATGAGCTCTGAGTGTCTCTCAAGGAAAAGGACTGCATACATTTTTAATCAAGTTGAAGCAAAAATACTCAAAAGCCCGTTTAATGCGTATTTTGCAACTTCTATAGTGCTGCCCTTTCAATACAGGGGAGTTATGTGAAAGGTCTGGCCAAGGAAGGTCAAGATTACTGGATTAACTGAATTTTAGACACAAAAACAACCATTTCAATATACTCCAAATAAGCAGCCTTTTAGTGCATTATGCCAGGTTAAACTACACATTTTATTTTTTATTGTTACTTCCTGTTGAACTCGAACAAGCAGCAGATGTGACATATAATTCCACAACTGTTACCTAGCAACCATATTGTAAACAAGGGCCAAAATTCACATAAATTATGCACGAGTTATGAATTCACAAATGACAATACCTGCTAACACCTGTAGGTAAATGATTGACCAAGAGAAATGCATCAGGTGCGTTTAATTTGTCCCTGTTTTTCAATGGGATGTCGGTCATTGATGACATCACAGAGGGATTCCTTTTGAGAACTCAGCACTTCCTGTAATTTGTAACTTTATTTTTTATTTTTTCATCACCAACTGCCACTTGACTGATGTAAAACCATGATTAATATTTACCACAGGGACTATCCCACCAAACGAAGTCATGATAAAAAAATAAAAACAAAACATGTGAACCTGTCATATGCACTTTAAAGCTAATGCATGGAACCTTTCTAACGCATTCATCCATCTGCTTGTGGGAAACCATGTCCCCATTATATGTAAGTTTATTTGACTAATTATTTTGCGTGTGTTTTTGCTATTTTTTTGTTTTTGTCATCTCATCTGAAATAAACACAAATTACTTGAGAGTCTATATCTTTCCAAACCAAATGAACACATTGCTTCAGAACAGACCAAAGCCACGGCGCTCAGAGCTGAGTAAAATATAAATGTTTTTCTTGGGCTGAAAAGGTCATTGCTTGAAGGAGCGGGACATTTGTGTGACGTCCAAACTACCCAGAGTCATAACTTCATTAGAAAGCTTCGCACTCAAATGCAGCGTGAATATTCAGATCATAAACATAATATTTCGTAATAGTCAAAATATCATTATTCAAATGATGTCTGTGGAAATGTAGTTTTATCTTAAGGCCGTGGGTTTTGCAGAGAAAATGTGTGATAAAAATCAATTACTGCTTTGATCTTAAATAATGTATCTTCTTTGCACGTTCAGTTTTTGGAAAAATAGGTAATTCATAAACACCAAGATGAAAGCAACAAATGTAATTTTGCAAATAAGTAGAAATAATTGCAGTAATTTGGCTGATGTTAAATTACTTCAGGTAATTTTCCTCATTGCTGTTAATTGTGACTCTGAAAATGGCTGTTTTGGACACGTTCACATAGATTTTTTCATAATTTACAGCAATGAGAACTAAAAAAAAAAAAAAAAAATCTGAAAATTTAATGTATCTTTGACAGTATCACAGACAAGTGATATTCATGAATCTGTTTAGTTCCAGACTCTGGGTATATGAGATATATCAAACTAAAAAAAAAAAAAATATATATTATTTTATATTCTTATTAAAAACTAGAGTTGAAGGCTGAATACTCATTCATTCATTCATTCATTCATTTACTGCTCATCTACCGCTTATTCCCGTTAGGGGTCGCGGGTGACTGGAGCCTATCCCAGTGACTTTGGGCCTTAGGCGGGGTACACCCTGGACAGTGGCCAACTTGTCGCAGGGCTGACACAGAGAGACAGAGACAAGGACAGACAACCATTCACTCTCACATTCATTCACTGGGGACAATTTGGAGTTGTCAATTAACCTACACAGTCATGTCTTTGGACAGTGGGAAGAAGCCGGAGAACCCGGAGAGAACCCACGGTAACACGGGGAGGACATGCAGACTCCACCCAGAGAGATCGTGTGATGTTGGGGTGGTTTGGAATTCGAAACCACGATGTTGGGGTGGTCTGGGATTCGAACCCACGATCTCCTTATTGAGAGGCAGAAGCTCTAGCCGCTCTGCCACCGTGCACCCCGCTGAATACTCAGTGTTACATAATGTTTAGGATACCAATGGCATAAAACAGAATTTCATTAAACACTAATTAAGCAATGTGAAATGCCAATGCTAAGTGCTGATAATTAGTGTGATTGCAAAGGCAGCAGTTGTTGACGCTCTGAATTGTCATTAGCTATATGTGCAGAGCTATTAAACCCATACACATTAAACCTATGTAAATGTAATCCACATGTAATTCACCTTATGAAAATTATTATTATTATTATGCTGGAGTTCACACATTATACACAAAACAAATCACTTGAGAAGAGCATTTGAATATACAGCATTGTGTCTATCTCCTATAGTTGTAGTAATAACAATCCATAATATAAATCAATAACAGTTTACAAAAAAAAAAGAGAGATAAATGTGTATATGGTATAAGATAAATGTGTATATGGTAATGATAATAATACAACTTTAACTTCTCTTGACAAAAAGTACAATGGAAGACGTTTGAGTGCACTGATAAGACCAAATTCAAGATACAAAGTTTAAAATAAAACACACTCCAAGATCTTCTTTGTAAAAACCGACATCAAAGTACCTTGGAACTTTTGACTTTATTGTTACTTCAACTTTAAAACTCAGTGACTAAACTTTAAAAAATACATTTACTGTCCAACATGTTCAACCAAGTGAACAACGACCTCTTGGTGTTTTACAAAACTCCATAAAATATTTTGACATCTTGCTGTGACCTTTGAAAAATACATTGGTTTAACTTCTGCACTCTTTCTTGCATTTTTTATTCTAATGCAGTAGCTTCATATTTGACTAATCCACATTGAAGAGACTGCTTGTTTATTATTAGCAAAACATAAAGTTTAAGAAACCACATGGGATAAGGGCCAGCTCCAGGCATTTGTTGGCCCTGAACAAGATTTAGGTTGTGGCCCTCCATTTGACAAACACTGTTTAATGATCAGAGGAGAAAAAGTGACTCAGAATCTCTGGAGAAGTGGGCCATTTATTCATGAGCGTTACATATTTTCATTTAATAATAAATACTCATATGTAAAGGGGGTTTGGGGGTCCTCGCCCAAGAAAATTTGAATAAATTGTGTTGTATTTCCAGTATTCTGGTGCATTTTAGATTGAATTGGCTACACAAAATATTGCAGCATACCTATGTACTTAACTTATGTTTTAATTAATGTACTGATACAATTTAGTTTAGTCTCTATCTCGCTCTGGTCCGGGCACCAGAACATGTGCCCCCTAAACAATCTGTTAGGTTTACGTTTTTTGTGAGGGTTCCTTCTTAAATCTACCTAAAGATTTACTCCTAATGAATAAGAAGAAGGTGAAAGTAACAACAAGAAGTCTTACTTTTGTCTCTCGTGTCCTTTTGAATATGTTTGGCTTGTACTGGGCCATAATCGATTAGTTTGTTTATGTCGGCCCTGGAGTTAGGTTTGGATATTGTGTGTTATTTATTTATTTACTTAGGTCCAGCACTTTACCATAAAACAGAACAATGCTTAAAGGTCCCATATTCTGCTATTTTGCCCTTTACACAGTCTATTCTAAGGGCTTTGTTGATAAAATTTTGCGTCGTGCAACATCCATAACATAACAGTTTCCAAAAAACACCCATCTCTTGGACTGGCCCCCCTCCTTGCAAAAGCAAACGGCTCACTCTGCGATCTGACCCCCCCAAACAGAGAGCAGGCTAACTCCCCCGCCCAACTCGCGCGCCTCCCCCGCCCAACTCGTGCCGAAGCCTAGAGCGGAGATAGTGCGCATGCGCCGTTTGCTCCGGTAAACAGCGATACACAAACACGGGAATAAACCTTTTATCCGTCCTGACGGTGCGTCGTGCTGAGTCCTACGTCCTGGATCTGACCTGGAGTTTGACGATCATGCAGTACCTCGACGACGGACGTTGCCGTTTGGTAAATAACAAGCTAACTCTTCGATCTGTCGTATCCATCGTGTAATTACTGTGTAGCATTAGCATTAGCTGTTTTTATTCTGCGGCTGCGCGCTTCCCGGAGGCATGGCTTAAACACCGCGTCATCCATGGGAAGCCACGTCATCCATGGGATGAGCCCCCGTCTGTCTGCTCAGCCGAGGGGGACAAAAAATACAATTCTCTAGCGAAAGCATGCGGGAATCAATCAAAAAACCACTTTGGGCACACATACAAGGCCCAAATAGCACTGTAGGAAGGTTAAAACCTCTGAAAAATCGATTTTGCATGTTATGGGACCTTTAATTCGGTTTTATGACAAAGAAAAATGTGAATATAGAAAAACAATCGTACAGCTTTAATTCTAGTAACTGTACTTTACTTATAGGAATCAGATATTTTAAGTGCACTGATAAAACGGAATTTAAGATCCATTTAAAACTGCCTTCAAAGTGTAAATTAAATTCAAATAAATGTATATAAAGATAATTGCCGTTTATAATTTAAAAGTGCCCACTATTCACAGGGAGACACAAACTGCCGGAACTGTTCTGTGGCTCAAAGACACAGATACTGGACTGAGATTAACAAAGCAATCCAAAATATCCCACTCAACTTCAGAACTATGTATTTGGGCCTCAAAGCCAAAATCTTTGGAGTGCACTCTTGGCGGCAGCAAAGAAGGCAATTAACTTGTGAAAGACGACAGGATGAATTTTCCAAATATAAAGCAGGCAATTACAAAGAAATGGATGACCCCAACAGAACCGACAATCAAGGACTGGGCTGAAAGTGATTGACATTCAAAAAAAAAAAAAAAACTATTTGGATTTAATGAACAAGACTTTGGACTAAATGGGACTTAAATGTACATTCGAATGTGCCGTTATTTTTCTTTCTTCTATTGTTGCATTTTAATTTCAATGTAAATGTTTGCAATAGATGAACAAATAACTAAAGAATAAGCCCAATAAATAAAATAAAACATTATTCTATTGTAGAAAAATGTGTATAATCCTTGATTTTTTCCATGTATCTCTGAACACCACTGACTTGTATTGGCTATACCATACATCATAACTTTTTAATCATTACCCGAGATGTACTGTATAACGGTAATATCTGATCGCAGAGGAGAACAGAAGTTGTTTTGTTGTACACACATGCAAATTTGTCCTCTGCGTTCGACCCATTCTTCTCGAGGATTTATTCCAGATTTTGAGTTTTTGTTTGATCCGGGCTGTCTCTCTCAGCTGGACATGTTTGCCTGCTGAACATGTTTTATCGTGGATGTAAATGTCAGACTAACATTGCACTCTGTATTATTCAAATGCTCACAGGAGAGCCGCTGTTGTCTTGTGTGTGCGTCGCAGCAATTAGCAGGCCGACTGAAGCTCTGATGGGGCTGTTGATGCTGTGATCAAGGGCACGGTGACACAGTGAGTCGTGCGGCAGCTGCACCAGATCTCGCTCATTTTCTTTGCCGGGCCCCTGGAGTCGAACATGGACCAATACGCTCTCTGTCCTATGGGATAATGTCAAACAGAGACGCGAGACTCCGGCGGACACTGTAAAATGTGACTGAAATGGACGTAGTGTAAATAAATAATGCGTATCTTTGGTATCTTTGGTAATCCCTGAGGCGTTTGTGTGGAGGGGGAATCTTAGCTTCTGCTCAGACTGCTGGCTCCGCAAAGGATGGATGGATATTTGGTCAAATTATTAGCAGTTCAGTGGTTGCCAGAATTTTACAGTAAAGAGTAAAGTAAATCAAACTGTTGACGATAAATTACCATTACTTTGTTTCAATGTTATGACGGGAAATTGAGTCTTTGTTGTAATAGATTATGCTTGTTTAGAGATTTTGCGGTGAATTTATTCATTTTATTGATGTAAAATGAGGGAGCAGCACAAAGAATAGAGCAACAATTCACTAAAACATGGTGAACATGATTATATCTAAGATTTTACTAAAAGGTTTGCCTATTTTCCCACAGTTTGACCACTTTGGTGAGGCTCATGATGTTACTTCATTGTGGAAGAAGAAACCTACCGTAAACAAGGGCCAAAGTCCATATAAATTACACAATAGTTATGATTTGACAAATAATAAAACGTGATAACGCCTTTATTTAGTAAAATCAATATTTAAACTGTCAGAAAAATGTGTCCATTGCGTGTAAATTGCCTTTTTATGGATTGTCGCTTATTGATGACATCATAGAGGGATTCTGTTTTAGAGCTCAGCATGACTTCCTGTAATTTTCAGCTTTTAATTCTCAACTTTTCTTCACAAACTGTGACTTGACTGATGAAAAACTATGTTAAATATTTACCACAGGGAATATCCCACCAAACTACGTAATAATTAGAGAAATGAGGAACTTTAATTCGCACTATTTTTAATACAAAAGTGTGAAAAAAACACTTAAAAACAGGTGCACTCTCATCAGAAACTACATGTTTTAAGGATAACGTGAAAAGAACTTAAGGGATCAAAGTATGAAGCTTCAAAGTTTTTTGCAGTTCATTCCAATCATTGGGGGCAGAAAAATGGAATGAGGAGCGACCCAGAGAAGTGTGGACTCTTCAAATAACTATGGAGATTTAAAAAAAAGAAATAAAAAAGAAATGCAAGCCTTGAGTGTGTGTGAAATATTAAGGAGGGAACAAAGATAATGAGGGGTTTTTAATGAGAGTTTTGGAAATGAAATAATACCAATGCAACAACCTGCGAGAATGAAGTGAAGGTTAGTTAACGAGAGAATGGTGTTGATTTAAAGACTTCAAACTGCAAAAGATTCTTGGATAAGAGACGTATATAATTTGAAAAACGTCATTGATCGAGGGAGTTCAGCAGGAAGTGTTTTTGACAGCCGGAGAGGAGAGGATATTCAAACCAACAATCCTCAAAATGGCGTTAATGCAGCTGAATGCAACTCCAGGTGTGCTCAAAAAGTCACTGTAGCAGAAAATGTGTCCTTTAAGTTATATGCAACTGTTCAAATCTAATTCTTCCATGTAACTGAAATATCATTGTACCAAGCAAAGACTGTTGTGTAATTAATTATAGACATTTATTTGTATGCTCTATTCTTAATTGTGTACTGTCCTGGGGTTGGAGGCCTCTACTCTCTTATCGTTCACAGGTTTTCTGATGGCACCGACACAGTTCATTTCGCTCCATTGTCTGATGATATCAGACTATATTTACTGCTCCATTGGCTGTAAACTTACTTTACATATGACTTGATGTTGGTCACTTTACATTGTATGCAATTTACAACCATTCAGAATAATTCATAATATTTAGGCAGTTTATCAGCTGCAGATCAGGGCTACAAATGTTTGAGCTGCGTGGCATTTGTAGCTCTTTGAGGCTTTACTCGTGTTTTTTAGGTACCTTTTTTGTGGCCTTTGCACGGTGCAGTCTTGTCTCAGGATTCCACACAGTCAGTGCCATATTTTAACATGTAAATATGTCAAAATATCTCCATGGTGCTGCACGGTTCACTGCCTGTTGGGAGAGGTAGGCAGAAGGACCCAAATGAATCAGAATCAGAAACGGTTTATTGCCATTGTCAGTCATCAAAAATTCACAAACATAGGAACTTGCTTTGGCGTAAGGTGCAACATAAAACAATGAATACAATATAATAAAATATATAAAAGAGGCACGCATAAAATTAAGAATAAAATAGACTAAGATAGATAGACTAAGACTATATGGACACAACATTTACCACTTCCCAAAGAAGTATATCATTTGGAATTGATGATACACATTTGCCGGCCTATTGAGACGTATTACACTGACACAACACCTAACACAGCATATACACAGATAGATTAAAAGCTCAACAAGTCAGTCAAAAATAGGCCTATTCTGTTTCACCACTCTTTTCCGTGATCTTTTGTGTGTGTAGAAACATGTTGGCCTTTGCATTCCCGCGATGTCCACAAACAACCTTGTACATTTACATTTACATTGCAGTTTAGTTTATGCTAAAGAAGCTAAAACCAACGCAGGCCCCAGTTCTCTGCTGATTCCCTCAGACAAGGTCACCATTTTAACCAGACGCTTTAAGATGGTTTGTTTTATCGCTCGCAGGAATAAATATAGAGGAGGCTTATTGCTGTGCTGTGGTATGCGTCTCAAAACAAATTGCGTTCACTATCGTCCGGCTCTGCACTATATATCTACCAAACAATATCCTGCTGCTTTATTATAGGGCATGTTGCCTTTTGGAGCAGAGTGCAAAGAGAAAGGCAAACATGAATGACCACAGAGCAATTTCAAACACATGCGTAAAAGTTTGACCAGCGTGGGACACCGCTGAGTTCACACTGCACTGAATTATGGAACTACTCTGATTGAATTCTGAAAGTTATAAGACATTTTGACAGAGAAGTTTTTGTGTAGAGACTGAGCATGCTTTCTTCAATGAGCTGTTGGACAAATATTACTTTTTCTTTTATAATTTACCTGCCTCTTCAAATTTAGGCTAATTCATATCACAGCAAGGGCTTCATACTGTGTAGTTTTTTACCAGCTGTAATGTATATGTCTCTTGTTCGTCTTTTCCATTTACAACTACAAGACTAACCCATTCTGCTATAGCTGTAGTAAATGGCATTAATCTGCGTGACATAATCACAGCTTGTTCCTCTTCCAATGTTGTCAAGAAAACATTTTATCTCATCTCATTACTGCGCCATTATCTCTATGGTCTTCCTGTCAAGCAACATAATGATTTTATATGATCCCGATAAATCAAATGAAAATTAACCAATACATTCAGTCACATATTGCTATAGAAGCTGCTCAAGTCATTATTTAGTTGTTAAGTTGTAATGCACTCGCTTTGCCTCATTGTTTCTTATGAGAATGGATATATTTATTGTATCTTTATCTTTCACTTGCTGCTCCATCTAACTGCAGCAGTCTGTATCGCGACAAAACCACAAACAGCTTCTTAAAACACACAGAACAGAGCATCATCCATGTATTCAGTATTTATTGATTCATTTTTTATGTAAATACTTCATAAGAAAATGTTCTGGTGATATGCATGAAAGCACGCATAGATCACAGCCAAAGTTATAAAAGATACATAAAACATTTACATTTCTTTGATGTTGAAAATAACGGTTGTATTTAAATGGCTTCGGCAAAGCACAAACTTCATAGGAGACACTTAAAAAAACAACTTCATAAAATGTCAGAACTCCACGCCCAAGTGTGTTGAAATAGTAGACCTATTTTAATAGGCCCACTTTATAATAACAACATTTATTCTTTCTTTCTTGATAAAGAATAAACAAAGACATCATTCATGAAGAACAAATAGTTTAGTAAGAATGATTCAGGCTAAGTAACTACTTAACTCCAAACCTAACTTTAATTAAGTAGTTCCTAAACCTGTGCTTAATAATGTGGGTTTATTGTGAATTAAAGGGGCTGTACCTGATTTTTATTGTTTTCAAATGTGAAAAACAGAAATGCGCCCAATTTTTTTTGCATGTAATGAAGTTAATTTGTGTTGCCACTATACAGACATATTGTAAAAAACGAAAATGAGACCACAACCTCTCTCTGCACCTATTTAGAGAACGTTTTATTCTACGAGAAGAAGGAAGTGCGCTGTTAGCATGCTAATGTTTGTTAGCACTGGGCTCAGTAACTTGTGAAAAGTGCTTATAAACTCATTTTGGTGAATATTTAGGATGCTGGGGCTGCATTATAAGCAAGGGATGCATGTGACTACTGCAAAGACTTTAAAACAAACTAGTTCTGTTGCTTTTCATGTTTCTTAACAGTAAAAATCAGGTACAGCACCTTTAAGTCTTTTTTTTTTTTCAAGACAAATTAAGATGAAGTTATTATAAAGTGGCACTAATGTATCAAATATAGTGTAAATGTTTCAACTAATTATGCCTACAAATTATGAAATAGGACCTGAGGACTTACGTTGTGTGATTTTAGCGCTGTAATAAGTCAAATAACTTCACTTTGGAACTTATACAGCAGAAAAACAGTGGCAAAAAATGTGAGTTAGCTTCAAAGGTCTTCAAAGCCCTATCAGCAATATTCTGTCAGAAATTGAGGCAATGCACCCCCATAACTATATGATAAAAACCAACTATACTATCCTATCCCACTATACTGATGCATAATCATTTGGATACGGATCATGAAACCTGATGCAGATTGATTGAATGATTGTGAGAGATTACAATTGAATATGTCCCTGTCCCAACATATTAGATACCTGTAATTAAAGATATATTTTGCAGCATTATCCAGCTCTGAATGTGACTTAACAGCACGCTCACATACCTCAACATTAATACGAAGCAGTGATAAGACCTCTCCATCAAAGCCATATGCTCTTATCTGAAATTAATCAACAGCCCTCCAGTCATTCAGAATATCTGTTGCAACGCTGCCATAAATGTGTAATGACATTTATTGGATCTCAAATGGGTGTGACCCTTCAGAATAATTCAGCGTTATTGAGGATTTTTCCATTTATCTCCCTTATGGTTTTCAGCCCAGATGTTTTGTGGTACCATTCACGGCACAGCTGGAGGCTTTAATCCAAAATGTATTTACCTAATATCTCTTAGAGAGTTTAAAAGAAGGCAGAGCAAAAGTGGATTTCTCAGAAGTCTTGTGTCATGTGGATTCTTAGTTTTCTACATTAAATTTTGGTTGGCTATTTGTTGTGTAATGTATTTGTGTCTCGATGGATAGGACCAAAGTGGCTCTCAAACTCTTTACACAAAGTACCACTAAAGAGAAAAAAAAGGTTTAGGTTCACAGGGTTAAACCAGGTCTAAAATAAGATTACACCATTGCCAAAGTAATTCTAAAGGAGCAAACCAAAAAGAGAACAAAAAATATGGAAAGGTAGTGAAATAAACTGATGTATATCGTCTGCAGATGGACCTGTTCCTATTAGCTACTTGCGATAGCTGTCAATCAATAAAAAGCACTGTGTGTCACAGATAAAACCTGTCGAAGATAAACGTGAACATCGCCTTCTTTACTTCTAGGATGTGCTGAGAGACAATAAAGACAAAAAGACAACAGCTAGAGTCATGTCACTTTGTCTCATTGTGCCCCATCACAAATAAACCCTCTGTAAATTTTTTCAGTCGTCCAAAACAAAAATTTTAAAAATAAAATTTGAAGAGGGTGCAAGAGAGCCAGTTTATAAGATAGCAGCTTGATTTGCATATCACTGCGTTCATCTCTTAAATCTGCACAAACGGTTTGAAAAATGTTTGAAAAATACATATATTTTAGAAATTTTCCAAATATTGCGATTTTGTTGAAAACTCACCAAATGGGTTTAGTGTCTTTTGGCCAAATTTGAAGTGTTTGTGATGAAAACTGTTGTAGGAGGAGTCAAAGGTACACAGTGCTTTCATCAGTCCAGGGTTCGATCCAATATGGCCAACTTCCTCTACAGTTTAAAGCGGTCATAAGAGAATTTTTTTTTACATGTCCTGACCTGCTCTATTTTTTGGGCCATGTTTTGTATTTTTTCATTGAAATTTCTTTGGGTCAGGTTCCCATTGGCCCCATGGTAAACGATTTTTGAGGTAGCGCTACTGAGCCGTCGTTCAATATTTTTTCACAAGGTCTATAATTTTCAATATCCCTCACAGGCATATTCGTCCTTGTTTACTCCTTGAATTTTGCAATTTCTTTACGATTCTCGTCCCTCGGCTCGAGCCTAATTATACATTTTTTGGTAAAACATTATAAACTGGTAAAAAACAGTGTAAAGTTAGAGAAATGCATTGAAATACCATTTAGTCCTGTAATGTAATTTATGAGAGCTGATCAATATGAAGTATCATCATCAAATTTGCCACAGCAGTTAAACTCAAATGGGAAAATTACTCGTTTTGAATAGGTGTTAATATTAAAGATACTCATCAGATCAAAGACATTAAGAAAAGCCACACGAGTTCAGTAAAAGCGCAATCATTTTTGCAGCACTATCTAGGGTAAATTTATTCCCATTGGCAATTTTCTCTTGATTACAGGTGATAAACCTTTTCTTTAAAGATTCTAAGTTTCTGGGTCTGTTCTGAACCCTGTCCCACATACCAATCCAAACGTGCAAAAGTCATAGCTGTGAAGTTTAAGATAAATCCAAAGCTTTACCGTGGTCTCTGCTCTCTCCTAAAGGTTGATAAAGTTTTCACTTCTACTTGTGTAATATAGCGATCAAACAGTCTGCTCAAAACTCCTAGAGCAACAGCAGAGCAAAGGTGATGAAGCTATCTGATTTAGCGCTCTTTAGTGGCTGGCGGCATTACCAAAGTAGAGCAATAAACAGTCTTTCCACAAATCTGAAGCACAGACATTTGACATCGATAATGAGTCTCGTCGATAGCAGCGCATCAGATAAACCCAGAGCCGGATCCTGTGTCAGTGCTGTTAATTAGCAGTCCCCCGACGTACCTCCGATTGTTTATGTTGGACTCCAGATGCACTGAGCTTGTGTGCGTTGTTAAAAAGCAGCACAGAGGTTTAACTGTGACTTCGCTAATGATTCCACATAGATTTTAAACGCAGAGCTGCAGATAACATCACAGCAACATCCAGCAGAGTAAAGGTAAACAGCAGCGCATTTTAAGTGTTTCTGCAAAAGGTCTGTACAGGAGGGAGTCTAATTTATGTACGCATTTATGTAAAAATATATTAAAGCAATGGGACCATCGTTTTATGAAAGTGAAATTAAGCATTTTATAGGATTACAAGATTAAACATTGCGTGGTCCACATAACAACAGGTCAGCCTATGCATTTTTTTACATAATGAATGGAATATTACATTTATTTATGATTACATTTTTAAAAATCCTTGTAGACCCTTCCAGGAGTGACGCATGGGCCAAGATGTCGCAACCTGGCTCATTCTATTCATTCATTTTGTCTAAGCAGCAAATAAAAAAAACTCAAATTTTGTCGTTTGCATCGCAGATACATGGTTGTTGTTTATACAGTATGTTCATCACATTCTCCAATGAGTGTCAAACTGGTGTGGCTCTTTTTTTGTTGCATTATGGTCCAAAATAATGTTTACTACGAGGTTGTTAGCCTGCATGCTAATTTTGGCGCTAATCATCAACACTAACAATCTACTGAAAACACTTCTGCACGTGTTAATATTCTCGACTCTGCTCTGGTGTTACTCGTGTGGTCGAGTGGTTTTCAGTCGTCAAAACAGCCCTAGTTTGTGATGTTTGGAGGCTAACGCTAACTCCTCCATTGAAAGTGCATTAGTGCTAACTCCTGGAATGGTACCAGGCTAAGGAACGTCATGTTTTGGTTTCAAACACTGGAAGGGTCATAGAGTAACCATTAATAGACGTGGGTACTCGGTTACATTTACTCAAGTTTGCAAAATTAATTATGAGCGTTTTGCCACTCATCCAAATAGCTTCTTCAGTTCTGACAGTTCTGGTAAGTGTTAGAACCCTGTCAGTATTGAACTTGGATAAGTGGCAAAACGTATTCATTCTCAAAAGCTGTCCACTTGTCAGAATTCCATTATTTTTTACGATGGAACTTTGACAGCATTTACTAAAGGTACATTTCCTCGAGCAATATTCTTTTGAAGTAACAGTACTGCTATTTTTGGACACTTTTCCCACCTCTGCTTTCTCCATGGAGCACCATGTTGGCCAATTAGGGCTGACACAGATATTCACTAAAGACAACACAACATGCCTTTGGATGGAGAGAAGTGACCCCACGACAACACATTATACACTGATGCTCAAAGAGACTCCTGAACTCACGGGTCACAACCCAACGGCCATTTGACAGGTTTTTTATGCCTAATGCCCTTCCTTTTACTCACCTGTTTTGGCCCTGACTGTCTGCAATGTCTACAGAAACTCACTTTTGAATCGTTTGTCAAATAGATTTGCGAAGCTCATTTAATTTTCTGAGTCCGGATCTGTTCTTTGAAACAGAACGGGAGTCAGCTGAAACATTCCATCATCTCTGCTCCGTTTGTGACAGTTAATACTTCCTAATGACAGCCTGACAAAACGCCTCCAGCAGCGCAGGAAGTCTAGACAAACAATAATCTTACAGTGTCTGTCCTCTGTCTGATCCTATTCCATTTAGGAGGAAAAGAATATGTGCCATATATTTCACATCAATATCAACTTCTCATGGAGGAAACAATGACTTTTTCTTTCTTTTTGCGACCCCCACGCGTGAAACTTGCAAGAATCACTGTTCATAAAGCGTGTTCAAATGAGAAGGAAAAACAGTGACAGCATGGTTAAAAGCTCTTTTTCCAGTTCAATTATACTCACGTCCAGATAAATACTCTTCTTCTGTTGTCTTTCTTCAAACCAATTGAAGAAACCTGCCTGTGACCATAGAAACCCATTTGAGATCCATGTGCCTCTTCCTCAATAGGTGACATGTCTGTTCCTGAAGGTGCCATATGTCTGTATTCTTATAGACCTGTTAGATTTGGTGTGATTGGACAGCACCCCGGGCAGATGGTGCTCTCCTATTGGTCCATATCAGTGTGAAGTCTGTCATGTCTCTATTGGCTGTGGGAATTATGACTCTTACATAATCTTCGACACCAGGAGTGAGGGATTTGTGACTATTTTTGAACAGTTTATTGCTGCATCAAGGACACAGGTATTTTCCTTTCAATATTTTACAACTTCAAATTGATTTCTGTGCATCAGTCAAGGTTGAAGCGTGCAGTTTTTGTCGCAGCAGATATGGCTTGTGTCCCTTTAGAAGACGCGACAAGATGGGCAGTGGAACAAGCTTCTTTTAGCAGGTGTTTCTCTGGAGAAGTTGTGACTTAAATACAGCTTGGTGTTGTGGATTTTCTTAACGCACTATCACAAATAAAGAGCTGAAATGGAGCTCTGTCGCTTTAAATTAAAAACTAGTCTATTTACATATGCAGAAGTAAATATGATCTTTCCCAAAGAGTCCAAAAAGCAACAAGAACCCGAACAATGATGAAGCACATCTTTATAAAAGCCAGAGATGGAGACCTTTTCCACCAGTGTAGAACTAGTTCAAAAACATCCCACGGCTGAAGAGAATAACACCATGACAAACAGCAGCCCCAGAGACGCAACTGTACCATTCAATGTCCTTCTCAGCACATTCTAGAACAGGCATCTCAAACTCGCGGCCCGTGGGCCAAATACGGCCCTCAAGGCAATTTCTGGTGGCCCCCGATATGATTTTAGTTTGTGTTATAAGGGGCCCGCTGTTAAATTGCATAGAACATAGAAATAACCATAATGCACTGCCTACATGGCGCCAGTGCCCCTCCCCCGCTACTCCCGGGGCGCAGAGCCAACAGACACATAAACACAGCATGGATACTGTGCACTTCTCCACAGACTTAAATCTAATATCTCCTATATAAAGATTTTGTGGGTAATGAAAATGTATTTTAGCGCATTCTAACTCCCCTGACCAGCTCTGAATTCGGCCCCCTCTCAAAATGAGTGTGAAACCCCTGTTCTAGAAGTAAAAAAGGTGATGTTCACTTCTGTCAGTGAAATGTTTTAGCTGTGATACGCCAACGGCCGTTCTAATAATTAAAGCATATATAATATAATGATACGTTTAATTTTCCCATAACACTCATCTGCTAAACTAATAAGCACATAGCACAAAAAAAGAGGACATATCATGCTTTTTTCAGGTTTTTAGTATTAAGGGTTAGGGTTAGATATATAATACACAAGTAGATCATCATGTTACGTTTTGTGACTTGTGAACCACAAAATTGATCTAAAACTGCTTATAATAGAAGTGGGTTCAGTGATAAAACTGTAGAATTGATAAGCTTCATCTTCATAGTGTCATTTCACCGTAACAAGCAAAGGTATGCCATTTATATGTTTTTGTTTTGGACAGGCTACATAACATGTATCATTCTGAGTCTTAATGGAGCTGTAGGCTACCTGATTTCTACTACTGAACTAATACAACGTTTTTACAGCAGTTATTGTTACCTAATGCACTCCCAGCATCCTAAATATTTTATTGTTTATAAACACTTTTCACAAGTATCTGAGCCCAGACAGTTACAGACTGTCAGAGTAAAGCTTACAAACTTCAGCGTGTTAATGGTGCACTTCCTGCTTTTCGTAAAATAGAACCTCTATAAATGTAAAATGTACTGATCTTGAATAGATGCTTTTACAATATATCTGTACTGGGGTAAAATATATTTTACTTTACTATATGTAAAAAAGTCAGGTACATTCTGTTTTTAATGTTTCAAAACTGTAAAAAGCAGCCCCTTTAATTTTTAAAATAATCATAACAAAGTACAAGGTTGTGGGAGGGGGATAGGGAGTAAAAACAGACACTCTCTGTGCACTGTAGAACAAAACAGGATTACTCAAACATGCAGGAATCAAAATAACTGAAACATTATTGTAATAAGGTTAAAAGCTCAGTAAAGTTGATTTTGAATAATAGTTCCAATTAAAACCAGAAACTGAAATCCACTTTAAATAATCACTTGATATATATATTTTTTGTTTTGAAATAATACATTTATATATTCATTAACCAAACATATATTTATAAAGTGGACACTGCCAATGCGCCTGAATGTTTGTCTGTGCTTTGGAGGAAGTGATAATTATGGTTCTTTCCCCTGTGTACACTAATGACTGTGGCATTTAAAGCATGCAATAAAACGCACGTTATTTCAAAAGATTGATTATGCCATTAACCATCACATTTTTACATGTTTAATGAACATGCGACAAAGACGGACTCCCCGATGAGACAGCGAACGCCAACACGCACGGCTCACAGGGAGCAGCTGGAGGGCCTTTGAATTTAAATCTGGGATCTGAATACACACGTAGGTCAAAGCGCCCATTTAATCAATATTTAATCATTTTTACAATATTGTTTCCATCGCATAAAAGACAAATTACGCCTGCTGGTCGCTGAACGAAATGAATCGCTTTGACACAAAACAGGTAATTGAAGCTACCTTAGGCGTAAAATAACATGCAAATCCTCATATTCAGCACACACCATTATCTTTACAAAGAAATTTCCCTTTAGCTGCCTTGAGGCCATCTTGTATCTGAATGCTTTTGCTCAGCGTGCGCAGTTTTGTTCCTTGAAAGTTTGACAGTTTGTCCATTTAGGTTTCTTCTGTGTTCAAAATGACTGGTTGCTACTTCAATCCAACCAACTTGTAGCACTACAGTTTTATGTTTATGTATCCAGGAGTTTCAGAATGAGGAAAATTGTGCACCGTTGCCATAGCAGTAAACAACTCAAACACAATATTCTAAATGCAAAGTATAGATGTGCAGATATACTTTAGAAAAACGATAAACTGATGTGCGCTCTTGTGCCTCCTTTCGCATTCAAAAAGCTGCATAAGTTTCAGCTTCCTGTTATGTACAACCTTTTTTCCCATTCAAAAGATATATTATTAAGTTTTCTATAGTGAATTGCTATGGCAACGGCCCTAATTTCTCATCATTCTGAGACCAATGTATAGATAAATCTGTCTGAATGTAGCTGTATGTCAGTGCCTTTGTCTTTGCAACTTACTGTCGGTTAACAGTCAAAAGTACTTTATAAGGTTGTCAAAAAATATACGAATACTATTTGAGCAGGTATCGATACCTAAAAAAATTAGGATAAAGTAGAAGAATAAGACCACATGGTTATAACAAGAACTTGCTCTGAGTGCAAAAAAGAAATGCGTCAATACAATTCTATCCAAAATGCAGGTACAATCTAACAACATTTAAACATTAACTTATGGGTGTCATCAGTGTTCATTTTGACAAGTAAATTCAATTTAGTTTAAGTCTTCATCTTTTGTCTATAATGACTATTAGTTTTAATCAAGATTCTTTTCAGTTTTATTCCAGTTTTAGTCGATGAAAATGCCTTGCTAATTTAGTCGATTAAATCCATTATAGTTTTAGTCGACCTGAAAATATATCCTTCTAATTTAATACAATAACATGTATTGCATTGCATCATGGGACATGTTCAGGTTTGTTCTTTAGACGTAGAGTTAGTACAGTCTGATTTGGAGCTCTGGGATTGTTACTTTCCTTCTTTATGTTTAGTGTTTATTGAAAAATATCAGTTTAGTCGACCAAAAATGCAATGCAAATGTCATTTTAATCATCTTTTTAGTTATTATGGTTACTTTTTATTTAGTTTTAGTCAACAAAAAATGTATGATGGATGAAAACTATGTCAAAATAAGTTTGTCAATAACAGTTGTCAAATCATAACCATTGAGTAAAAGTTCTATTTTGTATTGTCACTGCACCCTTTTCAATCAACCCTTTTAGTATCAAAATTGAGTGATATTTATTGCAACAATACCTGACGTCTTTGGGTTTACTTTTGCTAGAAACTGACAACTAATGACAAGGAAAACCCATTTAGAGCTTCCATTCTGGAGAAGCTCTGATCCACTGACAAGATGGTCAGTCGGTAGTCGTAATGTTATGGCCGAATTGTGGAAATAGATCCTGGCAATAGCATCTGACATGTCGCTGCTCTTTGGCTCATTAAACCAGGTGTGCTCAGCTTTAACCTAAGACTGCTAAAATCTTTTCAGCACAATTACACTAATGATCGTCTGTCCTGGGTGCAGCCGGTGTGAAGGGATCTGACACGCGGGTCATTTGTATTCAGCCTGGCCTCTCCACTGACCACTGCAAAGAACTGCTGCAACAAGCCGGAGCAGTTGTTTTATATTACTGGGACATTTCAAACAATTGTTGACATACGGTGCTGTTAGCCCAGTGCAGCAGACAAGAACAGCCAGCTTTGGTACTTCAAATAAATGCTCACGTTCACAAGTCGTAGCTGTGCAAACATAAATGATGTGAGATCATTATCATTGTCCCTTTTATTCATTATGATTATCTTCCTGTGTGTATCTATTGTATATTTTATGCTTGTATCTTACACCCGGCGTGTCATGTGACTGCAGCGCGACTATTTAAAGCACCTGTCACAGTTTGGATTGCCCTGATGAAGACCCGTAGGGGGTCGAAACGTGTCTTTAAAGGATTTTTAATGCTATCTCTCATTGCATTTTTAGACTTTTTAGATACGGATCCTTGATTTTTTAACGTTATCTTTGAGACCCCTGCAGCACTCACTTATCTCTGCTAAATAAATTAAGTGAGAGTTTGATTAGACTAAACAGCCAGTATGCTTGTTCTACATTAAACTGTTGAGTGTAGCATCAAGCGCTCCATATTTTTTCTGATTAGATTTTATTGTTTTGACATTTTTCCTATGTTAATGCCTTGATTTAGCCTAAAGGTAAAAAAAAAAAAAAGATCAGATAATTTATGTCTGTTTTTCTAAATGATAAAACATGAAACAAACATAACGAGCCAAAAGAAAAAAACAAACAAAAAAAACACAAAACAAAAAACTGTCCGTCTTTTTCCCCTATTTATCGGTTCCAATCTGTCTCAGTGTCCGGTAAATTTGTCAATTGTCAAGTTAATTTTTCAAGTTTAAAGCACACCTTTAAATATAAATTAGATTGAAAACTATCTAGATTATAATCCATGGTATTGCAGATTGATTGATTTCCCAGTAGAAATATCTCCCATTGGGTAAGTTTTTATACCGTATGTTTCTGAATCAATGCAGCAAAAACATTTTTTGTGTTTTGTTTTTTGTTTGTTTTATCAAAATTGATGACACAAACCACGCTCACAATCCAGGGATCAAGGACTATATTGTGACTGACATATGAAAAATTGAGAGAAGGAAAGAGCAAAATATGTGAAATTAGTGTAAAAAATGTGGAGTTTATGTAGAGATGGTGCATTTTCATGGGTGTGTATGTATTAGGGTACATGTATACGCACACTCATGTGTTGGAAACAACACTGGAGGCAGTGTAATAATTATTGTTTATGTATGTAATGTATGTGCATCTGTGAATAAGTGTATGTGGATGCTTTTGCAAAGTAAGAATGCATAATGTCCTGCCTTTTGTTGGCAGATGGACTATAATGCACTGCAAGGACTCTTTGAAATTGAACTGGTAAACAAGAAGAAAAAAAAGGGAATATATATATAAAAAAATAAAACTTCCCGGGTGGTCTCATCCATCTCTGAGCTCGGGTCCTCTACCAGAGGCCAGGGAGCTGTATCGGCGCAGTATCGTAGCTGTTCCTAGCACTGCGCTCTTCTGGACTGAGATGTCTGATGTTCCTCCAGGGATCTGCTGTAGCCTCCTCCAGTTTGGGGGTCACTGCCCCAAGTGCTCCGATCACCACGGGCACCACTTTGGCCTTCACCTTCCAGGCCTTCTCTTCTTCTCTGAGCCCTTGGTATTTCTCTAGTTTCTCATGCTCCTTTCTACTGATGTTGCCATCACTTGGTGATGCCACGTCAACCACAACGGCCTTCATTTGCTCTTTATCCACCACCACGATGTCTGGTTGGTTTGCCATTACCATCTGTCAGTCTGTATCTGGAAGTCCCACAGGATCTTCGCTCGGTCATTCTCTACCACCTTTGGAGGTGTTTCCCATTTTCCTGTATATATATATATATATATATATATATATATATATATATATATATATATATATATATATATATATATATATATATATATATAAATATATATTATTGTTACTGTGCTTGATTGAGGCCTACAAACTGGCCTGACCTGAACCCCACAGAAAATCAATGGTTTTAATCAGCTCAAGAGACACACCTTCCCAGATGACCTGAAGGACACTATTAGTAAAGAAACCTGGGCTTCCATTGCACCTGAGCAGTGCCACGCCGGCGCCGTATTGATGCAGTAATTCATGCAAATGCAGACCAAACCAAGTGTTGAGTGCATAAATGAACATACTTTTCCGAACATTTCTGTTTAAAATATCCTTGTGTAAAATTACATTTTTTTGAGACAGTGAATTTTGGTTTTTATGATCAGTAAGCCATAATTATCAAAAGTTCAAGGAATAAAGGCTTGAAATCTTTCACTCTGTGTGTAATTCATCTGTATCATACACTGGTTTGACATTTGACATTTACATATATACACAAGCCTCTACAATAAAAAAAAATAAAAAAAACAGTACGAAAAAAAACACTGAAATAATTTGAGTTGTAACTCTCTCATATTCGACCAGTTCTAGTCTGCCGTTTCATATTTTATGTGAACGTCAGAGTAAATCAATGGAACACCTTTCTTTTCCATTTGCCCCTCTCCTGCGCCTGTCACTGCACCTCTCTGTAACTGTCTTCATCTCTGTCACTTAATATGTAGCAGTGAGCTGGACCTTCTACCATCTACATCTACCCTTCACATAATATAATCCTGCAGGACTCTCTCGCCGTGCCCATTTGCCACTCTGACTGAACACATAAGTAACTTACCGCCAGCCTTTTCCATTAGACAGATCATTTAGAACAAATTGGATCACTCACTCAAGGCTGAAATGGCGAGGATTTGACTTGGATAGAGCGGCGTGCTGTCAGATTTTACCTTTTAGCCGACTGTGCTGAAACGACAGGAACAAAAGGAGGCAGAGGAGAACGGGTCCAGCTAATTACTGTAATAATGTAATCCTGGCACCACTGACATTTGTGATTGTACTGTGAACGTGACACAAATGCTGCAAGTACTTTGGAGAATATTTCATGATTAATTTACATGTTTCATACCTGGCCTTTCTCGTACAACAATGTTCTTAATGCATAATAATGGTTCTTAATAATACATGGCTGTCAGAGTGAAGTGATGGGAGACCTAACGCAAATCAACTAATTTTCTTCAGACGTTAGCACTAATCTTTCACTAAAGGATTGTTGGTCAGGTTTAGATTTGAGTATGCTGGACAAATAATGGTGTAGTAATGTAATATACTGTAAGAATAATTGGTAATTCTTAGATTAGTTAGTAGAGTTGGTAAAGTTTTAGAAAGATATGTTGTTTATTTCTTATATAATTTATTCAGTATTTTTTTAAAGGACACATATTCTGCTACAGTGACTTTTTTGATCTTTCAATGTTTTGTCATCAAAAACATACCTGAAGTAGTATTCAGTTGCATTCACGCTGTTTTGAGGAACGTTTATTTAAAAATCTGATCGTCAAACACACTTCCCGCGGAACTCCCTCGATCCGGGACATATTTTCGGATCATTTAGATCACTTATCCGACAATCTTGTGCTGTTTTTAGTCCTTAAATCAGCGATAAACTCTGAGCATTTCTGCCGTCTAAAAACGATTACTGCGGCAAATCCGCCCCATAACGTCTTTTCAGCACTAACTTCACTAGATTGTATATTGCGCTGGCGGCATCTGCTGGCTGGATACACTCAGTAAGTGTAATTTCATACTGGCTGATAAAAAAAAAGTCATTGGATGAATAAGAAAACATGACATGACAAATTTAAGGTACTCATGAGCATGTTTAAAGGCTAACGATATGAAAAATGCTGAATATTTTTCCTTTAATACAAGCAAAAGAAGATGAAGTTAGAGTAAGGTCAACAAACTTAATACACCAAGCAGTAAAAGTAACATTAGATAGATAGATATTGTGAAAATGAATGTACGTTCTAGTGCTGTCCTGGTAAAGTGTATTTGCATTGAGTATTTGTTTGAATCGGTAATATTTGTCGCTATTTTTGATAACCTTATTATGTACAACAAAATGTTGCTTATTTTTCCCCCACTCGATTTGTGAAGTAACATCGCACAACTCATGACTCAGCCGATGATAAATCAGCATGCAGAAGGTGTATGGGATTTAAAACAGGTTGTTACTCCTCCTCTGCTATCAGAAGTTAATTTTGGCACCACCTTGAGAGGCTAAGAAGGGGCACGCACCAACCCAGTGAAGCAGAAACCAAACAGGTAACACAAGAAGGCGCCGGGCCAGCATTTTTACAGCTGCACAGGCCCCCATCAGAGCAGCGAGGAGGCAGAAAGGTGAGCGGGTCATGGCCAAAAAAGAGAAATATATATACGACGGAGCAGACGAGAAAGCCACCGGGTCAGAGATGCTGAGCCAAAGGGAGGTCACGAGTGAGATATTGGACCAATCAAACGGCGGCACAGGCCATCTGGCACAGGTGGGCAGTGGAGAGGTGACTTGGCAGTGGGCTGGAGAGTGCAGCGAGATGAGGGGGAGGCGAGGGTGACAGGTGGGCTACACACAGACCGAGGATGAACAAAGAGACGTGTTTAGGGCTTTTCGAAACACCGACACCTCAGCTTCAGTTGCTGTGTGTTACAAAAGAGTGGACTTTTCAGTTGTAATTTTTGTGTCGGAGCAATCACACAGAATTATGACACTTTTCAAACAACCAGAGGGTTATGAACAGTCTTGTCCACCCAAGTATCAATCGCCTTTTATCTGTCATTAAGTAAGAAATTATGATGTTTTAGAAGTTACTGATGTTACAAGGCTTACTGTCTGTTATTATTAAGTGATAGAAGTCCTGCAGTGTGCACCAAATAACTTTTTTGATGGAAGGTCTACCATCTGCTTGTCTCCATGGAGATGTTGTTTCATTATCTATCTGTGGAAATCGTCTGATGATGCTACACTGATCAGTGGAAAGGCAATCCTGCTCACGTTGAGAAAGCATTTTTTTTTTTTCAAGGTATTTAAACACCTGCAATTAAATGACTGATAGATACGGCTGGACATTTCAAGTAAAGCAACAACATCTCAACTGTGTCTTCCATCAAGAGTTTTGTACAATGTGTATGTAATAAGATTTTTAGAGCCCCATCCCGGCGTAAGCAGCCAAAAGCCTAATGGAGCACTATATCTACTATTACTGCAGTTATTTCACTTCACTTTGCTCTGAACACAAGTTATTTTTCCCAACATTCCCAACACACCGTGGAAAAGGTGTCACGGATCAGCAGGGGAAGAAAGAAGCCAGGATAGCAAACCGAAGCTAGTCTTCTACAAATATGTACTTAAGCTAGACGATGACATGGGAAATATAGCAAAATATGGTGCCTTTAAGTATTTTTTTCCATTTTGGTTGACTTTATTGCACTGAAAAACATGTCTTTACTGTTAGTGGGCTTGCCTCTCCTCAAACCTAGCCTTGAGGGGGGCCTTCCACTGACTGAAATGTTGTTCCTTTTGCTGTTATATTCCACAGTATGGCACAAAACGTTTCAATTTCCATATGTTCAGAAGTACGGTTTCAAATTTCTGTTTCCATGGAATTATGCCGCTGACTTTCCACCTCCAGAAAGATTCATTCTGTTACTGTATAACCTTGACAACAAAAAACTGAGCCACAACATTGGACGATGATGGTGATATTCAGGTCAAGAGATCAAGGTCATCTGCAATAAAAAGGTTACCAGCCACTAATGGTATTGATTTAAAAACTGAACACGTATTTCTGCACAGTTGGGATAGCATTTTCACAATTATTGCCCACCGCACGTCCTTTCATTCCCAGTACGAATCCACTTTGCCGAACATTCTGTCTTTTAATATGAAGCGCATGTCCTGAAAATTGGCTGAGCACAGTTAGCTGGAGCATTAATTGCGGTTTCAGGTGGAGCGTGCAGTAATCCATTCATGATGATGGGAGGTCCTGGCCTATACCCAGCATGCACCAGGTGAGTGGTCCATTACGCGGCTGGAGGGGTCACCTGTCTGTCCCGGGGTTGACATGAACAAGCAAGCAGGCACATTTTCCACTGCATTTCACAATCCAACACTTTGAATGACGTTCCGGTCCTTTAGTACAGCAAACCTATGGACCCTTCCAGCAGTGACGCATGTGGATGCAAAACACTTCACACGGGGTTATGTTTTCTATCGACGCTCTGGTGTTACTCACGTGTGGTCGAGTGGTTGTCTCAGTCGCCAAAACAGCCCTGGGTTTTGATGCTAACTCTCTCATTGAAAATTCATTAGCGCTAATACATGGATGGTACCCGACTATTCAAAATGTACTGGTGTCCAATAGTCCAGTCCAGTGTTTTAAATGGAACACCTGCATTCTACTAGCTGGATCCATGAGCTATAGCTTTGTCGTTCCCAAGTTTGTTATTTACCAAATTTGCGTCAATCATGCTTGTCTATATATTTTCATTCTCTAAATAGCAAGAGTTGTCAGTTGTAGCCTTAGTTTGTCAGTCATTTAGGTTCAGTAGAGTTTGTGGACAAAGTTTCCTAATGTTGGCAGGTATGTAAAGTATAGATTTGGAATATTTGCTCTCTAGACTTAAGAGTTTCCTGTTTGATTTTAGTTCAAGTCCTATGGTGTTGTTTTCTGTTTTTGTGTAGTTTATCCCCCTCGTTTGTTTCTTGAGTTGTACAATTTAGGATGGTTTTTGTTTTGTGAATTTCTGAAATGTATGAGTGGGTGCGGATGATATGGATGTGATGTGTTGAAGTTTGTGCCGATTTGCCTCTTTTGGTTAGTAGATAGATTAAAAAAAGTTTAACATTTAACATTACACCAGTTGGTCTCGATGTTTCTTCGCACTGATCTGTTTGTTCAGGTTTATTAACAATTAAATATTGTGTATTCAGGAACACTCGGCTCATATTTAGCTTAAAAAAACATAAACTGATAGCATATTAGATGCATTTGTCCACGCATTAGTATAGACCAACGTTTGTGGGGGCATGGATTTTTATGCAAATTTGTTTCTGACTCAAACTGGAAATCACAGGCTCCAATGCATTCTCAATGGGAGAGTTAGCCATTAGTCATTAAACATCAAACCAGGGCTGCTGTGGTGACTGGCAACCACTTGACCAGATGAGCCTCATTGTAGACATTATTAGCATATGTGTTTAGTTCATTGATCAATTAACGCCACGCACATACACAAAAGCTGCCAACCACATAATTAACATTTCTTTAATCTTACCTTGTGTTGGTTCACACCATGATTCTAGTGGGCCACTGTTCGACCATGAAATTCAAATTTCATCAAGCTCCACAAATCTTATATTGTTAGTGGCAAATGTTTGCATTTATTTTGTTAACTCATTAAAATGGATTGGATAGAATGCTCACATTAGTACCAGGCTCTGTGAACAATGATTCTTAACTTGTTACTCCTGGATCGGTTTATTCTAATATAAGATTATAAGGAAACTCTATGCCATTGACAGGTCTCATCAGTGTGAAGTGAGTAGCATGTTCAAAGTCAGAAGTCTATGTCTTTTTATGCCAGATGCCCTCACTAACTCAGCTCTCACTGACCATTATTTTTCAACTATTTTGCCCATATGTTTCATGGAGTCACACAATTTTACACAATTATACACAAAGTATGTATTTTTTAGCCAAGATACACACCAAATGTCAACAGCGTGCACTTGTCAACAATATTACCTATTCCGGGTATCTAACTAAACATTTCTGTATATTTTTTACAGATAGGTATTTGGTTGCATATTTTTATTCTTTTATCTTTCACATTTATCAGAGAGTTTATTCAGTCCCTTTGTGCCTGTCCGAGTTGCCTTCCTTTTGCCAGAACAGAATGACGTTTTCAAGGGCATATAATTATTTGACTTGAAGAACTAAAATGATGCTTTGGTCCCGACAGAATCACTTTTCACTGGTTTTGGACTGCTCTGCATGCCAGCACGGTAAAACCAAGAGGCAGCCTTAATTTCAGTCTGTTGGTATATTAATTCCCAATCCTCTGGTCTGGTGCATCACATTTCACTCCTGCAGCAGTGAAGTTTGCAGTGGGAAACTAACACGCTCAGTCAGAATAATCAGGTCTTTTCAACATGTATTCTTGAAAACTGTGTTCTGAAAGATATTGTAGTCTCAGATAAGGCTGTGAACATCTCTCTCAAAGACGTATGTGTGCTGTGTAAGTAGAATTGAGTTTTCGAGCAGTTGATGGCTCTCTAGCAACAAACTTCATGGAGTTACATTTTTCTCAATTTACTTTTATGGTTAATTCTGTGTTTCCTGCAAGCCCAGGCCGAGTTTCAAAAGAGTGCAAAGACAATGCTCTTCTATTCAGTGTCATTATTTTACACGCCTCAATCACCTCTATATTTCACATCTACTGCCCATGTCCAAGGAAGTCAAAGCAGAAACGTCACCAAAAAACTGTGTCAAACTATGGAAAACTAGACAATATTTTTGATAAAACTTTAAGTATATTTGTATTGACTGCTATTTAGTTGAATCAATTTGTTGTGTGCACTTGTATTGTTCATGTAAAGTTTGCAGTCTTGAGCGAAAAATCATAAAATTTAAAATCTCCTAAGATTCTCCTCATGTCAGTGGTCTGCGTTTTTTCCCTCATATTTAAAAATGTTTAAAGAAAAAAATGTATGTATTTTTCATATTGCATTAAACCTGCTCTTGAGTTTGACATGTCATGTTTTAGAAAAAAAAAATATTTTACAGAGAAAAATATATCTTTATCAATGCATTGGGAGATGACATTTTGATTTAGCTGTGGCTCCATCTATTGGCTGTGGTGGCAATTACACATGTAAATATATACCCACAATGCATTGCAGCAGTGGATCTGACATAGTTGTAGTTATGTGATTAGATGGAGTCTGGTGATGATTTGGGGACTTAAAACAGCAGAAGACAGTGGGATAAGTGACGTCAGCATCATCTACATGACATATCGAAGGAGTTCAGGACACAGTGTTGGAGGGAGGGGATTTACAAAGGAGCATTCATCAAACAAACATGAATCAAGCAAAATAATACTGCAAGTATGTTTATGATGATGGAACAATGTTAGGACATGGCTAAAAGCTCAAAAAAGTAAATTGTGCATAATATTTGTCCTTTAAGACTTTAAAATCCTGCAGTGTGTGGTGGGCTTAAGAGTGGATGGGATTCAAGCTGTGACAACGGCCCTCTGTTGTTATGGCACTTATACAGTTCAAATCAATGTTTTAAATGGATTAAAGTCTTCTTAAAAATCACAGAAAAACCCTACAAATCTTCAAAGAAATCATTAGCCTGAAAACCATTAATAGCTCAAGTACACCACTTTGAATCCTTCTGAAGGATGAGAAAAAAAAATCGAAGCTTTGAGGGAAAAAAAAAAGTTAAAGATGAACTAATTTTGAGATTACTTTTCTCAACTTCTGCAACTTCTGCATCTGTTATTAGTCAGGACATCAAACATCATATATCATTAAATACATTTAATATGGACGACTGGCTTGAGCATTCATTTGCATGTGATGGAACCTTTGAACACATCGGGAATTTTGCGTCGAAATGAATGATTGTTGGTGGTTCATTTGATGGGTTTGTTGTGCACTCACATCTCCTCCAGGTGTTTCCAGGGCGACCACCTGACGCGAGCCCGAGTAACCCCCGTCCCTCGCTCCGATCAGCTGGGAGGGGAAATTAATGGGTGAATGAAAATATGTTTGGCATAAATTGAAATGCTAAACAGCTGCATCAGATCTTTCACATCTGCACGACGTCTCCAGCGCAGATGCTCCATTCATGTTGGACGCCTTTCCAAATGTCTGCACTTGTTGTTGTCTCTGTCTGATCAATGCAGGATTCAGATGTTGAAAAGAAGATGATGGAAAACAGGAAAAACCACAGCGCTCAGTGTGTGTGCGCCTGTCGAGGCGGAGGAGCGCAGCACCATCAAAATCACTGCACTTCCTCCCTCTGCAGACACATTAAGAAACCCATTGACAATGTATTTGTTCTCCATAACAATGATGATACTGTATAGAAATATGTCTTATGGGGAGTCTGCGGATATAAATTTACTGGATTGCAACTAACACAACACAACATAACATTACTTGCCTCAATGAAACACACATTCCGAAATATTTCCACTTACAATGAATGATCTTATTACATAACAGTGTAAATAAAATTGACGCGATACAATCGTGAGAGAATCTAACACGTCTGAGGAAGCTGGCTAATGTCTGTAAAACAATTTGTGTGTGACTTTGTGAAGCCACCAGTGTAACATTTTGATTTGTCTACTCATGTAGTCGGATCTGTATCATTTTGATTTGTCTGTGACTTTACGTAGTCGTACGCGTAATTTTCAGATGTGTGCGTGACTGGGTGTAGTTGCATGTTTTAATTCATCCAAACACCGTGTGGCGCTGTGACACCATAAAGAGCTTGTCTGTGCACCAGGAGCTGGAGAACCACAAAGAAAACAAAGAACTAATAAAAAAAAAGTAGAACTAAGTAACATTTTTACATGTCTTTAAGTCGGTGTGGTGGTTGTAAATGTATTATCGAGGCGTTTGAAGCCCCCTGCCATCGCCCCCTGCTGTCTCTGAGTGGAAAACCAGTCTTGCAACTTTCTTTTCTTTTTTTATATTTGGCAACATGAAATGCTTTTGTATGTGATTGTACTTCCTTGTTTCAATAAAAAGGAAGGGAAAAAAGAAGAAAAAAACAATCTTTTGGTGTCTTTTTACTGGGAGTGTATTTTCCCAAGAGACCTGCAGGGGGAGCTCTCTCGCTGAAGTTCCGCTTACGTTTTTACATTCAAATAAACTGTATTTCGTCAGTATTTATTTCTGTATAATGTTATTTATGCAATGTTATTTCTGATTTGTATTTGAAATAAGTTGGGAACAGATTGTTTTAGATTGACAGTTGCTCAGTGGTCGAAGATTCACTTCCTTATTGGACAAAGTTCTGTTGTTGTGTCCTCAGGTAAGACATTTCACCCTCCTTGCATCATTACAACAGTAGCACAATACAACTGTGTGGAATTCTGATAAGTATTATTACCCTGAAAGTGAAAGTGGAGCTATCGGTAATTAAGTAAGGGACACTTCACTCAAATGGAAAGAGGGGCATTTGGCAAAAACTTTTGCTGAGTCAGCTTTCCTCATTCTAACAAAACTTTCTGAGTTCATCTTCGTAGACACATAATGTTTCCCGAGTGCTGAAAGATTTGAAAAGTAAATATTTGTACAATGTCGAGCTATTGTACATAATGAGAATAGGCCTTTTCAACGGCGAGGAGGAAATAATTGCTTTTTTATTTGCTCTGGTAAGTTAAATGACGGCACTATCAGGTCAATCAGGATGCCCTCTTGTCAGTGTAGATCGCTGGCCCAGATTACGAGCCTGTGCTATATGTATCCGAACTGCATCCGGTACATAGCAAGTGCCTCGTCGACAATCAGAAATGTGTCCTCAGGAAAAAGAGAAGGGACTGGAGGAGCTGATTGCAAGGTCTGAGAGCCAACGACGTCACAGCCATTCAAACGAGTGATGGAAGGTTAGACAGATCTGTTCTTCTCAGTGTGCTCATGTAGATGTTTTACTTTATTTGAAGTGTTGTGTTCTACTTGAAAACATGTGCAGAATACTTTACAATACAAATAATACTTTTCAGGTCAGTCAAAAGTGTGGAAACATACATTTTGTGTATTTAAATGTGCACCACCTTTTCAGAGCTTTACTGTTAAAAATGCAGTGGAAAAACATGTCTATTGAGGTCTAATGCTTTTCAGATCAATACATTTCAATATATGTTTGCAGTCATCAGTCAATAATGCCATACATAGTGTTGGGGAGTAACTAAATGCATGTATCGAAAATTCAGAATACTCATTTTGAATAAAAGAAACAAGGATATGGCCATTTGCTGCTATTTTGAGCACTCGTTTAGCGTACTGTATTCTGGTACAGTTGCTCTGTCTTTTGGGGGTATTCAGAATCAAATTACTTTTGTAAAATCAGAGGAATACTTTATGGTATTTGATCATGACATTTAGGATTCAAACTGCAATGAATTAGTGAGAAAACAAAAAACAAACAAAACATAGCTCTAATTTGTAATAAAGGTTCTCTTACTTATAAATAAAGGCATGATAAACAATGAAACAAATGACCGTGTTTGGATCTTGTGTCATGCTTTAATATAATGCAACTCAACATGAAAGTATTCTAAGAATTCGGAATACAGTCCTCTGATTAAACCAAGCAACAGAATACACTACAACAGTGGTTCTCAAACTTTTTACCCTAATTACAAAGAAAATATTTGGCTTTCTGAGTACCAGGTCTTAAGTATGAATACACCATAACGAAAGGAAGAGAAAAAAATGTAAATAAAATGTACTCTAAATGAAGTAAACATTACAATTGAAGAGGGGCTCACGTACCACCAGAAGAAGTTGCATTACAAAATACATTTTAACTCTGTATCCTGTTACTAAATACATCTTCTACGTATTCTCCCCAACACTGGTCAAACAGTGTGACATTTTAGGCATAACAACCCCCTAACTATCTTTATAAAGATATCTAAACTATCTTCATAAATGCACCTTTAATAAAATACTGAACAAATTGAAAGTGTTTGTGAATGAACTTCTCAAAAGAATGAATTACATTTTAAATTTACCGAGCCACACAAGCAACATTAGCCATAAAGATGCAAGGGTGTAAATATATATACATTTATTTGCAACAGTATTGGATTTATATTTTATTAGATTTTGAATACATGCAGTACTTGTGATTGCTTTTGTAAGGGCTGATTTGCATGTGGAGCGGGAGGGTGAGATATGATCATGACACTCGAGATGCATGAGGAGCTGCTTTGTAATGGCAGGTGTGAATTCATGCACTTAAAGCTGTCCACTTCACTCACAACATGTTAATGTTTAGCCCAGGCCTGAGCCAACGCGTTAAAATATTAAAATGTTTGCTCACTCTGTGGATGTATGTGACGTGTAACAAGTCTTTTCCTTCTCTTTAGGCTGTTTCCATTCAGAAGAAGCCAATGCAAATCATCAGCCTCCAGCTCATCCAACGCACTGTAACGCCTGTGAAGCTCAAAAAGATGAAGGATTTTACGGCTATCATTTCATTGCATGTGGTTATGGTTTATGGTTTACTTTGTTCTCCCTGCTATGAAATGTGTCCTCTGCATTCGACAAATTAAAGTGAACTGGCTTAACGGCAAAAACACGCAAGCTTTTAGTATTGAACACTACATTCAGTTGTAAATGTCACTTTTAGTACTTTTGGGGGTTTATTGTGGGTTGACCAAATTATGCGAGCAACAGATTTGAGCGAGAGAGCCATTAGCCTACTGTTAAATTTAATAATTAAAATGGGGATGAGATAGGGAAGTAGTACACAGAGAGGCACAATGTAATTCAAATTAAAGTGGCACTGGATATTTTCTAAAACAAATAAGGTTTCTGAGAAGGTTCACAACAATAAATATTACTGGTTTGCTCCTTTAAACGCTGTTATAAGAAGAGATTTTGATGTGTGATTATCTCTACATCCAGACTTTCCAAGATAAAAGCACATTAACTCAGACAAATCAGAATCCCAAATTTTCATATAAACCATAGAAAAAAATCCAAAGCTTGTCTGATGATTTAAAAGTTGCTATTTGACCAATAAAAATGTATTTATTTATTTTGTTAAAGGAGCTGTACCCGATTTTACTGTTTGCATTGTGAAAAAGTTCATGTTTTATTTTATTTTATTTTTTTATGTAATAAAGTTGTGGGACAGAGTAGTAATTTCCTCCCGGGAAGGTTAACAAAAGTAAAATCTGTTTTCTCCCAGTACAGATTTATTGTACAAGCAACTGTTCAGATGAAAATTAGACGACAGCGCTATTTATTTATAGTGTTTTACGCTTCGAGAAGCAGGACATGCATTGTTAGCATGCTAATGTTTGTTAGCATGCTAGCTAGTTCTGCTTTTCAGGCTTCAAAATGATAACAGTTAACAGCCCCTTTGAATGAATGCCTAAACGTAAAAAAAAACACGTGTGTGAAATGTTTGGATTTTGGACGGCATTTTGAGTGTTAAAAATAAATAGACTGTATTTTTTTTTTTTAACTTTTCTTCAAAAACTGCTACTTAACTAATGTAAAACTATGATCCGTATTTACTATCCTGTGAGAGAAATTAATAAATAGAAAGGGATGGAAACCTGTACAAATCAACAAAACATAATTTCAAAGTCAAGAAGTCAGATTGCAAAGTAGTGTCTGATCTGTGTGTGTTAAAGCTACCATGACTGAGTGGGCACTGACAGACAGAAACTCAATGACGGAAGCCACTCTTGAACCGCCTTTTTAGCAATGACTCTTCGTACTTCTGAATAATTGCCATTGATTTTGCCCACACCTTTTTGCTCTCCGATTCCTGTGGTCGGTGCTCTGCTGTGATTAGAGAAGACTTTGTTGGGCAGAAAAAAGGACAAGAGGAGCTGGAGACGAAGACATGAGGCCGGCAGCTCATTATCGCCAGAAGCAAAAGTTACCAGAACAAACGACATGTGACCCGAGTGGGCAAAACGTGTCTGACTCTTTGATTGGAGTCACTTTGAAATCGTCTGAGGCCCCTCCATTTCGAGTGTGCAGTGCTGTTTCTACTGTAGTTCTAGTGCTGACTGGCAGTTCCTACAACCGCCATTTCCTGAAGCTCCCTTTTTACTTATAATTTTGACTTTAATTTGAATACCTGGAAGTACCTGACTAATTTCAGAGCTAAATTGATTCTTGATGACAGCTCAAAGCTTCTCAAAGGTTGACAGTAAGACCCACCTTGTGAATTTTGTAATTGAGTTTATAAACACTATATGGATAAGTGAATTTCTTATTCACTAAGAGATGTTGAGAGCTTTGAGTGTGCAGTCGAGGTAGAAAAGTGCTTTTGAGGTTGGGATTAAATGTCAAAACCTGTTAGTGGAAGATGTGCCAGATGTCCATAGAGATGCATTATCAAAGACATTATCAAAAAGTAAAAAGTAAGTAATCGATAATTGTAACTGACATTTGAAAACTGGAAACAAAATTATATTCAGGCAAATCTTGAAAATGTACTTTTTTTGACAGACTTTGGACAAAATGGGACTTATACGCTGGACAGGGTGCTGTAATGCTTTTACGTTGATGTTTTTGTGTGTGTTGCTTGTTTTTTTTTTTTTTTTTGCCTTTTTGCTCCCTCTCTCTGTCACATTCTGTGTCACTGTCATGTGTGTTTTAAGAATCATTTAAAAATGTTTCTATTTAGTTTAGTTTAGTCTTCATTTGAAGGGACAGTGTACAGAGACATTATGCTCGTAAGACAGAGATGATCTGCACCAGATTCTAACTAAACAGCTAATTTCCATCTGCAGTACATTTAAGAAAGCCTTTTCTATTATGTGATTCTTTTTTGTATTTTTATTGTACTTTTAATTGGTTAGTTTTGCTCTGGGAAGCACTTTGGAACTTTTTTCAGAAAAGTGTTCTATAAGAAATGTGGGGTAAAAAAAAAGTAAATTAGAGCAATTGAGCATGTTTACACACTGAAAGCCCTATAAATAAATGCAGTAAATGTTTTTCCTTAAATTAATGTGCGTACATTAGGGATGGTAATTTGCAGCGATGCTCGGGCTTACACTTGTGTAATGAGTGTGATGAGAGTGCATCGGACTTTCAATTGTTGCCTTGGTTAATCTAGATTCATCCAAAACTGATGCTGCCAATGCTGTCACTAGCTCCCAGAGCAGCTGAAACACGGGCTGAAACGCTCACGGAGGAGGCTCTATTATTATTAACACACTTACTATTTACCTCTGTGTTCTCTTCACTGAGCCTTAAAAGTAAAATCCAAACTTTGGTCAAATCGGCAGTGGATCAGGGCTGACGCACAACTTTTGTTTACTGCATATTAAGTACCATGTAGGCTTCTCTTCCTTTTACAGGCCTCAAACGTCAGTAACATGACAGAAATACATTGCCTTTAAAGGACACATGCTGCTACAGTGACTTTTTTGAGCTTTTAACCATGTTCTAAAAATGTTCCGTCATCAAAAACATACCTGAAGTTGCGTTCAGTTGCATTCACACTGTTTTGAGGAATGTTCATTAGAAAATCCTCTCCCCTCCAAACGTCAAAAACACTCCTTGCTGAACTTCCTTGAGACTCGTTCTGAGCATTTCTGCCGTCTAAACACGATAACTGCAGCTGCTAGCTTGATAATTGTGTGTAGATTTGCTTCTAAAGATAATATAGACAATAAAAATAAGAAGATCTGTGTCGGATTGAGATTAGTATCAGATCGGAAACTACAGAGTATAAAATATCGGGAGCCAAAAAAACAATGTTGTGTGAATTGTGATGCATCGTGATCCAGTGATAGTTCAAATTGAATCGCATTGTTGGTTGTGAAAAATTCATCTTAAAGGAATCTGATAGATGCACATTGTATCGGACACAGATCTGAGATTCCCATCAATAGCATACATTATATTTCTAAATCACGTATACTCGCCTAGATGCTGCAGACTTGCATCGAAAGGTTCTTAAGACGGGGGAACGACACTCAGCAAATCGCTAAAACCAGGTCTCAATCCGCTGAAGCTGGCCTTAACTTGCTGTGCTGCGGCCGACACCTCCGGGCTGACGATTTATTGATGTCTGTTTTTATTAATAATGTTAACGTCACGTTACATTTACCATAACGTGATATAAATGTTATGCACAGCGTGAAAATGTCAGAGAGTTCTACAATGTGGCTCAAACCTGCAGAGAGCTCCAGGTTTCTGGCGCTGCTGCTCTGCTGTTGACTGGTGGTCCCTGTTACCCGCCTCATTTGAAGGATCTCTCTCTGGTCGGGCCGCTCTGATCACAGCCGCTCTCGTCTCCGCGTCTCCTCCGTGCCTGGTATTAATGAGCTCTTTGGGCACGCAGGAATCATCCATCAGCATAAATCTCCCCTAACAAGAGTGAGGAGTTTCACACCATCAACATGAAGGCACTCGTAGATCACAGGCTGCGACAGGCCCTCGGTGCAAACCTGATAGATTCTCTCATAATGCTCTTTTGTGGATTGGATTCAGTGAGTCACTCGGTAAGCATGTTCTGCGAGGGAAATGTCACCGGCGCTTTTCATTTTCAGCCACATTAACAAAAGGCAGCAGTTCAGAATTCGCAGTGGCAGCATGTCCAATTTATGTAAGCCACACTATGGAAATACGGGTTTGTTGACACCAAATGGTCAAAGAGTAGAATACACTACACACTACACCAATATTAAGGCTATTTTACTGATGTTCCACTGTATGACATTATACTTATCTGTTCTGCCTCCAATTATATGTGTTTTTATTGCTCACAAATACCATTAGAAACATGCATTCTGTCTGAGAGCAGGGGGTCACATCCAGATCTGACCATGTAACTTGGGGCTTGTCTCCATGGAGATAAGTTTAATGTCATTTTGTGGAAAATATAGACAAAGGAATAACTTTTATGGTGTTTTAATCCTATTATAATCCCCTCCTTGTCATTAAACCACTCAAAGTTGTATTTAGAATGATTCATGCATGTTTGAGTAATCTTTATTCTCATGTGAACAAGACATCATTGCTCCTTAAGCTTTTGAGTTTTCCGGGTTTTGCTGCTTGCCATATTTCTCCCCGATACACAGTTACTTCATTGTGCAATTTTATTTCCTTACTGTGAAATGAAAATAAATACATAAATAAAAAAATCCTCTGCTCAATGTAATGTGAAAGGGACAAACAGAGCAAATCACCACAGCGACTTTCAACAGGAAAGTGAGCGGACTTTAAATTAAGTATTTTTAGCGCAACATAGCAATTTAAAATGTCTAAACTATTAAATAATGGTCCAGGGGTGTCATAGATTAGAACTTCATTGAGGACAAAAGCACTACACTGTCAGGAGCTTAGTGCCTCCTCCCTCCTAAGTGTGTGTGTTTCCTTCTCCCCTCCTGTGGTGTCCTTGTTTGGAGCTTCCTGGGCATGACTGATTGGCACACCTGGAACCCATCTGCAATCAAGCATACACCCTCTGCAGTACAAAAGCTTGGCTCATTCATCCACACCCTGCCAGATCGTTCAGTCTACTTCCGTGGTGAACTCCTTGGCTTTTTTGTATCTCTCGTTAGTTGTCTCTTGTGGATTTTTGCTTACCAAGGACTTTTTTCCCTCCAGCCTGCTCCTGCCTGCTATCCTGGTTCTCACCTGTGCTCCTCGGTCCTTCCCGCTCCTGCCTGCTGTCCTGGTACTCACCTGTGCTCCTCGGTCCAGCCTGCTCCTGCCTGCTATCCCGGTACTCACCTGTGCTCCTCGGTCCAGCCTGCTCCCGCCTGCCGTCCCGGTCCTCACCCGTGCTTCCTGGTCCAGCCTACTCCCCCTCAGCCAACTCTCAATAAATAATTCTGTATTGATCCATATCTCTGGTCTGCTTCATTGGGTCCGCCTGTCGTTACCTCCTAACAGAACGATCTGGCCAAACAATGGACCCAGCAGATCCAGATGCGCTACAGAAAATGATCGCCACTCAGGGGAATCTCCTCGGCCAACACCACACATCGCTGCAGGAGTTGAAGGAATCTAATCAGTCTCGGAGCCAAAGTCACAAATCTAACGAGGTTGGTGGAGCACATTTCGGGCCAATTATCTGCCCAGTCTGTCTGCCAGCCCACACACCCTACTCCTGCTGTCTCCTCGGCTGTGAATCCTCCCCGTGAAACTCCTGTTCCTCATCCTGAGCCATATAACGGGGACCTGGGTAAAAGTAAAGGCTTCCTCTTACAATGTGCCACCGTCTTCACCTGCCAACCTCTGACATTTTCTACAGACCATTCCAAGGTAGCTTTTGTTACTGGATTGTTGCGTGGAAGAGCACTGATTGGGCTGAAGCTATGTTGGGTGGTAGAGGCGTTGAAGATATCAGTTATTCTGAATTCATTGATGACTTCAAAGAGTTTTTGCACACCCTGATTGTGAGGCTAATGCTGCTAAGGGGCTTCTAGATCTCCACCAGGGGAACAAGAGTGTGGCTGATTACGCTATTAAGTTTGGATCTTGGTCGAAGAGTCTGGTGGAACGCAGGCAGCATTAAAGGGTGTATATTGGCGGGGTTTAAATGACACCTTGAAAGATGAGTTGTCTCTTCGTGATGACCCTGGTTCTTTGGAGGAACTAATCTCTCTCTCTATCCGCTTTGACAACAGACTGCAGAGCGCAAACGCGTGAGAGGTGTCCGACAACTTCTTCTCCTACGCCTCGTTCCTTGCCTCCAGCCCTAGTTCAGCCTGCCACCAATTTACCCGCGTTGCCTTCCACCTCTCAATCCCCTGACATTCCTATGCAAATTGGCCGGACCAGATTGACAGTTGAGGAGAGGTCCCGGAGAATTCGAGCAGGCGAGTGTTTGTACTATGTCAGGGAGGCCATTTCCTCAATCAATGTCCAGTTCGGCCCAAAAGACCCCGCTCATCAGTAAATATGGGGGTACTGATGGGCAAGGTATCTAAAATCCCCAATGACCCACCTAGACTCCTGTTACCTGCTACCCTCTGTCATAACCACCAGTCACTTCCTCTTCAAGCCCTAATAGACTCGGGGGCTGAGCAAAACTTCATGGACTCTACTTTAATTTTACAAGCAGGGATCTCCACTGAACCTCTTCCAGAACCAGTCCAGGTCAGTGCTTTAAATGGTTCTTTTTTCTTGCTCAAATCACTCACCATACTGTTCCCCTCCATTTGATTTTGTCTGGTAACCATCATGAAGACATTCGTTTCTTGTTTTTTCTGCACCCCAGACTCTAATTGTTTTAGGCTACCCCTGGCTCAAGATTCATAACCCTGTTGTTGACTGGTCTCTTAATAAAATCATTAGTTGGAGTTTGTTTTGCCATCAGTCTTGTTTGCAGTCAGCTCTCCCTTCATCATGGGAGGTTTTACCTCAACAGCCTGTGACCGCTCCAGATCTGACTGCAGTTCCATTGGAATACCATGACCTGGGGGAGGTCTTTAGTAAGGAGAAGGCACTGTCTTTGCCGCCGCATAGACCCTATGACTGTGCAATAGACCTCCTTCCAGGAGCCACTCTTCCTCCTGCTCGCCTCTACAACCTGTCCCGACCTGAGAGAGAGGCCATGGAGACATATATAAAGAACTCTCTCGCAGCAGGTATAATCCGTCCATCTTCCTCTCCTGTCGGTGCCGGGTTTTTCTTTGTTTCTAAGAAAGACATGACTTTAAGACCATGCATAGATTACAGAGGTTTGAACAATATTACAGTTAAGAACAAATACCCCTTGCCTCTGATCTCCTCCGCCTTTGAGCCATTGCAGGGTGCCACCATCTTCACCAAACTGGATTTGCGAAAATGCGTACTCATCTTGTTAGAATCAAGGAAGGTGACGAATGGAAGACGGCATTCAACACGCCCTTGGGACATTTTGAATACTGTGTCATGCCATTTGGACTCACCAATGCTCCTGCAGTGTTCCAAGCTCTGGTAAACGCACGTCCTTCGGGACTTTCTTAATCGCTTTGTTTTTGTCTACCTGGACGATATCCTTATATTTTCCAGAGACCCGCTTGAACATCGCCTTCATGTCCGCCTAGTCCTGCAAAGACTATTAGAAAATAAACTGTTTGTGAAGGCAGAGAAAATGTGAATTCCACGTCCAGCTCCATCTCCTTTCTGGGTTTTATCATTGAGAGTGGACAAGTTAAAAGCAGATCCCGAGAATATCAAGGCTTTCTCTGATTGACCTCCTCCTTCCAATAGTACAAAACTGCAAAGATTCCTTGGCTTTGCCAACTTTACAGACGGTACATTAGAGATTACATCAAGTATCCCCAACCCCTCAACATAATCACATCTGCAAAACTCCCATTTCAGTGGACTGTCGAAGCAGATTTCGCTTATAATAAGCTCAAGAGGTTATTCACTACAGCACCGGTATTGACCCAACCTGATCCGTCTAAACAGTTTATTGTTGAGGTTGACGCCCGGGATGTAGGAGTTGGCGCAGTTCTCTCCCAGCGTTCTGACACAGATTCTCGTCTCACCCACCCTTGTGCCTTCTTTTCCAGGAGGTTGGCTCCTGCCGAGTGCAACTACGATGTGGGCAATAGAGAACTTCTGGCAGTAAAGCTTGCACTAGAGGAGTGGAGGCATTGGCTAGAAGGAGCAGAACAACCCTTCGTGGTATGGACGGACCACAAGAATCTAGCCTATATTCAATCAGCAAAGAGATTAAACTCTCGGCAAGCCAGGTGGGCCTTGTTCTTTGGGAGGTTCCAGGTTTACCATCACTTACCGGCCCAGGTTCAAAGAACGCGTTAAGCCCGATGCACTGTCCCGCCAGGTTTTGACCCATCTGAGCAGTCAAATTCAGAGACTATTCTTCCTAGTAACTGTGTCCTTGGTTCTCTCCACTGGCAGGTAGAAGCAAATGTAAAGAAAGCGCAGGAGGCTGAGCCTGATCCGGGAGGTGGGCCGTCCAATAGACTCTATGTTCCCTCATCTGTACGCAGTGAGGTCTTACAATGGTCGCACAACTCCAAATTTGCATGCCATCCAGGTATAAATCGCACCTTGTCTAGTCTCCGGCGTAATTTCTGGTGGCCAACTATGGAGGCAGACACTCGGAGTTTTGTGTCTGCCTGCACAGTATGTTCCCAGAATAAATCCTCCCATGCTTCCCCCTCTGGTCATCTGAGACCTTTACCCATTGCCAACCGCCCTGGTCACACATTGCAGTAGATTTTGTGACAGTCCTTCCCCTCTCAAATGGGCAATCTGTCATTCTGACAATCGTTGACAGATTTTCTAAGGCTGCTCACTTTGTAGCCCTCCCTAAATTACCCTGAGCTCGTGAAACCGCAGACCTCATGGTGGAACATGTTTTTCGTCTCCATGGTATCCCAGCTGATATCGTTTCTGACCGAGGCCCCCAATTCATCTCCCAAGTTTGGAAAGCATTCTGTCAATCTCTGGGTACCACTGTCAGTCTATCTTCAGGTTTCCATCCACAGACAAACGGTCAGACTGAAAGAACCAATCAAGACCTGGAGTCTGCTCTCCGCTGTGTGGCCGGTCGCAACCCCTCATCCTGGAGTTCACACTTACCTTGGGTAGAGTACGCACATAACTCTCTAACCTCCTCCGCTACGGGTCTCTCCCCTTTTCAGTCCTCCCTGGGCTACCAACCGCCACTCCTTTCTATGGAGGAGATTGAGGTCTCCGTGCCTTCGGTCCAGGTCCATATGCGGAGGTGTCGTAAGATCTGGAGGGAGACCAGGAAGGCCCTGTTACGGACTTCTTCCCAGTGCAAGACCCTTGCTGACCGCCATCGCCGTCCAGCACCTAAGTACGCCCCAGGTCAGAAAGTCTGGTTATCTTCCAAAAATATCCCTTTGAAGGCTGTTTCTAAAAAACTGTCACCTCGTTTCATTGGACCATATGAAATAGAAAGAAAATTAATCCGGTTTCTGTCCGTCTCAAACTTCCTCAAGCTCTCCGTGTCCATCCTACTTTTCACGTATCCCAAGTTAAGCCGGTACGATCCAGTTCTCTGTGCCCTCCATCCGAGCCCCCTCCACCCCCCCAAATGGTTGACTGACCATCCAGCTTATACTGTCTTGCGGCAAGGATCTTGGATGTCCGTAGGCGTGCGTGGGCTCCAGTACCTTGTCGATTGGGAGGGGTATGGTCCTGAGGAGCGATGTCGTGGATTGGTCGTGCCCTGATCCTGGACCCTGACCTGTTGCGGGAGTTTCATCGTGCTCACCCTGAGAAGCCTGGTGGTGCGCCAAGGGGCGCCCGTTGAGGGGGGGGTACTGTCAGGAGCTTAGTGCCTCCTCCCTCCTAAGTGTGTGTGTGTTTCCTTCTCCCCTCCTGTGGTGTCCTTGTTTGGAGCTTCCTGGGCATGACTGATTGGCACACCTGGAACCCATCTGCAATCAAGCATACACCCTCTGCAGTACAAAAGCTTGGCTCATTCATCCACACCCTGCCAGATCGTTCAGTCTACTTCCGTGCCTGCTCCTGCCTGCTGTCCTGGTACTCACCTGTGCTCCTCGGTCCAGCCTGCTCCTGCCTGCTATCCCGGTACTCACCTGTGCTCCTCGGTCCAGCCTGCTCCCGCTTGCCGTCCCGGTCCTCACCCGTGCTTCCTGGTCCAGCCTACTCCCCCTCAGCCAACTCTCAATAAATAATTCTGTATTGATCCATATCTCTGGTCTGCTTCATTGGGTCCGCCTGTCGTTACCTCCTAACACTACACGGCTTTTATAAAAGTTCCTAACACACTGAAGCTACTAAATGCAGAATGTGAGAGAAATGTACCGAAATTATGTAATATCTTCAGCTTGGATCAGGAAAAGCTGTACATCTTACTTAGGGGCCATACATATACAATCATAGATGTATTCTCAGTCTTTTTCAATTTAATTTGAACAGGGGGAAGGACCTGAACTGAGAGCCCACATTCACACAGAGAATATATGAAAACCTTGAGAGTGAGACTGGAACCCACAACCATTTTTTCAAAAGTATATTGTGGAAAGTTTCAGGAAAAGCAACATAACATCTCCATGACATAAGCAGATCCCCCATCACAAAGGTTGCATTTAAACCTTTAAAGTGCGTATGACAGGTTTTCATGATTTTCTGATTTTGTCTTTATTCAGTGTATTGATACCTGTTATAAATTTTAGTTTTACACCAATCAAGAATCGGTTTGTGGAGAAAAGTTGAAAAATGTGTAGAAAGTTAAAGGAAGTAAACAGACTGACGACATCACACAGGGAAGACAAAGATCATGCATAATTTACACAAAAGAGACTACTTTTTTGACCCCCTAAAAAAAGGTGTTCATGTGTATTTTTGTTTCTAAAATACATTTTTAAAACTGTGACATTAGATGAATTTGGCCCAGTGTACAGTGCTGTCGCTAGGTAATTTTCTAGTGTGATGTCATCATTTATGACCAGGAAGTAAAACAAAAAACCTAAAAAAAATGGCTAAACTGGGATAAAATTTGTAAGGTATTTTCTCAAAATTTTAAATATATTTATCTAAACTGCATTTTAGTCAAATGAGTAGTTCAACCTGTCAGAGGCACTTTAAATAGGAGAAGCTTCATCTGGTTAATCCATTCCATTAAACTAACATTTTCCCCCGGATCGAGTTACGCAGCCCTTGTATTAGAGCCACCTATCGTGAAAGCCAGTCCTCATGTTGCAAACCCTATTAACTAGTTTCATCACCTTCTCGAAACCTTTTTACAAGCTGCTCTCCTTAATTACACCAGTTATTTGCGCTTTTATCACTTTCCCCATCTTCACTTTTCCCTTTCGCGTTGCCCTCTGCAGATCCACTGTCCATTAAAACCCGATCAACCATGTCCAATTAGATCTTGAACTTGACAAGCGCCTGGGATGCTTACGCTCCCTTCCTTTTTCCTCTTAAACTCGGGGCCTTAGTCATGCTCCAGCGACAGCCGACTAATGCGCTGCGTCCGTCTCTGCGGTCTCAGCCTTCACAATGCCACGCGCTGTGTATGGCGAGAAAACCAATCCTTCTTTCAGCCAGTCGCGATTTCAAGAAACAAAAAATAGATTGATCCCCCGGTGGCGCCCCGACTTCGTGCGTGATCTTTTGTCTTTTACAGTGATTTATACGGAAATTAATCCACCCGATGTAAGGTCCATTGTGGTTTGACGGAAAGGGCTAAACATTTATGGGCTTAGGATCCACGCACAGAGCTCCAGTTGAGAGATAAGCTGCTCGCTCCCTCAGCTGTAATGTGACAGAGGTGGCGGAAATCGATAATATGTTTTTCCATAAGCTGCCATGCGAAATCTACTCTTCGCATGATGCAGGCACACATCTGGTACGGTCTGTGTTCAATGAATGGGTTAAGATCGCAAAACGTAGAGTATGTGCCTTTTGATAATGTGATAATGTGAGTGATGTGAACGTGAACCCGGTATAAGCAGCAGAAAATCATGCATGAAGAAATAAGCTGTCAGAATTATTCAGGATATCTCATCGATTCTTGCATTCAAAAATTCTCAAACTAGAGGATCTTCTATTCCCATTGGTGGTGCAAAAATTAGCTTGTGTATTGATGATGTTAAACTAAGTCTAGACATGATCAATTTTAAAATAATTTAGAAGAAAGAAATATTTGCAAGCAGGGCTGGCTCTGGGCATTTGAAAGTCCTTCACAAGACTGTGTTTGTGGTCTTCCAAAAATGGTCATAACAAGGGCATAAACAAAATAAAAACAAGACATTAGGAGTGGACTTTTTACAGTTAGAAATAGGCGTATGTAAAGGAAGATTTGAGGGTCTTCTTCCAAGAAAAGTTGAATAAATCACATGTCAAATCCGGTATTCAGGTGAATTTAAGATGTTTTTTTATTCCTTTATTTTTTTTATCTGATTGTCTAGTTTAAATTTTACATTTCAACTTGTGTTTATGGTGTTTTTTCTGGTCTGGATAAGGACCACCAGAACATGTGGCCCCCCCAAGTGGTTATGGCCCTAAACATTTGCTTAGATTGTTTGTTTATGCCATGGACTGGCCTTTGCAAGAGACTTTTAAGGGTGAAAATATGACATTGTTGATTTATTCAAGCATTCTGTTGTATGTAGTAACAATTTTGTACATTGTAGATCATTTTCTGACATATGCTGTTAACATTGATAATATGATATTATGTAAACCCACTTTAGACCTTACAAGAGGGTTGTACATGCATTTGAAAACTTCTTCCTAATCCTTTTGAGCATCATGAACTCTATCTATATGTGATGTGTATTTTAAGAGAGATTTTTGTTTTTTTTTGTCTATTTACTGACACAATAAATTTAATCAATACAAATACATTAATCATTTGCATGGGACAATTAATTTATTTTATTTTACTTTTGTATTGTTCATTTTTGTACTGATTAATATTATTCTGATTTATAATTATATAAGAAACCAAGTAGGTCTATATTTTCAAATGAATGTCTTAGGTATATCTCAGTTTGCTCAGTGTTAGCTGTAGTTCATGTTGCTCATAATAGATTAAATGTTTCAGGACACATTCAGGACATTTCTGCAATTGAGAACTGAATCTTTCTCTTAGAGTGAGATGGCCTCATGGGACGTTTTAATAGGTCTTGATTTGGACTATTAGGACACTGTTAGTCTGAATGTAATTGCAATGTTCTTTTTGTCAGACGCTGTGCCTCACTGGTGCAATTACGCAACTCCCCAAACCCACAATTAACAAGATCTGCAGGATTCGGACCAAGACACAAATCGTGTTTGCAAAATATGTCATCTATCTAACTTACACGTTTTTGGAACCATGTCAATACTGTGGTCTTATTATGAATAAAACAAATAAGTGGCATTTTAAAAAGTCACCGAAGGCTTGCAGTCAAGTCTTTGTAGTAATGTTTTCAAACTATAAACATTTTATTCCACCCCTCCTTGATTAAAACCAATACACATTATTTTAATTAATTATAGATGTAGATTATGGTGACAAAAATTAAAATGCTTTTTGACAAACGAAGATAACTGTTTTTGCCGTTGAACTCTTCAAATATAAGTTATTAAAGGAGACATATGATGCTCTTTTCCAGGTGCTTCGACTTGACAGGTCATCATTTTAAATTGTATTCACTGTAAACCAAAATATTGATCTAAATAGAAACAGACAGATAGATAGATAGAAATAGAAACAGCAGCATTGACTTCCTGTTCAAAACTGCAGAACCCGCCCTTTCTTGATCGTGATATAACAGGCAGCAGATTGTCATTTACACACTTTTATTTTTGAAAAAGTCTTAATGAGTCTTCATTTAAAAAATAAATTCAGACTAAGTACAAGGATGTGGGCGGGGATAGGGGGTAGGTGAAAACCCTCGAGCCTCAGTTGCAGGACAATACCGGTTTACCTGAACATGCACGACTCAATCAAAACTTTGAGTAAACTATGACGAGGAGATGTCGTAACAAGGTTAAATATATGATGTATGATTTTGGATATAGTGCCAGTAAATTGAAAGTCTACTCTGCTGTGTATTTCATTGTTTTTCTTTAACTATTTCATAAAAATCATAAAGTTTCGGTGTGTATTTTCAAGTAGTTTCGATCTCAGCACAACTTTAAACAGTGATATAACAGCGCTAATGCTAACCGCTGTTGTTTAGCTCTGTGCAATAACAACAAATCAAAGCACAGGCCGTTCACATGGCATTATTTCCCATCAGGCTGAGGTCAGACCATAGACTGTGGCTGTAGCAGACAGATTGTAGACCCCTGACTGTAAACAAGTTGTGAATGAGTAGAAAACTGAGTGTCACCGTTATTGCTAAATTACACTGTAAATCACGTTGTATGGAAGAAACAGGGACAGGCCATCATTTTCAAACCAACTTTTTAATTCAGTGGAGAGGTTTTGAGAAAGTTTGTGGAGTGTGTTTGTGCGGAGTTTTGTGATTTGAATGCAATGTCTGTGTCGACTTGTTTGTTTACCTCTAATGTTAAGCAGGACAGCAGTGTTTTAAAAAAATATCACAAGGTAACACATGAAAAATGTAATACTTTTCTATTGAGCGTATTATTGAGTTTTCATACGCTGATATGTGTCATAGTTTATGGTTAACATAATTGGGTCTGTACAAGGATTAAACCCAAAAGTAAACCTGGACTGGACAAGGAACAGGACCAAACCAAGTCCACGTCGGGACTACAATGGCTCAATTTAGGACCAAATATCGAAACAACCCCTAATACTGAGTTAAACAGTTTAACAGCCACACTTAAAATTGCTTGAATTCAGAATATGTATCTTGATCTGAGAAATATCGGTCACCTTGTTTGTGTTTGTTTGTTTGTTGTTTAATCAATGAATGTGTCAGTGGTGTCTTGGTCGTCTGATTATATTGGGTGATTTTAACGTTCATGTCGACAACAGCAGTGAGGTTGCAGTGAGTTATGTTGAGGTTTGGGTGTGAATTGTGAGTTTAATCTGATTTGTTACAGATAAATACACTGTAGTTTCCTGTATAAATATCTGTAATAGTGTGATTTCCTGTGATCTCGTAGTCTTGTCGGCGCACTTTGGGTACAATAGATGGAGATTATTCCCCTTTGGTCGACTAATCGAAACACAGAGCATGTCTTTAGTCAACGAAGAATTTCTTTAGTCGACTACAGCCCTAGTTATATATAAAACATGCTTGAAACTTTGTAAAACATGTAATCTGGGTCAGTGATTTTTAACCTTTTTTGAGTTGATTATAGTATTAGTAGTAGTACAATTATAGTAAAAAAAAAAAAAGGATATTCTGTATAATTCAGCAAATAATGCCTGGTTCTTTAATTTTGTCCATTTCTGATTGTTAATGTTAATTTATATTTTTAATCCATGTGTGAATCCAAGTTGGATATCTTTTAAAGGTACACCAGGAGAGATCTCTAAGCACACTGGTGTCTTAATTTGTCAAAACTCACCTGAATTCAGTTAATTAACCAGGGCTGGGCATTATGGCGATACAAAGATTGAATTGTGATCTGATCCTGAGATAATCTGCCATTTTTAGCGTCTCTGGAATGGAGGAAAAAAAATCCTAACTGCATGAATTGTGATCTGATTTGCACACCCCAAATTAGAACTAATCTACATATTCAGTTTTTACAGTTTGCATTGTTAAAGTTACTGGATCTATGTTTCCACACCAGCTTCTTCTTCTTCCAAAGGAGTAGCTTCATGACATCAACCTGGTTGGGTGCTACAGAATCAAAACCAACAAAAAAACCTAAACTAAATGGTTTAATCTTGTAAAAAATGTGTGCTAAACCAAGTAGAAAAGTTTTAAGGGTCTTTATCTGGACGCTGTTTTGAAAATCTTCCAGGTTATTATCACTTATGAATTAAAGCAAGTTAAATATTTTTGTTATTCAGGAAAGTCTTTGGCATGGCACTTTTGAAAGTAAAATGGGGGCTTGATCAAGAAAAGTGGGTCAAAATAATTATCAGGCATTAGCTGTATGATTTTCCTTTGGCTTCTACCACCCATGTAAAGACTAACTACACAATACAGGCGTCTTACAGGCTCATAATCATGTCGATTTTCTCAATAAAGATGGCTGCCGGTGTAACTGTATGTGCACCCTTAACTTTATTTCACAGTACTTTGTCTGAAAGCAGATAATAACAGAGTATTAGGAAATAAAAATGAAAATAACACATAGTTGTGCTCTTGTTTGTTTTGATGCACTTGAACAACACTTTCTCATCTCTCTGAACTTTTTCTCAATACTCTAAACCGGTTTTTACACACAGAAGTGCTACAATATGCAGTATAAAAACTCTAATTCGCTAAATGAACTAAAAACCTGACAGCTCTCATGATTTACAGAATTGCTTTATAAAAAATAACAAATGAAAACTTCTCAACAGTATCTCAGCAAACAAAGAAAACACAAAATAAAGTCAATTTACACTTATACACATTGAAAAATCTTAAGGCGGTTGAAGAAGTCAGTCAAGTTAACACAAAGTTGTTTACATAACACATTCACATCAGGCTCATGAAGCACAATCATCATTTGGATGTACAATGACAAAAGGTATCATTCTAAAATATGATAATATAATACTTCAACATAAAACCTCTTACTTACTTGTTACTGTTTTGTGGAATGAAAAACAAAAATGTTCATTATGATCATGACACTAGTATTCTATTAAACAGTCATTAAGCAATAATATATATTGGTAATTGTAATAAACACAGGTTAACAGGTTAAAAATACTCAACACATGTCATTGATATACCTGAGTGTTTTACTCAATAATAAAACATAAGTTACAATTCCTAAAAACAGTAGTTGAAACAGCTCTTTGTTGTAAATGGTCATTGGTCAGTGAGATTGTATCATCACTGATGTGTGTTATAGTGTGTAGCAAAAGCCTTTACATCTTAAATCTGTCTGGTGTCCTCCACTACAAGAAGAAATCTTACATTACCTTTACCTTTTACGGTAAAAAGGGATGTCCCAATATAAAATTTTAGTGTTACGATTATTGCGAGAAAAAAAACATCACAATTTAACGATTTATTCACAAATCACTCACTGAGAAATCTTGTCTACTATTCCTCAGGTTTGTGACCAGCTTTCATGAAATTATACTGAATGACAAAAATATTTAAATTTGACAAAACAGCCAAATAAAAAGTACTTTATGTTTAGATGCATTTGTATTCAAGAAAGCTTTAGATTTGAAGTATGTAATTTTCATCTGAAATAGTCACAATTATTATGTTTTAGTTCTTACGCTTATAATGTAACTTGAATAATCATGATTATCAATAAACCGAATAGTCTTGACATCCCTAACAGTAAACAAGAGCAGTGCTTTCTCCAATACTTAAACTTGAGTTGCTTTCTGGGTTAGAGTGAGATCAGACCATAAATAATATATTATGGATGTAGCAATGTTTTCTAATTTGCTCTTGGGAAAGCACAGCACACTTTTCATGACCACTTTACCTCGAATGACCCTCCCTCTAAATTCTTAATAAACCCTAATCACCTCTTGGTACACAGTGGCCGCCTCGTTTCTAATTCACTGCTTGATTCTGGTGGAGACAAATTGCCATGAGCCTGTTTGAAATCTGTTATATAAACATCTTCATAGACAGTGTCTGATATATTTAGTCAAAAGTATTTCATCATGTACAAATTCACAGCCAGTCAGTCGGAGGATTCACATTCTCATTTTTTTTTTAAACTAACATACTCACGTTTTATATACAAAAAGACCAGCCTTGTGTCTAAAAAAAGAAAGAAATGTTTTATCAAGCGCTAAGGCTTGAAATCCAAAGAACTTTCTTCCCATTGTCACAGAGATTAGTTATTGTACACACTCGAAGAAGCAAATGAAAGAATTTGAAACATAATGAAATAAATATGCCTTTCTAAATATACATGAAAGCTGCCATAGACGGAGAATACGTTTCTATTACATTCATCCAGTGGGAACACGCTGGCTCCATCTCGCAAATAAAAGTGTACAGGGTTTAGATCAATTATTGAGATTAAAATCAATTTAAAATAGGCTTTCCTTGTATCCGATTCCCAAACCATGCAGAAATATTGTAAACATTTGTGTTGTTCTACTTTGGTAATAAAGATACAAGTAGTTTATGAGACTGGCACCTGCGACTTTACTGCTTGCACATTTAACTATGTGTTTACTCTGCAAATACTGTAACGTGTATAAGTGAATAAAATAAAAAATAATAATAAAGTAAATTTAAAAAAAAAGAGGCGGTGAGATGTCAGGCAGGTTTGAACAAGGCTATATACCATTCTTTAGCAACATCTAGAAAAGAACAGCTCTTCCTTGAAAAACCTTAGTTTCCATTCACAAATACTTTTCATTTTACACAGAAATATATAAAACCATATCTGTACATAGATTTGAAGTAAATATATTCAGGAAAAGAATAAAGGTTCATTTGAAATCGAGGGTCTGGATAGTTCTTCAAAAAATATTGAGGTTTCAGTAGACATATGTTCATAATTATAGTAGTTTACACAACAGCAAATCCACTGTCACAGGACCTGGCCATGCGATACCCAAAAACCTAGAATCCATGATAACATATATTAAGAATTTCCTATATATTTTCTCTTTAATAGATAAAAGTATCCGCCCCGTTGTTTTACATAAATCTCTGATAAATAGTAATTTCTCTCACAGTCAAAAGTAAATATGTGGTTGAATATAATGCGGAAGTTGTCATGTCTTTAATCATGAGGTTCTTGTGTCATTTCTGCAACAGGATGTCCATTAAAAACAGCTAAAGAGTTTATTATTTATTCTGTGCGGACACACCTTTCCAGTAGTCTAAAATATCATGCAGGTCCTCATCCTTTGCAAACTGCACCTTCTTCCTCAGCGCGTGTCCAGCCGCCATGTACTCCTCGTCTTTGTGCCGCTTTCTGTGCAGCTTGAACTTCTCCCAAATGCTGTGCGAGGGTTTGCAGTAGTACTCCGGGCTGGACGAGTAGCTGAGATTGTGATACTGCGACGACAGCTGGGAGTAAGCTAAGTCTCTGGACCGCGAGTGGGTTAGCGGCTCCAGCATGGACTTGTGCACATCGGGCCCTTCCAGCTCCTCTATCTGCGCGTCGGTGTACGAGTGCCGGTGGTCGCTGTACTGCCGCATCTTCTCCGCCTCGGCGCGCAAGATGGCGGCCGTCGGCGTAACGGTGACGATGGTGTCTCCAGTCGGGGAGGTTTTCTCGATGTACTTGGCTTCGGAGCGATACGGCCTTGGACTGCGCATGGGCCCTCCCGTAGCGGTGCTGGGTCTCTTGGGGGAGGCGTCCGAGCTGCGATGCCGCTGCAGAGAGTGATGGTAGCTGTCCTTGTACGGCGGGGACAAGAGGCCGGATTTGTTTTGGGGATGATCCGATAAAAGCACCAGCTGTGGCTCTGCTGTTGACACCGCGCCCGATTTGACGCCCTGGAAAGAGGTGGACTCAGACTTCAGTGCGTCAATACAGTTGTTAATGATCTGATTGACTTTATCTACCTCTTTTGCGATGGTAGAAATCTCCGCCACAGAGCCCTGGCTGTTTCCGGGCATCCCCATCTCACACTCTCTGCGGTCGTGGTGGTCCATGCTCCTCACCTCCATGTAGTTTCCTTTCATCATTTTAGGCGTGTCGCTGATCTCCTGAAACTTATACTGGTCCAGGTCTGCTCCCGGAGGCATGTAAGGCATTCGCGCCATGCTCTCCCCGGCTAACAAATGCTTCTGTGACATCCGCGATATCGTCCCTCCTTCCAGCTCTTGTCCGTATTTCAACTCCATTATGTTTTTCTTCATGCTACCTGCTTTTTTGTGCTTTTCATCTTGCTTACGCTTGCGTCTCAAGCAGTAGTACACCACCCCAAGGAAAATGACCATACTGAACAAGCAGCCCAAGATTGTCATAATGTAATGCGTGGCTGTTGCATTGGTGGTAATCTTTTCTTTTCCACTCCAGGGGCCGGTGGTCACGGTCAGACAAGTGTGGTTGTGACGCAGAGAGTTACGGATTGAAGCAACACAGTAAGTGTAATTGGTGTGGGGTTTGAGATTTTTGAGTTCAATGTCCTCTTGTATATCTTTTAAAGTTTGAATATCTGTGAAAAAGCTGTTGTTGTACAGAACCAATATGTACATTTTCTTAAAGGGATAAGGGATTTGGACTGCAATAGTAGCCCCTGTGTTGGTTACTTGTTTCAGCTTCATAAGCGGTTTCACTTTGAGATCTGTATAGGTCGTACTGATGGTTATGTCCTCTGGTTCGGTGCCAGAAGGACAGTCCTCTAACCCGCACAGTGTAGCGTCCGGTACTAGCATCGTGGGCTCCGTTGGCATAGCAATAAACGGCGTGACATAATCATCAGTGCACACTGTCGTCAGCATGTGCAGCGCGTTCTTGTAAGTTGGATCGTTGGGATTCTGGCTCAGCAAACTGTAGCCAGACACACCAGATGGAGTATCGCACACCATCCGCTCATTGGTCCTGTTTGGGAACGTCGACAGCCACTTGACGAATCCATACAGCTCACACGAACAGTTGAAGGGATTGGTGTACAGCTCGCATGTGGTGAGCTTGGTCAGGCTGGCAAATGTGGAGCCGTCTAACTGCTGGATGCGGTTCATGGACAAGTCGATGTTTTCGATGTTGGGGCATTCCCAGAAGGCATTGGGTGTCACAGTCTCGATCAGATTGGCCTGGAGGTAGAGGTACTGCAGCTTCCCGAGTCCCCTGAGGACGCCCTCTGTCAGATTACGCATCTTGTTGAAACCCATCTGCAGGACTTGGAGGTTGAACTGAGCGGAAAAAGCCCCGTCTTCGATGTAAGAGATGTCATTCTTTGTCAGGTTCAGGTAGGTCAAGTTGGCAAAGCGGCTAAGTGAGGAGTAGTGTATGCTTTTGATTTTGTTCTCATTCAGGCGAAGGTCCACTATGGTGCTGTTGATGTGTTGGGGGATGGCCTCGAACGGCGGCTGGTTTTGGCTACAAATCGCAAGCCACACAAAGCCCTTTTCGCCCTCGATTAACCAGCAGTCTGGCTTAACACCGCCCATTTGAGTCAAACAGACGATAGCTACAGACCAGTAGAAGGCACTAGTCACCACGCCTCTGCTGCAGGCCATTGGTGCTTTTCGAAGAGTCATGCGACCACAAAAGAAAACGCTGATAGTTTGATTTGCGGGTTCAATACAGCCGGGACGGTCCTGTTGCCAAACCAGCCAAAATCCTTTTTACTGCTATCTTCATTGATTCTTATGAAAAAATGGTCCACATCCAAATTCAGTTCAGGGTAAAGTGTGTAGCTTCAGGTTAAATTTCTTCATATGTGCTTTTCCTTCCTTGAGACATTATTCTTCATTTGTGATTATAGTCCGTGCAGAGCCTCGTCTGAGTGGAAAAACCTGTAACACACAGAAAAAAGACACATGAATAACATTGACAAACATAAAGAATGATACAATCTGGCAGTCTTGGGTTAGTTCTATTTACAATTGTGGAAATGTGATGTCGTTCAACGTTAAAAGCTGTCTGAAGTTTGGTCATGAACGTTGATGCTTACAGGGTTTCATGTCCACTCCTTTATTTTCAGACATAATTTGATGCAATGTCTATCCAAGATGATTAAATATCACTACATATAATAATTTCTTTTTCAAAATGTTTGGGAAAATCTGCTTTTCTTTTGTCCAAAATACAGTATGAAAATGGCGTTGTAAAACATTGACACATAAACTAAAAACAAAAATCAATCAGTTATAGAGGCTGCTGAGTCTTTGTTCCTTCCTTCCTTCCTTCCTTCCTTCCTTCCTTCCTTCCTTCCTTCCTTCCTTCCTTCCTTCCTTCCTTCCTTCCTTCCTTCCTTCCTTCCTTCCCTTGTTTCTTTCTTTCTTTCTTTCTTTCTTTCTTCCTTCCTTCTTCCTTTCTTCCTTCCTTCCTTTCATGTTTCTTTCTTTCTTGGAGGTTTTCTGATGTCAAACTATAGATTTCTTAAAACAACCTTTGTTGCCTATTTAATTGCTTCTTCAACAATTTAAATTGTTTGGCCTTTTTGCCTAGTAAAAAGATGGGCACGTTCTTATATTATGAATAGGAAACAAGCCAATGTATATTTAACATTGATTTCACCTTACAATAAACACACATTTCTTTCGGATACATTGACATAAAAACGCTGTAGAAAGATAGGACTCAAGGTTACAACAAGACCTCTCCATTCACGCGCAACCAATTATTTTGTACACAATTAAAGAGGTATTTACTGTCCCCACGGCAGCCTGCTATTAAAGCAAACTGCTGGCCAATTACCGTTTGACAGTTTGGGGAAAGCAAGGTCCCACTTTTCACACCATTAATCTGAAGACTGTCACATGCATTCGAGGCAAATCAGAAAAAAGATGAGCCTTTAATTAATTTCATGTCTTTAAATGGCAGTCCGAATCATTGTTTAGGATTTGTATTTAACACCGTGATAAACAGGATATGACTGGTTAGGCCATGTAATGAGACTTATTCATAAATTGACATCATAAAACGTGTGATTTTCTGGTTCTTATCAAGTCCTTTTTAATTTCTACAGACAAATTATGATCCGGTCTTTTCTACCTTTCAATGTGTCCTTTCTTTGTCCAACATGGATAATTGGGTCTATCTATCTATTGTCAATAATGGTGATGATTCTGACATTGATATTGTCCATTGCAGCGGGGAAAATAATATATTACACTCGATTAAAGACACACTTTTGTGAAAGGAGGTCTGCCACCTACTTGTCTCCATGGAGATGTTATTGCTATGCCTCAAATGTTACACAGTGTGGTATTAAACCTATCACCGAAGGCAAGCCAGTGTAGTACAGGTATGGAGAAAACACACATTTTCACAAACTTCTTCAAACTTCTTCCTGTCTCGTCTCTGTGAGCATAGTTCTCATTTTGCCTCATTTCTGAAAACACTGACGTTGAGTTTTTGGACTATTTCCACATCAAGTTGTCTTTTTTTCAAATTAAGGTGAAGGTGAATAGGAAAAAAATCTTAAAGTTAAAGATTTCAATTTGAAACTTCTGTAGTTTCAGCACATAAATGTAAGAAAAAAATATCATCGTGTCATGTTTTCATGTAGAAATAAGGCATTTCATATGTAAAAACTACCAAAAATACACATACCGGTATTTGGGACATATAAATCTTAAAAATGGACAGAATCAGGTATAGTATATGTGTATATCTGGAATAGTCACGTAGGTTACATTTTTGTTCGTACGGACGCTTTTTAAATGAGACTCCAGATCTGTGGACAAGCAAGTCCACTCACACTAAGAATGAATGTTTTTCAAGGTTGGTACAATATAAACACCTGTTATTTGATAAATGCAAGATAGAACAGCCATTTTGAGGAACATTCCAGGCAAATTAATAACAAGCAGGTGGTGGACCCTTCAACACAAAGGTTACATAGTGCACCTTAAAGTGGATAAGTGAATAGAGTAAGCAGGAAAACGACAAAACACACAGCAACAATCGCTACATGTATTTTGGTGTCATTAGTGTCAAAAATGTAGCCTACAATTATAACTTCAACCACGTGGGGTCAGTAAAACAAAACTTTTTTTCGCGTTAAATGCTTCCGCAACAGCACGATGACTCAATTTTAGCCAATTTAAAAAGCTGAAAAGTCCTAATTTGAGTCTGAATTGAAATTTTATTATTATTATTATTTGGAGTGCTAAATGCAGCGCAGACCAGGACAGAGTGACCTATAGGAGCACGACGGGAGGAAAAAGGTGCTTTTATGTGCCAGAGGTAATGGTTTTACACAACAGAGGATGATCACACTCACAATAGAATAAATGTGACATTTTATAGCACACCGAATCTACTTCATCTGCGCAAGGATGAAGACTATTACTGCTGTCGTTTGACCTTTACCAGAGTTTAGCTTATAACGTTACAGCCAGATTTGAAATGACTTACTTGTTTTGAATCACAATGGAAGATATGAAAGTATTTTAAAACAAGATAAATTGTTTTGGGAGATCTGTCTTTATGGCTGCACTATGTCACTTTTCTGAAGTTGGACACGCCACTTGCATTTCTTTGTTGTATTAAACTTATCCATCCATCCATCTTATCCATTCTCCTAGTGAAAAAATGCAGGATAGATATGCTAAAATCATACTGTGGAACATTCCAGTCGAAGCAACTGTGAAAAGGTCTTTTGTGATGCAGTTTATACATTTTTCCAGTAATTTTGCCCAAACATTTATTATTTTCTTTTGGATCGTGCGGATCTCTTTTTGATGCATTCTTGGCAGCTTGTCTCCTACACACTCGACCTTGAAATATGAAATACAGTGGAAATGTGATGTCTTTCCAAGCGATATCTTAGTTTTGCGAGAAGACAGAAACTTACTCTTTTATGTCTAGCAAGTTAGAAATGTTTATGAATGATTATGAATGAACAGAGCTACACAAGAAGTTGCACATAAACCAAGGAGCTTGTTTAATATGCACACAAAAGAGAAACAGTGTCTTTTCAATTGTGACAGTGGCTGTGTAAAAAGAAACAAATCAAAACATAATACAACATAATCATTGTAGACTTTACAGCGTGCCAGCCTTTAACTACAACTGAAACACAGCCTTTCTGCAATATTATGATTCATTGATGCGCGCCTTGTATGTCAACACACCATGTTTCTGATTGCCGACAGAATACTACAGGGTTTTACAGTCTGTTTTTGGACAAGGGGAGGCTGGTGATTCACTGTTTGACTCATCTTCAGCGGTGAACTCTGGAAGACTGGGATCTGATAAAGTGAGACGACGGCTGAAGTCTAAAGCCCCGAACGTGTGAGCGACCCAGAGGCGGCGATAGCACGGGAATCCATAATGCTCAGATTACCCCATTCATGTTCAATATTGCATGCGTTTACTGTAAATAGGAAAACCGCTTTGTCTCCGGCGGCGTATTCGCTGCTTGTGCTCGTCCGTTTTGATTCGCAGTGAAGGCCGCGTGAGAAATGTAAATGTAATGTGTGCAATGGGTAATCAGTTCAGTTTAAACATGTCAGCTTGGCAACAGAGGAGGAAATGAACTGGGCCAGGGTTTCTCAACCTTAGTGGCCCGCTTTCTTGCACTGGGGACTTGCCAGGCCTTCCCACTTCAAAATTATGGCCTCTACCAAAGCAATATATGACAAATGATTGTTACAAAGCAGCATTTGATACAGACAAACACAGAAATTTGAGTTGTTGTTGAGTGGGATATTAACTAATTTATTTGCACAATTTTTTACTCCAACAACGTTCATTTTTGTCTTCTTTTGATATTTCCACAACTTAAGGTACTTTTTAAAGACAATAAACTAGGAGACGTATGTTTAGCTGCTATAGTTTAGTTTATTGTCTTTAAAAAAGAACCTAAAGTTGTAGATCGTTTGTATTTTTGATGACCTGACGCTCTAGGGGCACTGTTTGGCAAGACAATTTGTTGGATGACCATAAACAAGCAACTGCCAAGGACAATTTAATTCAATCAGAGTGCTTGTTGGATGAGAGTCATGTGGAAACAAGACAGACAATTGTTTCTCTGTCATGGTTCAACATCAGCTTGAGAGAAGGGTCTAAAGTGGGACAGGACAATTTAATATGAAACATGTTCTTCAAAATTGGTTGCTTTTGAAGTCTGTGATCTGAAAAAATTTGGGACAGTTTTCATTCTTTTTAGGTTGTATTTGAAAATGATACTGATTTCTGTGATAGAAGGACTAGGTAAACAGTTGTCTTGCTTGCAGGGATTGTCATGATCGCTGCATAACGCTGAACACTGAATATGTTTTAATTTTTCTTGGCTGTATGCAGTATTGTTCAGTCTTGTTACATGATAAAAAATGTTCGAAATAATAAAGAGTTGTGTAATTTCTCATTCATCCAGGAATGATCCATAGAAAAAGTTCCATCTCGTTTTAAAAATCGAGATGTTTTTGACTTTCATCCAGATTTAACATGACAATAATTATAAATTTAAAGTGAGACATTGCAGGTTAGTTAGTTTATTTTTCTTCGGTCCATAGAAATACAAAAACAAAACAAACAAAAAAAGCATATGAATAAAGAAAGAAAACAACAGCAGGTGAAAGGGAAACATTGTACATTTAAAGATAGTTATTCATCCATGTAATGTTTTCATGTAGAAATAAGTAAGGCATTTTATGTGTTAAAACTTGAGACATTTAAAATCTAAAACATGGACAGAGCCAGGTTTCATTTTCTTGGTTCATTTTGTACACAAATTTGTTGCAAAAATAATTAATTTTTGCCTCATTTTTACACTTTAATAAATCAGGTGTAAGATTAGGTATCAACAAATCCTTCTGTATGTTCTGTCAAAATCGTGTTCATTACAAGTTTGTAAAGGTGCTACTTTAAGGGCTGATCTTTAAGTCTTCTGGGGGAATAATGTATTAAAAAATGGAAGAAAAAGCAAATGGATAAAAAATGAAATAATAAAACATCTTTACAGGCAGATTGGACAGGGCTTCCACATAATATGTTGTAAAAGCAAACTGAAAAAAGTTTTGCCTTTAGTGTCCCAATGTAATCATTCCTTTTATGTTTGAATCCTTCCACTTTCTTTCTCAGCGTGTGTGTGGCGTCTCATCACTTCTCAAATCCAGTCTGCCAGAGATCATATTGTACATAATCACATTGTACTCAATATTACGAATCCTTTCTAATCCTGCCTTAGATAAGCTTACACTAGAAAACACATATTAAGGTTTTCACTCCACAAAAATGTAATTACGCCTCACAAAACCCACCGAAATGATCTGTAGAGCGGACCAAAAGTGGACTGGTCACCTATTCAGGCGCAGATAAGACAAGCCAATACAAAGCTGTTGTGGACACAGGCGCAGAATGCCAAAGGGTGCCATTACTAAAGCGCAGTCCTCACCGCCACAAAAGAGCAGCGAAGGCGACGGCAGAGGAGGAGTGGAGCCAAAGAAAAGAGGAGTATGAAAGCCCCGAGGGGAGGAGAGAGAGAGAAACGGTGCAAATCAAATGTTCCATGAAATGAATATGAAAAATACAGCTCGGCGAAATATACGGTAAGGCAAAAAGATGTCTGAAAGAAAAACGGTGTGTCGTTATTATTCCCCACTCTCTGACCTTTATCTCAAATACCGCTGCATGGAACCAGGCGGACCAGACCCTCGCCCGCCCGCTACATGACACCCCTGCGCTCGGGCCCTTTCGCAGCTAAATGGAAGTTTAAGTTGAAGCGGAGCTGGTCGCCTCTCATTTCGAATGCATTGGCTGGGTTTTTGTTTGTCCACAGTGACTCACTCCATGGAGCCTCCAGCTGATTCATTGCCCCACTGCTGAAACCCATGCATAAATTATAGAGCGCCTCTCGTTAGGATTGAACTCAAATTTGCCTCCAAAATAAGTGGGATGATGTAGATTTTGTGAGACTTCTCAATGGATTTGTGGTTACTGAAACAGATAGCTATAGCTCTTTGATAGCTTCACTTGTAAATTGTAGTCTTATCTGGATGTATTGCTTCATGCATTTTTAGGATGAAAGAATAAACAAACCAAATCTGCCCAAAATGAATGGAGAATGAAAAGTTTTGTGTGTCTCAGCTGTGTATTCGTCCATTGTACCAGGATGTATAATTTTAGTTTTACATTTCATAAACACCAGCAGTTCTTTTAAAGGCCACATATTCTACTACAGTGACTTTTTAAATCTTTTCTAACAATGTTCCATCATGCGAAACACACCTAAAGTTTTGTTCTGCTGCATTCACGTTGTTTTGAGGAATGTTTATTAGAAAATCCTCCCCTGAGTGTCACAAGCACGTCCTCCTAAACTCCCCCGATCAGTAACGATTTTCAGATTTCATACGTCATTTATCTGAGAATCTTCTGCTGTTTTAAGTCCTTAAATCATTGCCAAACTCGCTCTGAGCATTTCTGCCGTCTAAACACGTGAACTGCTACTGGGCGGAACGTTCTGTGTCTTAAAGTGCGAACGTAACTAAATTGTGTATAGCACTAGGCGCCATCTGCTGGCTGGATGCACTCAGTAAGTGTCATTGAACACAGCAGAGAAATTCTTTGATTTAGTCCATAATAAACTTTTTGTTTGTTTGTTTCGAAACATGAGATGGCAAATTTAAGGTCCTCAAGAGCATGTTTAAAAGCTAATAACAATGTGATAAATGCATAATATTTTTTTTCCTTTAAAGTAACACGTGTCAAAATCATAGGATATCCATAATCCAACATAATTGACCTTATTCTGCCCCGCCCACTTTTGCCGTTTTCTGCACTTCCGTCTGTAAACGCACTTCCGTTTGACGAGAACTCCATTAACGCTAATGACGAACGAGGGAAAAGTCTCGCCGCTAAAATGTTACATAAAGTAGATTGATTTGTGTAAAATGTTTAATGAACACGGGCAACAACAAGTCAACAACGCACCGGTTTCCTGGTCAGTCTGAAAATGGCTTTTTAGTCCGTGTAGAACTTATTTTCTGTTGAGCTCGTCTGCTCCGTGTAAACTAATACAACAGAAACAAGACGGCGGCGCGTACGGCAACTTCCGAAATAAGGTGAATAGGAAAAAATCTTTAGTTTAGAGATATCAATTTGAAACTTCTCCTGTATTTACTCACAGAAATGAAAGAAGAAAATATATTGCAATTTTTTCATCATACGTTTTCATATGTAAATAATAATAAAGACATTTTATGTGTAAAAAAGTGCCATAATTTCACTTGGGACATCCAAAGTGCAAAATGGATAGAGCCTGATTTCCATTTCTTGCGTCATTTTATTGGCATATTATTGAAATATACTATTTCACTTTTGTGGAATCCAAATCTTACTGGAAATTGGTGGAAAAAGCTCTGCGAGCTCAACAGAAAATAAGTTCTACACTGAACCATTTTCAGGCCGCCGAAACCAGTGCATTGCTGACTTGTTGTTGCACGTGTACATTTAACATTTTACACAAATCAATCTACTTTATATAATATTTTAGTGGAAAGGAAATGTTACCATAGTAAAGTAAGTAAAGGGATTATGACAAAGTTCATGAAGCGAATAACAAATTCCACGATGCTACAAAGTGCTGGGATTCATTACATCAAGTGAGGTTAACAAGAAGTTAAAAGCTGCTGATATCCTTGGCCTTATGATTGGCTGATCTTTTGTAACTCTAATGACTGAGTATGTATAGAAATAGCTTACATTTCATAAACCCATGCCTCCGGCTCAAAACACAGAGATACATGTTCTTCTAAGGGATGCATTGCGAGGACAGCGAATAACATTGTTTCTCTCTTTTCTTTTGCACAACATTTTCAGCATTCAATCAAGGATAATTTCGTACATCCCTCAATGTTGTCCCAGCGCATCCTCAGCGCACCAAAACAGAAACACTGCCTGTAGTGTTAAGTTGTTCGGGGACTAAACAAAGCAGCAAACATTAAAATTAATTCCAGTGCCTTTAGACTCATGTAAATCAAGTCTCATTCGAGCTCAAAGCCTCTATATTTTGTTTGCAGGAGAGAAAGACAGACAGCGTGGGTCAATATGCCTCACCACAGAGCTGTATATTTAGAAGTGGATGCTGAGTGCTGCGGGCCACTCAAGGCATCGGACCATATACCTCCATCAGAAAGAGGCAGTCACAGCACAGTCCAATGCCATTTGCGCACTGCGTAATGGTAGCTTTCCTTTGTCTCCTGCCCCTTTAACCCACTGAGACTCTGCTCGGGAAAAATTGCTCGATAGTTCAACCACTTGTACTCTTCTGTTACTCGCTCATACTGTACTTACACCGACTGGCCAAAGAAAGCACCTGATTTTACTTTTGATGAGCATTCTTGCAAGTAACTGATCCAAAGTAATACATTTCCAAGAAAAGGAACTTCCATTATGGCTGGAAGTACATGCTCAAGTGAATCATATGAAATCCAGTGCATCACAAGGAAATTAAAGATGCTTTTCCACCTCTTTTCAACACCTTTGTACATTTTTGCTTTATGGCTGCTCTTGTGGCTGGCACACTGAGCAGTTTTTGAAACTTTTTTTTAGCTCAAGGACAGACGTTAGGGACAAGGAGCTAGCTGATACTTTACTACTTAAAGTATCTATCTGTCTTGTTTTCAAACCTAATACATTTTGGTCAGATTCTTTCACGCTCACAGATAATAATCGTAATCACAATCACAAAACCACAATGGTGTTGTTGTTGTTGTGGAGGAGGAGCTGGACTCTCTGACGTGTCGGAAAGGAGAATGTTGTCCAAGATCATGACTATTCTGGACATTCCCTTCCAAGTGCTCTACATTGTGCTGGTCAGCTGCAAGAGTTCATTCAGCAACAGACTTTTACTGTCGCTGCTGTACTGAGAGACACAGGAAATCATTCTGTTGTCATCAAACTGCTGAACTTATAAACCACTGTGCCGTTGTCACTTCACTTTATTGTGCACTTGTTTAAAGTGTAAATGATGCTGATAATTTATAAGTTAAAGTAGAACTAAGTAACACTTTTACCTAATTAAACGTGTTTGTAAGTCTGTGTGGTGGTTGTAAATCTATTGCTGGGCCATTTAAAGCCCTCACCATCGCCCCCTGTTGTCTCTGCGCAGAAAACCAGCCTTGGACCTTTCCTGATGCCAACCCTAAGACAACTCTACTGAGAAACGTTGGCTCTCTTTTTATATTTGGTGACATGAAATGTTTTTGTATGTGATTATAGTTCCTTATTTCAATAAAAAGGAAGGGGGGAAAATGAAAAAAGGCTTTCGGCATCTTTCTACTGGTGGTGTATTTTCACAAGACACCTGCAGGCGGAGCTCTATCGCTGAAGTTATTTAGTTCTGCTTTAATTAAAAGTAAATTGTTTGTTCTTAATGTGGTTTAGTTAATAAGATACTTTAAAGGTTATGCTACAATGTAATTTTTGGTTAATACCTGAAATTTAGTTGATAAAACAGGTCTATTGTAGTCTTAGTCTTATTTTAATCTTATTTTCAACCTCTAATTTCTTCTGCTGGTTGGTTGCATGTCTGTGATAAAAAAGATTCTCCCCTCAGGGATGAATAAAAGTAATTCTGATTTTGATGACAGTATGCACTAGTGTCACGACTGTTCCATTCGGCACATTCCCAGCCGTCTTCCATCCCCATTCTACCAACCAGGCCAAACCCTGCTTTGCTTCCGATATCAAACGAGCTAATGTTTTAAAATAGTAAGGCAAAAGCTCGTTAAACCTGTTTCTGCGTAAAGTGCCTCCAATAAAACTTGTTAAAGCACATTCACTGACCCCTATAGCGCCTTTTCATTCGGCTGTATCCTGCGAGGGAATATCAGACTATAGGACGAAAAAGAGAAGGTAACAGCCGAAGCACCTGGACATTAATCTTTGTGGTTTGTTGTGGCTGTCCAGAATCATCCAGTTTCACAGAGCACCCCAGGAGAGCTCAAGCAACTCCAGCCAGCGCTCGCAGGCAAACTTTGACACGCGGAAAGAAAAATGCACCGCGCCTCCACTCCTCCTCCTTCTCCATAGAAACCAGTCTCACCAGCGCTAGCTCCTCTGCCAGCGCCTCTTCTATTTGTCGTCCGTCTATCCTTGAATCGTCAGCGTGCATGCTAAATTCCTTTTCTGTTCGGTCTCCAAGTGCCTATACAAAAGCCTCGTATCAAAGATCATATAGATTTTTTTTTTGTTTTTTTTTTTTTTAAGTCACCCCATCTCTTGTGTGCAGCTGTTGTTTTGCTATCTGGGGCTTTAGTGACTCTCTGAAGATGCATCCATCGCTGTCGGTTTGCTTCATCCATACCAATGACTGCCCTTTTATTTGATGTCAATGAGAATGCATGCTGGGAAGGGGAAAAAAAAAGTAGTAAAGACGGGAAACTAGGAGAAGAATCAATTGAGTTGAAATGGAACGACTTTCTCTTGGGGAACTCAAACATTGTGCTCATTGAGGAAGTGAATTGCTTTGGAGAGCGAAGGAGAAAGAGGGCACATATACGGAGGTTACATCAAAGGATATTAAACTCATACATCCATTACTTAGGGAATAAAACCCGGGAAAAGAATTGATGGTCTTCATTCAGTACAGCCCGCTTCCTGAAAAACTTCCTGACTTTATCGTCGGTGTGGGTCTTGTTTTAGAGCCGCGGCGCTTCAGCAAATTCATTTTAGTTAGTGTGACTTGGCAAACTTTTCTTATAAAATGTGGAGTATTGTGCGCCACCTCCATGCACCCGGTTCATTTGTTTCCCACACAAAGGCTTTTATTTAACACCACAATTGGAAATGCTTGCTCATATAAAACAGTGCTGGGAGACGTTTCGGCCGTGTTTATCTCAATTTGGACACCCAGAGGCAGAAAAGAGCAATGATTGATAAGGTATGGATTATAAAAGCTGAACAGATGCTAATCATTTATAAGTAAAATTAAAATATTTTTGAAGAATGATTTGTAGTTGAAGGCATAGTCTGAAAAACTTTCCTCCTACTTTAAACTTTGGCTTCACTGCAGAACATTAAGAAGACCACAAAGATGCAGAAGTAGAAAGAGTATTTCATTTAAAGTTGGACTATAACTGCTGTTTCCATTGCTTTACCTGGAATATTCCACAGTATGGCATTAAATGTACCTTTATTCAATTTATTGAATCACAAGAGTGTTTTTTATTGCTAAAAATGCCTTGAAAAAAATGCATTCTTACTTGGCTTGGTATCACCTGCTTGTCTCCATGGAGATAGAGAAGTGTAATGCCATACTGTGTTACATTCCAGTTGTAAACTAATTGTGTTATTATAAAGAATTTACATGAACCAAAGCAAAAAGGGGATGGTAAATGCATTCTGTCTCAAAAAATAAATAGATACATATATAATAAAAAAATCTGATAAGATAGTTCTGAGAGCTTTAGCTAATGCCACGTCCCTTTTTTGTCAATTAATCGAAACACAAAATGTTTTTATGTTTTTGTGGTCGAAAGGCGTCGGCATGTCCCCACTGCCACAATAAAGGACTTTTATTCTGGTCAGAGTGCCTCGGATCTTGTTTTCTTTTTTTGTATCCCTTCTGTACCGATCCTCGAAGAGCACCTGGCTACCACTACGCTGTATTGGACCCATCGATGGACTCGCCTTGTTCCTCTTTTTCACAGAATGTTTTTAGTTGACAGTTAGGCAATTTTAACGAACGTGATTATTTGTTTGATTTGTCGACTGGACAAACGGTTATTTCTAGTGTACATTGAGACAAAACTGTTATTTCTAGTGTACAGAAAGACTTTTAAAATACATTTTAACCAAATAAAGGTTGAAATATGGTGACTGAAGGCTTCTAGATTGAGAATATTTACACATAAAGTGAAATACTGATGAAAATAAGAAATAATTTACTGTTTTTTGACATTTTTATTTAATAATATCACTGTCTTTCTTATACAAAGGTATTTTTTATATGTGCATTAGAGTCAGTATAGTCCAGATAACTATTATCCTTATTAAATTAAGATATTTTTTTATGGTGTCAACTAGACACAATTAGTGCACCTTTAAGTTACCATTTGAGTACTATGAACGTTTTCTAAAGCAGACTTCTGGTATAGGGATTGAAGGAACAAAGATATTATTTAATCAGAAAAATATTTGTACATTCCAAACGTTAGTAGTAATTGGTAACAGTATAGGACTTTCTGTTGATTGACTGTTGACTTTCTGCCTTTCTGAATCCAATTTATCGGCTACAACACTATAGTTATGCAAATATTATCATTGTAGGGCAGAGGAAATACTATAAATCACTCCATGCTCCTTTCTTGCGAGACAAAATAAATTGCATACAAATCACTTTCCCTTAATTAGGCTGCCTTGGAAGATAAACCAAGACAAGCCAAATAACATTACTGCCATCAATTAGCATAGGTTCTCACTAATTAGCTTCAAATTAGCATCTAGATAATAATAGAAGTGCTGGGTTGATCTCAATTAAAAGCGATGCTACGTCGGTGCTAAATGTCATCTCCAGATCCTTTTGGATAATTAAGGCCGTGGGTGCAAAGGTTGGGCTAATAGAGACACGCGAGGCAGGCATCTTGAATTCCTAAGTGCCTGAACTGAAGTTATTCCCACGGACTCTTGTAGTGTTTGGTATTCCACGCAGGTGTCATACTTTGTAAAACTTTAAATGACTTACTGCCCGGCCATCTCTTGTAGAGCTCTGATACCTGCTGCACTGCATTGTTCTGGGACAATTGAGAGTCCTTCAGCCAGGCTCACCAGGACTGCAAAAAATCTCATTACCCACTAAAAGCTCTACATTGGCGACAAGATGATAAGCCGACTAAAATGGCCACTACACTAATGGAAAAAATCCACTTGGAAGAATAAAGCAGGCTATTACGATGGTTAACGGAAAACAGGTAAAAGCGATAGTGTGCCTTCTCAACCTTGGCTCTATCTTTTAGCGCACTGATATTGTACACTGTAAAATATCCAGCGTTGTAGCAATAACCCCAATGCATACTGATGGATAAAAACTCTGTCTACAAAGTGCATTTGTCAAAAAAGACAGGAGCAAAGTAATTTAATTTTGTATGTAAGAGTAAGATACAACGCAGGGATAACACCTGAAGCTTTAAAGGCAATTTTCCAGGCCATCAAGTGACCATCAACTCGGCACGTTACTCTGCCCCGAGAGCCCGAGCATCTGCCACAAATGTCTGCCGCAGCTGACTCATGACATCTTCAAGTGGAAAGAGTCAGTGTGTGATTCAAAGTGTAGGGTCCAGCATCTTATTCACGCCATAGAGGTGTTTCTACCTAAAAGTAAAATCTGCTTGGAGTAATGTGTTAAATTTGTCTTGAAATGTTGTTTGAATAACAACCTGACATGTAAAACCATAGGCAAAGATCTGAAAAATAGTGACATGTAAATGCAATTATTGTACCATTGTATTACTCATAACTTTTTAAAGGAGCAGTACCTGATATTTACTGTTTTGAAACATGAAAAACAGAACTAGTTTGTTTAGTCTTTACAGCAGTCACATGTTTGCTCACTTAACTAATGCAGTCCCAGCATCTTAAATATTCACCCCGATGAGTTTATAAGAACTTTTCACTTGTCTCTTCGGTCTGGGTAAAGCTAACAAACATTAGCATGCTAATGGCACACTTCCTTTAGCATTTATACTGAGTCAGGTTTTATTGATAATCATCTCAGTCAATTAGTTAGCATCTACAGTACCTCCCTGATTAGTTGTCAACAATTATTTCCATTGTGCTCAACTAGAACTTTTTAAATAACCGAATACTGTATTTGCATTGGTACAAATGCTGTACTGTTTATTCAGCACACGTGTAGCAGAACGTCCAGTCAATAAATGTCAGAACAACCCAATAAGCAGTCTTTTCACTTGTCTCTTCGGTCCGGGTAAAGTTAACAAACATTAGCATGCTAATGGCACACTTCCTGCTTCACCTAGAAGAAAAAAAATACTATAGATGAAGTGAAAGAGCCATGGTCTCATTTTCACCCGAATACATGTTTGTACAACAAATCTGTATAATTGGGGAAAAAAACATTTTACTTTTACTTAAAAAATCTGGCACACTAGTTCTGTTTTCCATGTTTTAAAACAGTAAAGTGCTGCACCTTTAAGGACATGTTCTTATTTGCATTAACAGTCAGCACTTCTGTATTGAATTATTTAATTATTGTGAACTTGCTTAAGACAAATTCTTCAATGCTGCGGTAAATCAGAACAAATGAAAGAACATCTAAAGACTGTAATAGCCGAAATTGGGGTTTCACTCATTCTACGTTGCTAAGGTTAACTTTAACTTTAACTTAGTCGTATCTGGTGTTTGTTCCGCCTGGCCGGAGCCCATCTGACCCAGTTCGCTTATTTAGATAAATGTCATCTATGTCATAAGTTAACCTTCCTCCTTGTTCTCATGTACTATGCTTTGACTATTACTGTATGTTGTGTCCTCATGATGTGTTATCTCTGAGTATAAAGCGCTTATACTCTGAATGTGTTGTACGCGTCGTGCAGGGAGAGATTACTCTGTAAAGGGACAGACGTTATTCACTCTGGTACCAGTGAATAAACAACTCATTGATCAGACTCATTCTCTCTGCATTTTTATTGTTCAACTTGTTTTAAAGAAATCCACAACTGCAATTCTCCCGTAACAAGACAAAAAAAATTATCTATCTATTAATTATTGAACGATAAGTCGATATAGTAAGTGGTGAGTAGTCGCCACAGAAAGGCCCCTATACCCAGCCCTGACCACTAAGCCATCAGATCGAGGTTGGTATTTATTAAAACATTTGACTGTTATATTTTGTCGGTGACGTTCTTCATCCTCAGCCCTCGATGTGCAGACACCACGACCTAATCTTTTGACACTTACTCTTGCTATGCTCGGCCGTGGTTTCCCACTAATTAACCTTCAGCGAGTGACTGTACTGATTTAATTATGCTCCACTACAGGGCGGCTCGCGTGACGGACGGCTGGGCACTACATGGCTGTGATGATTGACAGGTGAGGAACTGAATCGCTGCACCCATCTGACCTCGCAGACTGCCTGACATATTTGAAAAGATGGCCTTATCAGTGAGAGTGGAAGGACATTTAACTCCAATTGTTGGGATCTGTGTAGGCAGAGGCTAATGTCATGTCTTGTTGATTACTGTAAAAGTGCTGTTTAAAGTTGTTTGGTGGCCCGGACTGGACTGTAAACTAAAATCATAAACCCTTGAGTTCAATCAGTATTCACAAGTGCCAGAGCCAGGATTATGAAGTAAAAATAACATGCCACTTGATACGTCTAGACATTTGCTAAACTGTATGCGACTGGTGAAGCTGCGCACAATTTTGATCATAGTTTATATAAAGTAAATGAAAAGATAACCTCACAACGACGCTCATTTCCTTTAATGAAAATAGGGTTATGGTAAGTTGTCTCTATTTGTTTCCCAATAACAGGTAGATTTGGCCTTATATTTATCTTTAACACAAGAAAAACAGAGCGAGAGACACAATTTAGGAGATATTCGATACAAATAATGTTGAAGGTCGATATAAAATTCAAGAAAGAATCTCTATATCGGTGCAGTCTTTGGCACAAACAACTTTTAATGTCTGTGTGGCGACGACTGAATGAATAAATAAATAAATACATTTTGCATATAAGCAACTTGCACAAAGCAACAATGCCGTGCCATTCTATCGCTGTTGCTACTTCACTTCAAACCCTGCACATGTCTCAAAAACGGAGTGATTTGTTGATTAGATGTCACACTACTTGAATACACTGTACCTGCGGGAAATTGGATCGTTATTTGAAGGAGCCAAACTAAACATTCTTTCCTTCCCGTTGCTTCCATGAAACGAAATTCAAACGGACAACAGCAATAAAAATGCTAATCCTGGAGTTGGATTATCCTCCTTTATCTCCCCTATAATGTCCATTAGCGGCTCAATGAAGTATTTGTGTCCCCTTGCACCTAACTGGGATAAAAGTCCTCCCGAAGGTGTTCCTGTCGCCTCTGCTTGCGATCTCCTTCACATGCAGCTGCAGAAAGAAACGCTCATTGGTTTGATAGTCAGGCAAGATCCGTGCGTGTGCTGCATCCCTAGCCCTCGTCGAGCCCCAGCGAATATGCCCTGTCAGAGCCAATAACGTCCCTCGCAACACAAACAGACACTTTTGTATCTCCATTGCACCGCAAGGTTCTTTCCATTTGCCTCCTACTTGTATCCTCTCATTTCTGCTCTTACAGCAGGCCGTGCGGATCCGTGGCAAAGAGGGACGATCACTTTATATTGTTCATGATGGCGAACAATTTATTTGACTGTCACCCCAAAATACCTTTTGCTCTGTGGAAAAAGGCTAGGCGCTTGTATATTTGAAGTCTGGATTATTGACAGATTATCGTGAAAGATGACAAAATAATCTCTATTTCACATCAAGGGAGTATTGCTGCAACTGTCGGTCGTCTGTACTCTGGCATAATAATTGATGTGCAGAAAGAAATATTACCATGCCGTTTCTAAAGCTTTTCTAAATAGGAAACATTAAGTAATAAAAAAACTGAACAAAAAAACATTTAGTGCAGTTAATATCCTCCTGCCTGTTAGTGTCTTGTTGTGTCTCAGGGTAATTGCAAGTTAATCACAGGGCTTATGGCAAAAAGCAATTTAGAGTCCCCTAATGCCCAGGGTTCATTTATTGTGAATTAATGCTCTGTGGTTAAAGTCACAACACGTGCAAGAAGTCTATCTAATTCTCTATTTTTTGTTTGTTTTGTTTAAGCAATGCAAAGTAATAAAGAGAAGGGGTCCCAAGATACAGCCTTGTGGTGCACTGTTAAAACAGACAATTGTTAAAAGGTTAATGCTAGTGTCAGGTCCAGATGAATCGTATGGTCATTTAAGGAGTTTAAGTGTAGGGTTAATGGGTAAGATTTGGGAGAAGGTTAGATTTAGGTTAGGAAAATGAGTAAACATTTAACCAGAAATGACTAATTTATCGCCTACTAGCCTTATCTCTTCTTATGCTATAAAAAGCATAAAAAAAGCAAAAATATAACTAGTTGTGTAACAGAAGATAACTCGTTACCATGGCAACCAGATCACTTCCATCCCTCTGGACCCTACTAACTAACCTTCTTAAAAGGGAATTATAGTTTGCTGGTGGAGGCTGTGAAACATTCTACTCTCCTGGAGATTGAATAAAACCAAGTAATCTCCTTGAGACAAGCAGCAAACAAGGTACTTTTTGGTTAATAAAAACTTGTTTAACTGGATAAATGGAAGATCGATGAGTTTATATACTGTGGAACCCTCTTAGCGACGCAAAAGGAAACTCAGGTGACGGATGCTCAACTAGAATACCTGTCAACAGCCATTATAATACAAATAGATAATATATAACAATATTTATCCTGCACAAAAAAGTTCCATCTTACAGGTAAATAAATCTCAAAAGATTACAAACTTTAGAATTTATACTGAGTAGGGTTTTATTGATAATCATCCCAGTCAACTAGTTAGCATCTACAGTACCTCCCTGATTAGTTCTCAACAGTTATTTCCATTGTGCTCAACTAGAACTTTTTAAATAACCAAATTGACTGATACTGTATTTGCATTGGTACAAATGCTGTACTGTTTATTCAGCACACGTGTAGCAGAACGTCCAGTCAATAAATGTCAGAACAACCCAATAAGCAGTCGAGACAGCAGCAATTATCATTAAAGAGCAAGTGAAAGGTCAAATGCCAAGTTCAATTAGACAGCAGTGGATAAGTCATTTTACTGTTAAAATGTTCCCCTTTAACTTAGAAACACCAGATAATTACACAAACTACAAGGGCAGCTTTATTGTTAATCCATTATGTTAAAGTATTTTGGAAAAGTATAAAACAAAGTAAAGTAATCTAATGGAATAAGCCTTTTATTCAGGTCCATGTCTCTAAGCCCCTCGCCTAAGCCCACTTTAATTGGAGAGAAAGAAGCCCACTTAGCTGTGATTGGTGGAATTAGTCTTGCACCGCTTTAATCTAAAGACAGGCTACAGACACGTTTTAGATGCTTATTTACGAACATAAAATATGAAAAACATCATGTCTGGTGAAAAACTACACTAATTATAATACGGTTTTCAGATAGAAATGCGTTTGTCGCATATTGTGCCTAATTCAGTCGCTCAAAGTTTCATGCATTATTCATTCACTTCTCTTTCGGCTGGTAAATGTAAATTACATCTGAAGCCACCACTGCCCTGGACAGACAGATGAAAACATAGCTGCTCTCTTTGACCACTAGTTTTTTCTTTTTTTCTTTAAGTGACTCTGAATGGAGAGACTTGGACAGGAGCGCGGGTAAGTAGAATTAAACAAGAAATGACATAGGAACAAAATCACATTTCCACTTATGAGTTTGTGGTCAAAAGTCTAGCATACTTTTCCTCAAGCAATATATGGAGGTCTTTTATTTTTTCATGTGCAATTGGATGGTTATGGGTTTGAGATAATAGGTTCAATATATATAATAGATATAAAAGTTAAAGATAAATGCATTTCACTGTGCAATGAAAACATAACATTGTGGAACAAACAGTACAAAAGTAGTGTACTTCAGTAACATTTTAAGTACATTTTACAGTGGATACTTTTTACTTTTACTTCACTACATTTGAGAGCTAGAATCTGTACTTTCTACTGTATTTTTGAAGTGTTTATGATTTTAGATCTGACACATTTTGAGACATCTTGTCAAATGTCAGCTTTGAGCAAAAAACAAAACAAAAACAGGATAATCATGACCAGAAAATACCAATATTTAGGACACTTCTATATCAAGATCATAATTTGACGCTTTAATAATGAATTACTTTTCCTTTTTGCTCTTAAAGTGTTACTTAAGTCATGTTTTGCTCTTGTATCTGTACTTTTTCAGTGGATGCTTTTTACTTTTACTTGACTAAAGCAGTACTTTCAACTCTATTATATTTTCGAACTGGACTGAAAAGTAAAAGTACTTTTTTCTTATGGTTTTAGACCTGAGTCTAATTTCTAGCACGTTTATGAAGACATCTTGACTATAAATGACCAGAAAAACAGTTTCTGATGACCAATAATCAGAATTCTTTATCAAGATCACAATTTGATGCTTTAATAGTGAAATACTTTAATTTGATACTTTTACTTCATGTTTTGCTCCTGTATCTGTACTTTTACTTAAATACAAACAAAAAGGAGTACTTCTTCCACCACTGAACATAACCCAGAGACTTTTTAACTTCTTTTTGATGAGAGTATATATACATTTCTCATACTTCTTCCTGTCGCTCTCACATGTGATTGAATAGATCCGTCATTTGCCGCTGCCGATGACTTTCATTCTTATCACATCCCCATTGTTTACAAGTTTCATATTAAGTCTGCAATTACCCGCGATTATTGATGCACTTCTCGTGGGTTTAAGTAAACTCTGATTAACATTACAATGTCAGTGTTCTGGATGAATGCGGCGTCGACACTGATACAGACTCATTTTGTCATCTCTCGTCACGTCGCCGACTTCTCATATCACCCCAGCGATGTTTTCGTACCGAGAAATTAATTACATCTCCAAATGGGTTTACAAACACACAGCGAGACGGAAAAGGGTCTGTGTCATGCCGGCGACGCAGAGTCCCTTCAGGTTTGGACAGTGAGACATTGATAGTAATACATTTCAAATTCAATTTTCGGCTTTGGTTGTCTCCGAGAAATGATAAGGGGCAATGAAGAACATAAACACATAAATCACTGGGTAATGCTGGGCCACTTCTCTTTCAATGGGAAGTGCACAGACTGGGAAGACAAAGGAGTTTAGAAAAGCAGCGACAATAATAAATCATGTTTATTGATGGTGCATTTTGTTGTTGGTGCATCACAGAGTCAACATTCAACAACTTAATCCTTAATTTGACACTCTTGAGTGATTTGAAGTACTGAACGGTATTCAAAAAGTCACTAAAATTGAGTTAGAGACAATAATAGAAAATGCCAGCCGCTACTGAAAGGTGGAAAGTAACTAATCGTAAATACTGACGTAAAATTGTTTTTTGGAGTACTGTTTTGAATAGATTTTTTCACATGCACTTGTACTTGTAAAAGAGTATAATTCAACCATGTAATTGGAATGAGCTACTTTTGAAATTCTTGGAGTTATTAGTGTGGTATAAGCCGTAATCTTCCCAATCCCTGGCTGTCTTACCTCTGTCTTTGCTCTATACTTACAATCTCACATAAGAGCACTATATTGTCTGCTCTGATTGGCCAGAGCTCTGAAAATGTACCGATGATGGTTAAAAACAACTTCAATTCAAAGTAACCAAGTAACTAGTACTATTTAGTTTTAGTTACTTTAATTAGGGCCGAACGATTTTGGCAAAATATCCAATTGCGATTTTTCTGACAAGCTCATTTTCAATTATGTTTTAATTGTAGAACTCTGTTGAAAGTTAACATTTTAAATGCGTCCAGGAGCATCAACATCTGAGACAAGATTGAGAATTGAACAGCAAAACTTTCACTGAGGTTTAAACTATCAAGGGTTAGTAATAGAACTCTTTCTACCGCTGCAGCTTCTGCCACAAACACTACTTACTAGTCCTGTAATGTCAGTGGCTCAGTGGTTAGAGCAATCGTCGCCCAACGAGTGGCTCAGAGGCTCTGCTCCCACAGCTGCCCTGGAGGAGGAGACTGGTGGAAACAAGGCTGTCAATCTGCAACATCTGCCCCTCCCACATCCATCAGTCACTCACTAAAACACCTTCAAGCATGAATTATTGCGGCTCCACATTCACACTTTATAACAACGGTTACAGAACTCTAAAGGCTTCTTTCGGTTTGTTTATTTTTAGCTTTATTCTGCTTCAAAATTTGCATTACCATTAGCACTGACTCACAAACGCCTCCATTTATCAAAACAGAAGTGTCCGTCGGGGAAGTATTTATCTCATTTGTAAAGTCTTTAACGCGTTGTCAGCGACATCCACCTGCAGCCCACTGCTCACAAACCTCACAGAGAAAGAATTGGACAGGAAGTACCCAGCAGTATAATGAGCTAGCCAACTGAAATTCCGTGCACAGAGCCTATTTTATGAAAAATAAGTGAAATTCCTGTTACTACAGAACGTGCATTTCCTTGTTTTTTAAACCTCTGTTGTCTTTTTACTTTGTTTCTTGTATTGTAAAGCATCTTTGATCGTTCAAGAACAATATATAGTTTCATTTATTATTATTACTATTTCATATTTTTGTTATTATTTTATGTTTTATTTTACTTGCATGCCAATTTTATCATTTTATATTTGCATGCATTCTTTAATTGAATGTCTAATGTAATTTACCACCCAGAATGAGATAACGAAAGCACTTCAGAGTACACCGTGTTCCCATAAATGTAAATGTAGTGAAGTTAGCCGATCTTGTTGCTTGCTGAACCGAGCAGATGGCCAGATCCTTCTTTAGAGGTGCTTGGCCTGAGGTCTGTAATCCTGCTCTGTAAGTGATAAAGCCAATCCTCCATTATCTCTGATTCTCACTCTCCACAACATCAACAACAACACGAGGAGCAGGCCATTTCTACATTCTTCACACTGCTGTTATTACTGGCAAAATTCAATCTCACAGTCGACAGGGAGCTCTGTCTCTGGGCTGTGAGTGGCATGTAATAAGAACGGAAGAATTGAGGTGTCATGGCTGGAGAAGAGAAGAAATCCTTCATCACGATTGGAGTTGTGCTACGGAGGAGAGTCATCAACCACAATGTAATTATCAAGGTGCTGAGCGATTAAAGCGTAGATGACCTGGCTGAATTATTAACAAACACAAGTGAATCTCAAGAGAAGTGCAGCGGATTCTTCACTTTTCAGAAGTAGCCGAGAAAGATACTGTTACTTCAAAATAATATCACTCAAGTACAAAGAAATTTCTAAAGAAAGGGTTAAAAAAGTGCTGGGGGAAACGATTACTCAAGTAGAGGTGCATTTCCTCATACAAGCTCATGTTGTTTATGCAGTAGCACTTTACAAAAAAATAAACTGGATTTTCTTATTAATTTTATTTATAGGGTGTGGCTTCTCTGGCACAATAATGTTCTTTGGGATTAATAAAATGATATCTAATCAAAGCTAAGTGAGAATAAATGTCTGGGCATAATAAAACAAATAAATGACTGAAAAAATAAATCCCATCTAAAAGAGTGGGGAATGTCACGGTAGGAAAAAATTACCCAAACTTTTATCAGAATCAGAATCAGAATCTGTATATTGCCATTGTCAGTGAAATTCACAAACATAGGAACTTGCTTCGGCGTAGGTGCAACATAAAGCAAAGGATAAAATATAAAAAATATATAAAAAGGCATGCATAAAATTAAGAATAAAATAGACTAAGATAGACTAACACTATATACAGAATGTACAGTTGGCAGATGTGCAAATGAGTAGTGCAAATAGATTGTTCTTAAATAGTATTATTGTTAAAGTGACAGGTGTTACAAAGTGTTCATGAGTCCAACGGCAGAGGGAAAGAAACTGTTCTTGTGGCGGGAGGTTCTGGTCCGGATGGACCGTAGCCTCCTGCCCGAGGGGAGTGGCTCAAATAGTCCGTGTCCAGGGTGAGAAGGCTCAGCTGTGATCCGACCTGCTCGTCCCCGAGTCCTGGAGACGTACAGGTCCTGGACAGATGGAAGGCTGCAGCCGATCACCTTCTCAGCAGAGCGCACAATGCGCTGTAGTCTCTGTTTGTCCCTGGCTGTGGCTCCTGTACCACACGGTGATGGAGGAGGTGAGGATGGACTCAATGATGGCCGTGTAGAACTGCACCATCATCTGCGCCGGCAGCTTGGCTTTCCTCAGCTGCCACAGGAAGTACATCCTCTGCTGGGCCTTCTTGATGATGGAGCTGATGGTCGGCTCCCACTTGAGGTCCTGGGTGATGGTGGTGCCAAGGAAGCAGAAAGAGTCCACGGTGGTGATGGGAGAGTCTGTCAGGGCAAGGGGGGCAGGGGGGCTGAGACTTTCCTGAAGTCCACGATCATCTCCACTGTCTTCTGGGCGTTGAGCTCCAGGTTGTTGTCGCTGCACCAGGACACCAGCCGGTCCACCTCCCTCCTGTAGACAGACTCATCGCCGTCCGAGATGAGTCCGATGAGGGTGGTGTCGTCTGCAAACTTGATCAGTTTTACAGAGTCGTGGCTGGAGTTGCAGCAGTTGGTGTACAGGGAGAAGAGCAGAGGAGAAAGTACACAGCCCTGTGGAGTTCCTGTGTTGATAGTCCGAGTCTCTGAGACATTCTTCCCCAGCCGCACGCACTGCCTCCGGTCCGTCAGGAAGTCAGTGATCCACCTGCAGATGGAGTCAGGCACGTGGAGCTGAGAGAGCTTGTCCTGGAGCAGAGCAGGGATGATGGTGTTGAATGCAGAGCTGAAGTCCACAAACAGGACCCTGGCATAGGTTCCCGGGGAGTCCAGCTGCAGGATGAAGTGGAGGGCCAGGTTGATGGCGTCGTCTACAGATCTGTTGGCTCTGTAGGCGAACTGCAGTGGGTCCAGGGCGGAGGAGGTGAAGGACTTGAGATGGGGCAGGACCAGGCGCTCAAAGGACTTCATGACGACAGGCGTCAGCGCCACAGGCCTGAAGTCATTAAGTCCAGTGATCCGGGGCTTCTTGGGGACAGGGACGATGATGGACGACTTGAAGCAGGCTGGGACATGGCATGACTCCAGGGAGGTGTTAAAAATGTCTGTGAAGACAGGAGTCAGCTCGTCCGCACAGTGTCTCAGGGTGGCGGGGGAGACACCGTCTGGTCCAGCAGCTTTCCGGGGGTTGGGGTTATAAAGTATATGAGCAATATTTCCATAATATAGTTGACCATTGATGTGAAATTATAAAATATTTGGTCTTCTAGTTAGAAGGTTAGAATAAGTATCAGTACAAATAATTGTTACAGCACTTCAAAAATTCATTTGTAATAGTCATGTGAAACAATAACGAGTTTAAGTTTAGACTGAAGAACCTGTTTGTGTTATTATCGAACTGAACTTGCAGATATTTAATGAACATCTGAATGAAAGGAGTGTGTGTGATGGGATTGTCCAGGTGTTTCTTTTACCGCGGATGCACAACACATTTTGTTGTGCACGTACAATGACAATAAAGGTGAATGGAATTCATTAAAATGTAACAATAAGTTATGTATAATTCAAAGAATTTGATTATAGCCAAATGGTTGCCCCACAGGGCTTCACAAAAATTGCTGATTAGCCAACAGGAAACAAGAAACCATTACAAGACAAGCTGAAAAGTAAATAAAAGTAAAAAACAAAAAAGTTAATTAAAAAAAGTTAATAAAACTGCTAAACACATTACTGGCATTTCTTCAGTATTTTTATAATAATATGTACAGCTTGTCTTTCATTTGTAAGTAGCCAAAACCAACTTGAATATTTAAAAACTACAAACTCTGAATAACGTTTAATATTTTATAGAAACTGCATCATTATTGTTTAAAGCATGTGTGTTGTTACTGGTCGTACCCTTCTCTGGAACAATCCACACACAGTTCCCTAATGACAAGCATGACCTGTGTCATCACTGGAGTGTTACTCAGGCTTAACCTAATCTAATAAACGCCGTCATTCAGATATATGCACTCTATATTATTGAACTGAGCAGGGAGCGTCAAGTCAGTGAAGTGATCTCTCCAAACGACAGGGGCTGGTGAAAGCGCCGCCGTGGTTTCATTCTTGGACTTGCACCAATAATGCGGCTGCACAATGGAGACTCAGAAGGCAGTAAGGCACCATGTCAAATTCTCTTTTAATCTAATTGTGCTGTGTGGCATCCAGCACTAAAGTGATCGTGTTGGAACATTTGGGCTTTTAAATATGCCGACATCAAGAGTTGGATGAAGTGCAGGAAATCAGTGCAAATCAAAATTAGACAAGTCAAGTATTTTTATTTGTCCCACAGGAAATGTCCAGGCTTCGGCTACAGATGGTTCGATATGGGTTCTTTTAAGCCGATACCGATGTCCAATATTTGTCTTATTGCTGTGATATTTGCCAGTATTTAGATTTTAAAACCCATTGCAAGGTCCACAAATCTGTTATACGCTGAAATCAAGTTCATAAATGAACTTTTCACTTATAAATATAATATCAATCAATCAATCAATCACATTTATTTATATAGCACATTTAAAAAACAACCATGGTTGACCAAAGTGCTTCACAGTTTCAGAAACACAAATACACATATAAACAGTAAAAAATGTTGCATTAATGTTCGAATAAAACCATGGTATCTGCTCAAGCAGTGTTAAAAGCAAGTGTAAAAAAGTGTGTTTTAAGTAATGTTTTGAAATGCTCAATAGATTGTACAGCTCTAATGTGGAGAGGGAGATTATTCCACAGTTTTGGAGCTGCAACTGAGAATGCCCGGTCCCCCCTGCTCACAAGCCTGGAGCGAGGCACTTCCAGCAGCCGCTGGTCGGCAGACCTCAGGGCTCTGGCAGGTGCATGAGGATGGAGCAGCTCAGACAAGTACAATGGGGCAGTGCCATTCAGACATTTAAACACAATTATCAAAACCTTAAAATGAATTCTATAATGGACTGGGAGCCAATGAAGAGCGGCTAGGACAGGGTGCTGGTACTTTTTGGTCCCTGTCAGCAATCGGGCAGCTGAATTTTGCACCCCCTGAAGACGGCGAAGAGAAGACTGATCCAACCCTAATAACAACTAATAACAGAATTTATTTATCTGGGATATAAAATAATTTGTTGCATGATTGTGTAAACATACGACTGTATACATTCACTTTTTTGAGCCTTAATAAAACAAGAACAAAGATTCATAGTGGACAAGTAGTTTATTAAGGATGATTCAGGCTTAGCAACAACTTAATTAATACCCTAACCCCTTAATTAGGGTTAGAAGTGGTTAGAAGTAGTGCCTATTTTGGGAACAATTTCAATGTTTACTCATTCGTTTGTTCAAAATAATATAAAATATTGGCATATTTCAGTCAGTGCCAATATTTGTGAATCGGTCAAGATATACCACCCATCCGTGAGCTTAAAATTTGGTGTACACTAATCTATGGTGGACAATTAAAATCCACTACACTTTTACTTCATTCGGAACTTATTTAAAGTATTTGTACTCTTGAACGACACACACAAAAAATAATTATGTAGTTGGAAATCCAATTTGGCACACTCCACAGATTTAATTCAGTTTGGAAAGACTCTGCAGAAACAGTCTTTGTATAGACAATTTAAAATGGCCCCAGATAAAAAATTAAAAAAAACAGGATAAACTAGTATCAATATCAATTCAACATGTATTTTCCCATTTTGTAGTAACAACACATAAAAAATGCGTTACAAGGTACTCTTCACCCTCTGGACCTACTTGAGTCAATGCCATATCGATAACTACTTGAGATCATTGATCACTCACGGCGGGGCCACCTACACTCACATTACCAGGTGCCCATTACCCCCAGTATGAAATATAACCACCCAAAGTGTTATTGACGCGGCGGGCTAACAATGAGGGATTTCTCTGACGAGCTTTGAGACCAATAAAAACAGAAAGTCACCATACGGACCTTTTGCCATCACTACGTGCCCAATTGAACGCTCCTCCCGATCTGTGCCCTAATCCGTTCAAATAAAGCGTCGGAAATGGCATCAATTAGGGGCAGGTTGACAGAGGAGCGGGGGACTGCGGGCTCCACTGGGCTCGAACTCACAGTGTCAAAGTCTGTCATTACAAAGCGACAGACAACACTTCAATGGAGTCGCCATGGTCCGCTTTATCTCAGTACATCGGAGAAAAAGCAAAGGAATGAATGGGACTTTACTTTGACATTTCTTCTACCGTGCTACTTTTTTTTTCTTTTTTTTAATGTTTAGTGTCAGGCATAAATGCACACCATCACCAAAAGCCTATTATGATGCAAAAGTATCCTAACATCATACATAGGGCTGGACAATATTGAAAAAATCATCTATCAAGTATTTCGATAACAATATTCAGACGGTATTATGTCAATCAATAGAAATGTGTTATGACCAGTCTTTAAACATATTCATTGAGATTCAATCATCAGACAAATGTAGAATTAATCACAAAAGTGCAGAAATATCACCTTCTAGTCTTATTTGAAAGTTTACAACACAACTGCACAATGCACCTTTTTTCACTGGCCTTTAACTCTGGGAAAACTTTTTTTTTTTTTGCTTTTTATAATGACTTGTGTCTTATTCATCATTGCTCTTTGTCTATTTGTGTACAGCACTTTGGTCAGCTGTAAAGTTTTAAAGTGTTTTATAAAAAAGTTTAATTATTATTAAAGCTCTTTCTGTAGCATTTTGTACTGTAAATTATATACTTGATATTCAAATTTTGCATATCTTCAATACTACATATACAATTTTATACATTTGGATATATTGGTCATCTCTGATCCTACTAAATGCAATAATAAAGATAATATTAATAGAAATGTGTTAGGGAAGGTGTTAGTAAATGTCTAAAAGCAGCAGAATAAGCAGCTGGTTAATTTATGCTGAAAAGTGTACTCTAAAAATAAAGTGTTGCTGGATATGTCATTGCAAATTGGCCTCTTAGTGTTTGTGTAATGTTTAAAATAGCCCAGATGTACTTCCCCACATTACCCACGACACTTATCCAGATTTAAAACAATATATATCCATGCCAGAATCAGTATAACTACTCATGATATTCTACATTATAGTGAACCCATTGCATTTTAACATATTTTTTTTCTTTATCATAGCACAACCTGCACAAAGTAAAGTTAACCACCAAAACAGTGAATATGTCAAATTCTTTCTCTAAACAAATAACACACTTGTAGAGCTATAACAAAATTATTCTCTATAATCCTACTAAAATGACTTGTGGCAAAATATCGATGCATCAGCCCACGATATCGATACTGTATCACAAAATTTAGTATCGCGATGTATCAATATTTCAATATTTGGCACTCCTAGATGAAAACTTTAGCAAAGGACGTGTTTGTGTCTCAATGCAAACACTAATTCTACTGTTGAGGCATAAGAACATTTACATTTTACATAAAAATTTAGTTAGTTGTTTATAATATAGTTTACATTTTAATTGAGCTCAGGCTAGAATGTCAAAAAACACCCGTTACCATGGAAATCTGCCCTGTTTGCAGCTGGTGTGTTAAACGTACGATGCAAAAAAGTGAACAAAAAATCCATGAAAGAAACTGATAAACTGCTGGTTCTCTCCTGGTAAATACATTTATCAGTACATAGTGCTAAATGAACTCGTATAAACAAGTTGGCTAAATGGAATTTCCCCATTGTGGGACAAATAAAGGATCTCTTATCTTAATGCTAACTGTAAATAACAGATTATTTTAACTTTTTTTATTCTCTAACAAATGTTTACATGGTTTATGTGGTGGTTGATCACTTTTTGTGGTGATTATTATTGCTCTAACACGTCACACTTGATCTTGAATCTGAAGTGGGAGTCGCTCGACCGGCTCCCAGTTCACAAGTAGGATTTACCAGTTCGAGTGGCGTTCCAGGGCATTTTTTCAAGTCGGAGGTGGGAAATATCCCAGTTACCAGTTGCCTGGAGCTCAACATGAGAAAAAGTTAGCTTAGCCAACTGCTGCTGTGCACAGAGGGACTGCAACACTTCACAACAAAAACGTAATCCAACTCCTGTTAATATTTCTTCTTGTAAAATATTCAAATAAAAAACTCAAACAGGCACAAGGTTTTTCTTTTTTTTTTTTTTCGTACAAACCTACTCAACCCATTTGATTACTTTTTGCTTGGCGGTAAGCTGTGCTAAACAAGCCCATTCTTAAAAACATACTGTTCCTCTTTTACTTTCATTTAGGAGACAAAATGAAATATATTCCGTCCTCGTTCCTCAACCTTCATCTCCAAAGCAACAGCAGCTGTGCTATTTCACGCCGGCATAAATTGTCTGCGGATGTCAAGAAAAAGAAAGCGCACTGTACGGCTGATGCCCAATGTGTTTATGTATTGATATCCTTTGAGGGCGGATGGCGGACATATTTCTATACACTCTTGACATGTGAAAAAATCTCACTGGCACTATTTGAAAGGCAGCGTGCTTTAAATCAGTCATTCCCTGCTGAAGCGAAACCCATTTTTTGAAGTCGTCAGTGAGGATTTATCGTTTGATGTATTTCCAAATTCATATCCGTTTCTCTGATTGACAAGCAGAATATATGCAACAAAAGCACATTGTGTTTCAACTTGTAATTTAGACGCCATAACGCCATCAATAGTTGGAAACAAAGACTGCGTGGAGATGAAAACCAATATCTGATCTACGAGCACTCTTTTAATTAAACACGAGGCATCAGAAATACAGTGAAGAGCTTTTGTGATGACTTTAAAAAGGCGTTTTTGCACCGCAGTGAGTACTTTCTGATCACACACGCTCCTTTTGAGGCTAATACAAAAGTTACATACAAATGTGTCACTCCGAGCTCGGCGAAAATTATTTATTGGACTCGGTTTGTTATGAGATTACAACTTTTTTATTCGCTTTTGTTCAACTTTTAATTGTGAGTGGGACCTAGATGCATTCATTAAAAAAAAAAAAGTTCATCTTCTCTTTTAAATTGCATGAGAGAAGAAGAAAATGAGTGACCCAAGAAAACAGCCAAACTTCTGCTTTGTATCGCTAGTAATTAGGGTTGAATATGCTGTATAGTTTTTGACAAAAGCTGCAATTAACGATTATTGCAGTAGATATTAGATCATTTTTATTGTACATTGTGACTTTTTAAATAGATTTTTATCAAATGCAGTCTAAATATGGTGACTGAAAGCTTCTAGATAGAGACTGTTTATTCTTTTTTAGTTTAGTAATGCTTCTGCCTTTGTTATATAGTAAAAAGGTATTTTCATGAGTTTTGAGTCTATACAGTCCAGATAAATTAACAAAATATTATATTTTTCTCAATCAGTCAATTCTTTGTTCAAGCTCAATTTTTGATACAATATTTTCATATGTAGTAATAATAAATAATAAATTTTAACACAGACTAAGCTGAGACTAAATCAAGACTAAAGTTTTAGGCTGACAAAAAAAAAAAACATAAGTAAAATTAGCCTTTTCAACATTTTTTATTTTAAAAACAATTTCTGTCAGATGGAGAACGTTGGCCTTATTGCGATGTATTTCATTTGTTGAGATACTGATTATTGCATCAGACAATATTGCAAAATCATTTCTTTTGTGGAATATTGTGCAGCCCTATAGTTTGTAAGAACAAATACGCATTTTTTTGCATTTTCATTAGAATTTAAACATGTTCTTGAGTACCTTTTGTTTGGCATCTCATGTTATAGGACTATAGTGTAACATAACTTTGTTACAGCCTTGGCAGACGCCAAAGCAGTTTAGCTTTGTCTCCTTCTACTGGGTGCAGAGGGAATTACACATCTTTTAAATAAACATTGTTCGTAATGCTAGCCGCGTTGGACAGTCACACAGTTGAAGTGATCGTGATTTGACGGCAGAAATGCTCAGAACGAGTCTGACGGTGATTTATGGACTTAAAAACAGTGCTGAAGATTGTCGGAGCCACATCAAACATCGAGACAACAGTTGGAGGGGAGAGGATTTTCAAACCAGGATTCATCAAACTAGCATAAATGAAGCAAAATGCAACTCCAGGTATCTTTTTGATGATGAAACAAAGTTAGAATATTGTTTAATATTTGTCCTTTAAAAATATAAATACTTTTGGATTATCAGTAACAGTATACATTTGTACTTAAACTCCCTTCTCACGTAAACTCCTTTTTTGCGATGATAACGATTGATTATTATAATGCCATTCTATTCCAGGCAAACCAACTTCATTTCGATAGAAGGAGACACGCAGGTGGCAGACCCTTGACCAAAAGTTATATATAAAATAATGCACTTTTAAGTTTTGCTTCTAAAATCGCTGCAATCACAAAACAACTTAAAACACACAATAACCTCTTTCCCTTGTGAGAAATTGCCTTTCCGCTCGCTGTGCTTGTCTGTGGTTTAACAATTTAGTCCTTCTTTGTTGTTATTATTTTAGGGTGTCAAGCGTTTTCCAAAAGCACCTGCCCTTTCAGGAGAAGGAGCCGTGCTGCTGTACGTTATCCATGCAAAGCGCGGTGGCCATTGTGCAGCTGATAGAAAGTGCTTTGTGCTCGGAGGCACCTGGGACGCCGCATATGGAGTTTGTTTGTGAGTTGTGTTCTCCAGTACAAGTGCTGCTCGATTCCCCATTGACCATCCACAGTCATTTCTATGGTGCCATTGTTTTTCTTATTAACTCAAAGCGTCTCTGAGACTCAATATTTAAAAGTGGTTTCCATATTGTTGCTTAGATGTCTAAAGAATGCTGATTGCTTATTAAGGCGAGACACTGCAGGCAAAACTTTTCTGTCTTTTGTTTTTTGGTCAGTTTGATCTCTCAAGATATAGACTTTCATGTGGAAATAACTAACTTGTCCAATCTGCTCTTTAAAAATGTTTTATTCTTCCATTTAATCCATAGATTTCTCTGGGACATTGTAACTTCAAAGGCCGTTTTCTTAAAATGCATTTTTCTCCCCTCGGGACATAAGGATCATCACTTAAAGTAAACCACACACACCAAATTTTACAATTTTGGGCTCAACAAGATTTTAAGGAAACGTACTGAAGGAATTGTTGATTCTAAATTCTACAACTGATTCATTGAAGTTTAAAGTATTAAAAAAAAAAAAGGCGAAATTTGAATTTTTAAGACAATTTTCAGTCCAATCTAGTTTACTTAAAAACTAAATAAGAAATCCAAAATCCCTTCTGTAAATTTCTTTGTAACTAATATGTACAAAATTAACTAAGAAATGTAAACCTGGTTCTGTCAGTTTTTCAGTTTTGTATGTCCCAAATATGTGTATTTTTGGAAAGTTTTACACACAAAATTCCTTATCTTATCCTTATCCTTATCTTATTTCTACATGAAAACATGACATGATGAAAAACTTGAAATCTATTTTTTTCTTACATTCATGTGAGTAAACTCCAGGAGAAGTTTCAAATTGATAGCTTTAAATTGAAGATTTTTTCCTATTCACCTGCAGCGTCTCACCTTAAATGTAGTAATACAGGTATGTTCTGTATTCTTTTGTGTGGCTGAGATTGTCCTTGTCTGTGAAAATGTTGGCATACACTTCCAAACTATAATACACAAAACTTAGGTCCTGGGGTAAATCTAGTCCCATGTGAATGTTCATCTCCATGATTATGTCTGTTATTAGTCTGTACATTGAGGTATATATTGATTCAAACAGACAATTCTCCGATCCAATTGTTGTTAAAAAAGTTTTTTTAAAAACCCCAAAACAAACCATGATTGAAACTCTTTGGGAATGTTTGAGTGATGTTGTTTTAAAGTTTGGCTCGAGAGGCGAAATCAGCATGAATGGATTACAAGAGAGAGGCTACTGTTGTGAAGAAATATGATCGAGAGTCTCGAGATCGAGACTATTTGAAGGCTTACCAAACAACAAAAACAGACATCCCTGGGTAAAACTAATCCCATGCAATTTGGGTCTAATTCAGGACTTGAGTATCGTCTTCATGTTTGTGTGTTTCTCTGTCTGTGGAAACTGTATAGCTCCAATGTTTCAAACATCATTTGGACAGTCCAGTTTCTCTTTTGAGGGGTCTAGACTGTGGAAGTCTCTGACAAAGACAGACTGACATCAACATGTTCAACACGACTGAAACTGTGGTTGAAGTCGGACTGGAGCTGCTCAGATAGTGTTTGAAATGTGCCTTGTCTCTGTCTTATGTAACTGTCTACTTTAGTGTAGAACTTTTAACAATCTTTTATGAATCCTTTGAAAGCCTCCTATGGGCAGGCACTGAAAATGAACAATTGTACTATAATACTTTGAACGATACATCTGGCTTAACGCAATATGATTACTATGTCCATATTAAGTAAATAAATAAATATATATGTATGAAGCTTAAAATAAGATAATCTAAAGTTTGTTTTGGCCAAGCCGCAAACTAAGTATATATTTTCTTTTTCTTTTTTTTTTTTTTGACCATTTCAGTTCCAGGTTATTGTCTAGTAATGTTTTCACACTTGTTGTCATTTGGTCCAAAATAGAGCCCACATAGATATGGACTAGGTTTGGTCCTGTTCTAGTCCTTTATTAGTCCTGTTCTACTCCAGGTTTAGTTTCTGGTTTTGTTCTGGTTTAGTCCTAGTTTTCTGGTGGTGTGAACGCACCCTAAGTTTGTCTCAACGCCCAACACATTTGTCAAAGTAGGCTATTATCTTTCTGGTCTATAACAAGAGACATTACTGGATGTCATGCTGATTTTAAAACGGAGCATTTGTGATGCCCTTTACTAAAATGAGAAAGACAAACCATGCTAATGGCACTGAAATAAATCCATTCTTCTTATAGCCTATTGTGAAAATATAGAACTGTGAATTTCTTGGTAACTATCAAATATTATTGAAAATCCAAGTGATGGTAGCCATGACAACAGCTTTAACAGATAAATACCCCATTACCAGCACATCTGCCTTTGTTCCTATAACGTGGACTGAATGACAGTTATTTTCAAGGATTGTGAAAGAGTTTTTGTTATGCAACCTGCTCTGTTTGAATGATGCAAACAGTTTTTCAAAAGTTTCAAAGACAATGCGGCTACTGGTGGTATTTGTGTTGAATGCATCATTATTGTACATTTAGTTAAAGGTGCACCTTTGTAAAGGTGTAACTTTTTTGGTTCCATGGAGATGTTATTATTTGACATGAATGTTCTACACTATGACATTAAATCTATCGTGGCACCAAATCACAAGTCAGATGTGTAAGAGTACATGTGTTTTTGAGCAGTAAAAATATCTGCAACTGAATACATGTAAGATTGAAATGTTTAATGCATGACTGAGGAACACTCAAAACACTAACATATCCCATAGAGACAAGCAGGTAACTGACCTTCCACCAGAGAAGTTACATTGTGCACTTTTAACTGTAAACTGCATTACTGGTCTAATTTCAATGATGAGGGAAAACAAGTGGAATATGTTTGCATTTAAGTCCCCTTTAAATTCTATTCTACTATTCTAATGTTTTTCTAATTATGACATAGTTTGGTGGGAGGGCTCATGTGAAGATTTATCATAGTTTTACATTAGTGGGGTTTCAGTTTGTGAAGAAAATTTGAAAAATAACAATTAAACAAAATTACAGGAAGTATAGAGCCAACTTCTAAAAGAGAATCCCTCTGTGACGTCATCAACAGGCGACATACCATTGAAAATACAAGGACACGTCACAGCAACAGCGACACATTTTTCGGATAGTTTTAACACTCATTCAACAAAATATAGGTGTAATCAGGTATAATTTATTGTGACTTCCTAAATATTGTGTAATGTATATAGGTTTTGGCCCTATAAATCTAAATAAATTACACAATAGTTAAACAATAATATCTTATAACACCTTGATTTTGTTGAATGAGTGTTTAAACTGTGTAAATTGTCTTTGAATTTTCCATGGCATGTCACTTTTTGATGACACAGGTAGAGGGATTTCATTTTAGAACTTACTACTACTTCCTGTAAGTTTTTCAAAATATCTTCACAAACTGCAACTTTACAAATGTATAACTATTACAAATATTTACCACAGATGCCCTTCCACCAAGTCATAATTACAACATCATGAGAACTCGTCACATAGACTTTAATCATCATCTTAAAATTATAAATACCCATAAAATCCATACAATTTTTAAACTATCAGAAATGTATTGTCATTTTATCGTTAATCTCAATTATTCCGGTCATGATAATCGTGTCGCATAAAATTTTCACAACCTATAGTAGTAGTCGTAGTGGTAGTCGAGTTCGCCTTCGTTTCCTCTTTAGATAATGTCAGGTTTTCGTCTCAAAGACACACTGGCATTAGGCCGCTTACAGACAATCTGATCAGTTAACCCTTGGGTCTCCAGGCCTTGACCCGGGCCCCTGGTAAATCCTGGCTGTGATCCCGAGTCGGTCCGCTGTTGCAGTGACGCGCCCTCTGAGTGACTTTTCTTGGGCTCTGTACTTGTCATGTGTATTGACAAGTGGATTAGAGATGGATTGTGTGTGTGATCCTCTTATGGGCCTGTTTTCTCATGCAGTCTGTAGCCACTGCACACAGAACAGTACAGCCAGCACCTCTCACCTCTACAAGTCATTGAGTCCAGGTCTGTGGTGGGAGAACGCATCCCTGGGGTCGTGCCACTGAGCAATGGTTCAGTAGTTTCTCTTTGGAAAATCTGTGCAAGAAAAAAGACGAAAAATAAGGTTAGAAGGGGTTATTGCAACTATAGAAAAATCAGATTGCACGACTGACCGACTGTACAGTAGCTCTGCTTTTGCCCACTGCTTTTTATAAACTCTTGTGTGTTTCATGCATCGATACAAGTCTTAAACCTTTCTACATTGTATAATCACTTTAACAATATGGTTTTTACAATTATTATTTAGATTTTTATTACAGTTCTGTTTGCTTGTTTTAAAGGTGCACTCAGGGGTTACTATTGCTATTGCTTTGCCCGGAATGTTCCACAGTATCTCATTAAACTCATCAAGCTTGCATTTATTCAGTTAAACATTTAAATAATAACTTCACCTAAATCACTCTTTGCACTGCTAGTTTGCATTATTGTTCTGATTTTGTTATATATATTGTATTTAACTTTTATTCTACACATATTTTATCTGTCATGCCATTATTTTCATTTCATTTCATTTTTATTTTAGCATAGTTTATACTTTTATACTATTATCATATAATTATACACTGCTATTTGATATCTGCCAAAGCAAGTTCCTAGTTTCTCATTTTTGTTCACTTACAATGGCCCAAAAATCTTTTGGATTCTGATTTATTCATTCATTCTTTGAGAAGAGACCCCTCTCCACAGATCTGACCTGTAATTTATGCCATTACTTGCTTTGCCTCCAAACTTTAAACAAGTCTGTGGAAATACATTTGCTGTTAATCCAGTTGGGTTTTTGTACTGACCCTGAACACTTCTGAAGTCAGCAACTGTTAAAACCAGCTTGAGTTCTCCAGCGTTTGGACTGAGCCCTAATTAGGGCCAATATAAAATAATGTTCAAAGAGTAACCTTCCTTTGGCATTGCAGTCCTCAAAATAAAACCCCGGCCCTGAAACGTCTTTGTTCCGGTGCGGTTTCTGTCGGAATTGGAGCCACCTCATTAACCTTATCTAACAAATACAAGCTAATGAAATCCTCTGCCTCGCTTTCCAGTCCTGCCAAACTTGGTTTTCCTAATTAATCAAACATCACTTCCCCCTATCATCGTAATGACTGGCTCTAAAGTGAATGAGAATGTGTGGTGCCGGCCCCCGAGGGAGCCTGGGCATGTCTTCATACACTTTCTCTGGAATTTAGAACAAAAAGCGCTGGGTACAAGAACATTCCTGCAATAAATAGAGGGCATAAAACATAAGATTCATTCTACCACATCGCACAGGTTTCTAAGTCATGCACACAGTCCTCTCTCTCCATACAAATGTAGGTTCACTCAGATAAGTGCAGCATCAGTATGCATATGACCCAGTCTCTAATGAAACAGCTCTGTGTTCTCCCTCTGTGATTCCACTGCATGACATGCTGCATCTGATGAAAGGCACCGGCAAAATTCAATCTCATACAATCAGTAATGGGAATCTGCAAAATGGTTTGATTTTCTGAAAATCAGTTACAATAGATAATGCATTTAAATTAGCTTGTAAAAGTGCTATTTGCATAGCAGTGAAAGGGGTGATAGTTTAAGTAGTCCAAGGCAGCTGCCTTTTTCCAAAGGCCCCGCATGACACAAAGGCAGCGGAACCCACAGAAAAGAGGACTTTGGGAGTCTTCAGCAGTATTCTTTTAATTACTCATCATAATGACTCCATTTAGTTGTTCAATGACCCATTTTAAGCCATAGAAGAGGCATGGGAAGCTCTCTGTCCTTGGCAGGGTCAGTCATGCAGCTGCCCCTGCTGCCATGCCTGCACCAACAGGGAGAACACTTTCCCCTGTTGGGCTTACACACGCAGCTCGCTCAGTCAAAACACTTCCACATACACATCCACACAGGCTGCACTCCTAACAAAGATTATAAATCAAATATGGAGCCAATCCAGGCAACATCACATACTTTATAAAAATGTATTTATTTTATTCATGTATGTGTCCAAGCAGTTGATTTTGTACTCATCGAAATACAAACAATCAGATGAAAGTATCCTTGCTTTGGTCGCTCTGCAGTGCGTGCTCCAGAGGCTCTGCAGACTTCACATCGCTCCAGAGGGCAAGTGTCTGCTGTGACTGCTGCTTGTTATGCTCAACATTATTGATTGTGGTTGGGCCCAGTGTATTTCATATTCACAGTAGAGAGTAGGGGAATGGGTGAGTGGGGGAGGGGCAAGGAGAATAGCTCAGGGGGAACCATATGCCGTACACGCTCTACTCAACGTGTCATGAACCATTGTCTTCTTGGAGATTTCCTAAGCTTAACACATCCTTACAACTCACTGGATCCTACTGTGAACTGTGTGCAGAACCCTGAACTGAACTTCAAGCACACGACTACTACTACTGCACTACAACTACTTTTACAAACATGAAACCTTGAACTTCTTTGTTTAGTGAAACTACCTAACGAGAGGAACACATTCCAGTTATTTCTCTAAAAGTATTAAGTTTAGGTCAGTTTAGTTAGTACATAGTAAGTGCTGCTTACTACTACTTCTACTTCTACTACTACTACTTCTACTACTGCTGCTGCTGTTACTACTACTACTACTACTACTACTTCTACTACTGCTTCTACTACAACTACTTCTATTACTGCTACTACTACTACTAGTAGTGCTTGCTTCTACTAATGCTACTATTACTTCTATTAATGCTACTAGTACTTCTACTTCTTCTGCTACTACTATTTCTACTACTGCTCCTAGTACTTGTGCTACTAGTACTTCTACTACTTCTACTGCTGCCACCATTACTACTATACAAACTTGAACCTTTTAACTTCTTCTTGTACTAATACTATCCAACCAAATATGATAAACATTTCAGTTACTTGGCTAAACGTGTTATGTTTGGCTGCTTACTAATACTTGTACAACTGCTTCTACTATTACTTTGATAACTTTGATAATATGTGTCTACTATATACTGACACTAATCCACATGTTTTCAAAAAAGGGCCATGATGACAAAAGAATACATATTTTTCCACAGTTACAATCCATTGCTTCGACTATAACTGCACCACGTACCACTGCTGGTGCCAGGTATGTTTTATTTCTTCACCACCATCTTAAATAAGACAAGCCACGGTGCACCAAAGTATTGTGCGAGGAAGCCGACCCCATGTGGCTCTCAAGCGGTGGGAAGTCCTGGCTCTGATCCAAAGACCAGACCTGGAGCGCGCAGAGGTTGGACATTGGCACCGCTTGGACTGATTCTGCCTCTGCTGCTGCTGACGTGCTCAAGACCGACACATATTCATATCAAGACAGCCCTGGTCCTCCGCTTGACGCAACTGATAAGAATTTAAATCAGCGCACCGCGACCTCCACACTCCAGGAAATGATGGCTATATTTAGTTTGGTGTATTGTACAGAGCAGGGTTGAGTTTTGCGTCTTACGATCTTCTTGTGGGCCAGAGGAAATAGAAAGGCAGGTATATTGTGTTGATTTGTCAGCCTTCTCCTCAGCTAAAAATACCTCTTTGAAACATTGGCTAGTTGCAATTTATAAAGCTCTTCCATGATTTTGAACCACACACCTTTGCCAGAGTATGTTCCTCATCATTCGTCAATGTTTCTTGCTGTTTTTTCTTTATCTCTCTCCTTCTTGAGAACGTAAAAGACATTTCCTTCACTGACCTGCATCAGCAAGTTGTAATCTATGAATCTTTTCAAATTCACACCGATTTGTCCTCGGAGATCGAAACTCGAACCTTGGAGAGACCTTCTTTTTTTTCTCTGTGTTCCATTTGTCAAGTTGGAAAATCAACGATCAGTGTTTCGCAGTTTGTGAACAATAATGACTCAAAACAACAATAATATAAATCTGGAAATTGCTCAGATCAGCCAAATCTGATTCATTTAAGTCAATTTATTAACCTGGACATTGTTATATCTTACTATAACTTATAATTTACAGTATCGTTTGAGCATCATTTGAGAGTGATGATGTTAGCAACCTTAGCTCATCAAGGGTTTCATTTATTAAGTTTGCGTAAGTACAAAAATGTTACGTAAGTGGTTAGGACAACTTTGCACATTTGGGCTTTTAGTGACGAGAACGAAGGCGATCTGTGCTCAGAGAGATTAGTTTTTGCAAGTTTGTGTTTCGTCTGTACGTTCACTTTTAGTAGGAATTCCCCGTAAAGTTTTATAAATGAGATCCCAGAGCATTTATAACCGCAGGGGGTCAGCGCAGGAGCAGGTTCACAGACAGGGGGTGCAACTAAAGGGAAAATAATACAAGGATTATCAATATTTCAAATGTCTGATGTTAAAGTTTATCGAAACGCAGTGTGCAGCCAGGTTGGATTTTCTAACACAAGGTTTTGAAAAGTTACCTGAGTTTCCAAGTGTGGGCTTCCAAGTGTGAATTTACAAGTCAGAATCCGGAAAATACCACCTCCGAGGACATTAGAAACGCAGCAATATTTTTCAAAGACACACATTCCTTTAAAAAAAAACAAGACTAGATGGATTGTATTCAAAACTCATACTGCGTAGTTGATTTTAAACGCAGTGTTTCAATTATCTGGTAATATTCCTTAACTGTGTCTTAACTTGATAAAGTAGCAACTTTTTCGAAATCTCCTCAAAGTTGAACAGCGCCCGCAGGCTGGTGGTTAAGCCCCAGCTCATCCCCCCCAAATCTTCATGGTAAGATCAGTTAGATTTCTCTGGATTGGACACATCTGTTGCATAGTGAAGTCTAGCTCGGCTCTGGTAAACGGTATGTGGTCTTCAAACAAATATTCAAACACCACAGAGACGTGCGTGGTTGTGTACGAAGGTTGTATTTTTAGCTGGATGCCTTTTCTTGTGCAAACCTCTGCCTAGAAATACAAATTTGACTTCCAAATTCAAGGTTACGAGCGCAAATGTGATCCCCTGACAGGATTGCCGTTTGTTTATGCCCACCTGTTTTGTCTCCTCATCCAAAATAAAATAGTGGTTAGTTTAATTTTAAGATTAAAGATAAATCAATCAAACAGTAATAATGTATAACTACTGCAGAAGACAGATGCCACACGTTAATTAATTGGCTTGAAAATGGATATAATGTCAGCATTTTCCATTATAGCCAAACTGCAGCTGTTATTCTTCTTTTTACAGAGGCCCCACCTGTAAGCTGGTGGGCCTCAGGTGTCCCCTGCAATGGTTCAGCCAGTAATTTAGAGAACATGTCTATAACAGTGGGTTGACCTTGGCTCTGCTCCAACAGCTCCAACCACTTCTCTCAGGGAAAAATAGAGAGGAAATATTAACCAGATTGATCAAAGTATTAAACAATGTTGCTTCCAAAAATAAAGTAGGAATTGTTGTGGTTTAATTGTATGCAGTGGAAGTTGGAAGGCATAGTGTGGCCGTATAAGCTGATATCAGTACAGTCTGCTACTATTACTGTGTGAGAATGAATGTGTAAGAGCAAAAAAAAAAAAAAAATCTTTCTTAAAGGCAGATAACGATTTAGATTTGATCACAATTAAACAGACTTTTATTGCCTAAGAACTAACTCGAGTCACTTCCTGCTCTTCAGAGTTCACGCTTCACTGTGATTGGTTGAATCCACCTGTCACTCACTCACATGACAGAGGGTAGCCCATAGGAGAAGTGGGTGAGAAAAAGTATGCTGCGTTAAATAGAGAATTTAATCACAATATGTCAAAGATTTGATTTTTAACACCTTTCATAGACCAGACCTATGTAAAAGTCTTCTTTTTGCCTTTACAAACTGAAATAAATCAATTGACAAACAAATAAATGCCATCTCTGCAACTACAATCCTCCCATGAGAAACAATGGTGCTACTGTTATTCTTACAAGTATTACACCGATACACCCAGAAAATAACGAAGATGCTACCAAGGCAGTGTTTTTTAACCTTTTTTGGTTCATGGCACATTTTTTGGTTGAAAAGATTCCACTATACTCACATACCCATTAAAAATAATACAAATCATTAGGAGAAGTGATGTATAGCGTAGCAAATATACTTCATGCCACTACATTTGGCAATGGTGACTGTTTTGCTTCCCTTTTTTTGGATTAGAAATTGGCTCAGGACACTCCACAAGGGTACATTATTCAATTACATCCATGTGTGAATCCATTCACTCAAATTGGATTTCAATTTTTTCAAGGCACATCTGGCAACACATCAAGGCACAGTGTTCTCTGGCACACTGGTTGAAAATCAGTGAACAATTGTCTCACTGCTACTAAACAAAAATACTGCTGCTCTTAATACAACAACTACTACTAGTACAAGTCTTTTGTCCTGAGGGCTGTTAGTTTCCTCGAACTACCCTGACCCGACCAAGTGAATACTCTTTTTAAAGTCCACGGCAGGTTAGACTACACATTTCAATATATTGTAGTGAACATGATAATATTTTAGATTTTACTAAACATTTTGCCTATTATTCCCCAGTGTGACAATTTTGGAGACATTTATAATGGTACGTGATGGTTGGAAATGGCCAGCAAATATGACATAGGCAGAGGTCATTCCACAACTGTTACCTAGCAACCATATTGTAAACAAGGGCCAAAACCCATTTAAATTGCACAACAGTCATGATTTTACAAATAATAATACCTGTTAAGAGCTTTATTTTGCGAAATGATTGTTTAAACTGTCAGAAATGAAGAGGGATTCAGTTTTAGAACTCCGCTCTACCTTCTGTAACGTTAAACTCTTATTTTTCAAACTTTTTAACAACCTATTTACCAACCTACCTACTTCTAACAGTGTTCTAAATTACAATGGTGCGACTCTTGAATTCTACCTGAATGAACCCAGATTAAAATTTGGGATAGGTTTGGGGGTAATGAACACATCATCTGTTATGCTCTCGCCTCATCGGGAGCTGCCAGTCAAGTACCAGCCTCTGTCACTTAGAGAGAGACAGCTGGGCAGGGGGGAGGAGGAGGGAGGAGGAGGGTGTGTGTTAAAGCATACAAATCACTGGACTGCACTGTGCGACTCCCTGAAGCCACTGCTCTGCTTGCTGGAGAGCTACACTGATGTGGAGAGTGAGTGTGATCGCAGATTTGTCATGAGCGCGCCGGGTGGCCAGGGATATTTATAAAAGCGCGGGCCAACTCTCTGTCAATGCACTTATTAACAACAGTCATTGGAGCGACTTTGAAATATGAATGTAGTGTGCGAGGTGCCACTCCCTCACACTCAGACTGAGGCTGGGCTGCAAAATAAAGCTTTACTGCTAATGTTTCAGAATTACACTATCAGAACATGTAACTACACTTATATTCTGTTTTATAGAAACTAGTTTAGGTTGTTTATGTCTATGAATAATCTGGAATAATCATCAGAACCATAATCAGAAAGATGTTTAGTTATAGGCATGTACATCACTATTGTAGTTTTGTATTTATTATCCCTTATAGGTTCTCGGATGTTACAGCACTGACAGACCATGTGGTTCCCAAACTTCTTTGTCAACTAAGCTTTGTCTCACACTCCGAGTACCCCTTAATTTGGGTAATAGGTAAATAAATCGGTTTACTGTAGTAGTATACTGTCAAATATTCAATTACATTTTATTATTTTGATATTGATGTGCTAAATCCTCCAAAACATTTGTATGGACGTAAAAAGAACATATGTCTCAATAGGCCTGTAAAGCTCACACAAAATAATCATAAAAGTGTAATGGTTAATAAAAGTTGACTTAAAGGGCCTGTACCGGGTTTATTTCATGTAATAAAGTCAAATCTGCCTCAGTGCAGATTGTAAAAGCATTCAGGTGAAAATGAGACTTTCTGTGGAGTTCAAGTGTGACTGTCCACCGCACAGTTCCACAAGTAAATGTTCCAGTAATTTTTCTCATAGGGATTCTGAAAAGAAAAAAAAAAAAAGATTAAATATTTGAAAATTTGCTTGGGGCTAATCAGCTGGTGAGTATCTGAAATAAAAATTCGAAAGTACTGTTGGAATACCCCTTGAGATGTGCCATATCATTTTCAACAGGGTCCAATTAAAAATTATTATTTAGAAACATGTGGCAAATTTAGATTTTGACATGATTTTTGGACTGAAAACAACTGTGTTATGGAGCTGGTTACCCTCCATCGTGCTATATTCATATATTAACTCTTAACAATAGAAATTTTGTAAAATTTTACAGCAAAAATTTCATTCCGGAACCACAGCGAACTTCGAAGTGGGCGGGGCTGTTGAGCACCATCATAGAGCATTTTATTCTCTTTTGTGAAAAAGCGGTGCATTTTTAGGATGCTCGAAATGCATTAGGTAAATAAGTCATACATGTGGACTGCTGTAAAGAGTTTACAATGAACTACTTCTGTTTTTCACATTTTCAGTGCTGGCAAAATCAGGTACAGCACCTTTAATGTACACTCTGCAAACTGTAGTTTTGTGTGAATTCAGCAAAAGCCAAAGAATATAAACACTTTTTATGTACACCTTGCCACTGAACATCAATACTGCATGAGTTTGGCTCTCGTGTTCGGGAGAGTATATGGGAAACTGGCAAGGCTATGGAGTACTAGGCTATATTTACCTCTGGCCTCTATAAATGCAAGGAGGATTGGTTTTGATTTTCTTTCAAACTAATTACCAATATAAATAGAATTTTACATTTGAGTGATTCAACACTGCCTGGAGGGAGTGACAGCAAAAGGCTCCCCAGCACTGCTTCCCTGTGGAGAATAACAGAAGCCAGATGCCCCCAGGAAGGTAGCACACATATCTCACAGACAAGAACCAATCCACTTAAGCATTCGGCCGTGTGCGCGCGTATGCTCACTGTAAACTTTGAAATTGCCTTTCTAAAAATAGATTTGCACCACTGTACCTTCAACTAATGCTATCTACGGCGAAAAACACATTTGGAGACAGAATGGGTTTCCTGATAGCCTTATAAAAGCCAGATACTGGCGCTACTCTTTTACTCATTCAATATTAACGCCGCCCAGCATGGTTTTTAGAGCACACATAATGACGGGGAATAACAGAGAGGCGCGACTACAAAACAAATAATGTACGCACGCTCTCGACATGATGCAAGGCGCCTAATGTGTGCATCTTTAGATCAAATGTGTTTTTTCGCTTAAAGACACGACATTCGGCTTTAACACACTTGTAAAACACACACAAATTCACAAATCCCAAAGAAGAACGTCTGTCCGGCTTGTTGTCTGTCCATTTTGGGGCAAAAAGACTGCTATTTTAGTTTTGTAGGAGAAATGTACGGCGTGCAAAGAACTTTAATCTTTGTCAAGGTGGTGAAAGTAACTTCTTTTTGTCAATTTGGGCAGAGAGTGTGCCCAGAAAATATACATTATCTTTTTAGCTGCAGTATTTCCCCCTTTGGTACACAATAAATCATAAAAAGGGTTATCTGAGGCGAGGCCCAAACCACAGCAGCAGTAAAGTACAGAACAATCAGCATAACTTCGGACTTGGCGAACATCGTAAAGTAGGTCCCGGAAACTTCTAGGTTTGTTCAACATAGTCATTATTTTCCCAATTAAAAATGCGAAAAATTGAGCGCTCAACAAGTCGTCATACTTCTAGGTTTTCCATTTATTTTGGGTCAATTGGAGAAGATAGTTTTCTTCTTTTAGTGTTTTCTGTGCCCTCTTAAGCGCTCCGTGTAGCTTAGCTGTAAATAATGTATGGCAATCTATGTAACTACTTTACATGGGTGAATTATTGGTATCAGTCTTAAATATACACGATGAATATTTTACAGCAGCTGATCAGTATCTCATGCAAGCAGTGATTATATTCAACTGCCTCAAGACTACAATATCTGCCTGCAATTACTCTGAATCTTCAATGTTGGCTTCTTTAAACGTATACATGCAAATTGCCTTGTTCTCATATTAATTGCCTTCAACGTTCAGTGTCGCTTTGCTTGTACGATCGTTTAACCTCCGTGGCCCCCGTGTTGACTCTTTCAGAAGGGCATTCATAACCTATTGTCGGCGGCCTTTGCGCTTTCACACTAGACCCCGGGGTAAAAGTAGCCGGGAACGCCGCTAAGTGCTTGGTTCTCGTATACTTTGCTTCGAGGCCAATTATAAATGTATTAAAATGAATAACGCCTCGAACTTGCAAGTGTCAAAAGCTTCACTATCATTCTTTAGCGTTGTGAATTACAGTAAAGACTCTTGTTCCACTGTCAAAGTCTGTTCTCTTGATTGATGCAGTTCGTAATTTGTTATTATTCAGAGTAATTGGGGTAGAATGAGGAAGATAGCGAGGTCGTTGCGTGATTTGACTGTCGTGAAAGCTTTTAGAGAGGGTTTCTAAAGGGTGGGAACAACAGTTACTAAAGCCGGTGTTAGCATGTGAGGCTATTTTGGGCTTTTTTCTTAACTGAGGAGGCTAATGCACGAGAGCTCTATTCAGGAAAAGAAAAGTCATCATGCTGCATTATGCACTTTCAATGTAAAAATGCATCAACATGTTCTGACCCGCCATAACATTGGGACCAACACTTCTCTTTTATTAGTGTTTAATGTCCCTGGAACTCTAGTCTCGTGTTCAGCCATTTACACAACAAGCTGATTCACTGTGGATTTGGTCAAAGACTCCACCGTATTCAAAGAGTTGCATTAGCCAAAACCTCGTTAAAAAGTAAAAGAAAATTGCAGACCGCCACATGCTGTCTTCATCTACTTGTAAATCACTCGCAAACATTTCAGAAAGAGCTGTGCAAGTTGCTATGATGCTTCGTAGAGAGAACTGATGGTTGTGCAAGGATAATACCCTTCTGTGTGAGAAAAGAAAATGTTCTAAAACTGTACTAGTGGCCAAAAAATTCATACATTGTACTGAATACTATAGGCAAAGGGTATGTGAGTGCCAAGAACAAGTTACATTGATTTAAATATCTATTTCCTCCTTTCATAGTTTGAAAACCTTTTTGAACCATGAGTGAAGCATATTTCAGAATGAACAATTAGCTCCCTATTCTTTCACTCAGACTCTGACAGAGAAACAACTACCAACTGGATAGGAATAATCCACCAGATACGGTAGTCCTGACCAATCCCAAAGAGGGGCTTTGAAGGATGGGTCAAATGCAGTGAACACATTACCTACAGTGAAGTGTACCTGAACCTTAAATGTATAGGCTCTACAGAGGCTACTAAAAAAGGCTACTGAATACATTTACTAACTCACAGTGTCATAATACCACAACTGATGTAAAAAATACAGCATTAAACTTTCCACTGGTTTACTATAGGTTATCTGAAATATATTGCGTGGTTCAGACGTGCTTGCTCCATAGTTTCATCAGTTATTTCAGCGATTGTCTGTTGCTTTGGTACACCACGACTCAGATTCACCCGAAGTGCACCTGTCATTTCACCATTGTTTCTTCCACAGACCCGATTTGATAGCAGCTGACCAATTCGGCAATCTTGAAAAACCCCAACAAAGAAGATCTAACCCTGTCAAATTCTTTGGCATCGTGTCAAACCAGCTTCTAACACATCGACTTTTAGGACAAAATGTTCACTTTTCTCCAACTTTATCCAAGCCACTCACAGGTGCCAAGACGGAAAGAGAAACAGTTCCTGCTTTGCCCGATCAGTTTATTTCATTCAGTTCATCTTTCGTTATGCGAGGTATTATGGATTCCTTTAACTCCCTTTTGTAAACCCTTTGTATGCTAATGAATGCAGCATGCTTTCTGTAATATTCCCATGACTGTAGCACCGACAGTATGGGGAGCCACAGTGCAATAATAAAACACAACCCCAGCAAGTTCCCCCTCTCTCCTCTCCATTTAATTCCAAATAAAGAAGCTGAGGCAGAACCGACTTAATTAAGACCTACAGCAAAGCAGAAATCTCACCAAGCGCCCCACCTTTAATTAGAAATGATCCGATCTGCGGTCCCATCATTAGTCTGCGCTACATACTGTGATTCAGAGTGTTCTGCGTGCCAAGGTGCACTTTTGAAGACAGGAAATAAGACCAAAGAAGGTGCGATGTTTTAGGATGATGACTGGGACGAAGATGTTGACAAGATGCAGGTTGAACATTCAAACAACATTTGCAAGAATGCAGGAGATGTAAAAACTGAGTCAATTAGGCAACAAAGCAAGAACACAACTTTCCCAGCATTGATATGAACAAAAGTGTGAATTGCTTATTTGCATCTGATGTCTAATAATACAGCAATGGGAAACTAGAATAAAAAACTCCCAACTTTTCATTATTATAATTTGTGTTAAGTTTAGCTAGTTAGTTAATTCTGTTGATCATTTTGTGACATATTTGAACTGAATGAATAAACATAAATGAACATTTTTACTGGCTAATAGGATTGTTAAGATTGTTTGTTAATCTATAATCAAAGCTATTTAGATCACAATATCATTAAGTTCATTCTTATTTGATTGTTTATGTTATGTCCCATTAATTTTATCATTCAGAAAGTTTAGGGCTGTTTGAACGGATGCAATTATCAAATCGTAAACTACGATGAAAATTTCCTCTACAAACAACAAAATCCTGTCTTCTTCTGCCTAACTGCTAACTCTGTTGTTATAAGAGCTGTACATGTTCTGAAATACAAAGTTTGTCAGTTTATATTTCAGTCTTTTAGATGATTAGATCAGTAAATCGAATGGTAATTCTTTGCAATCAGATGTTTTTCCCACATCGTTCAGCTCTACAACTAATGAAACATGTACATTAATAAACATATAAATACAATTTCATAAAACTTGTCACAAACTTGAGGAATGTTGATAAATAAGGTGATTTGGGGGTTTTGGTGATGATATGAATCATGAATCTGTGATGTTTGGTCTCACAGTAATCGTAACTTGATTGAAATTTGATAATGTGACATTCAGACTTACTAACTGTAGAAATGTTTAGTGTTTGAGAATCCAGATGGTGATGCAAAACATGGATTATTGATGTTATCGACCCACGTGTGGGGCTACAGGGGTCTCTATAAGTACCCTTGAAGGACAAAAGACATGAGCCCTCCATGAAGCAGAAGCTTGCCATTTAATTGTGGGGATCAGAGGAGAATTAGATGTATGAGAATATTGCCTTCTGCCGCATCTTCCCTGAGCACCAGCTTGGCCTCAGCGATTGTTTGCACAAGTTGTCAAGAAGACAGAGTGTTTGAAGAATCCCACCATTTAGGTTTATTACTATGCCTGAACTGTGCAGATTGAAATTTGGATGGGTGCAATACGTCAAAGAAAAACTCAAGCGTAAGATGGGCTCCAATCCCTGCATTTAGTGGTAGACAGTGCATGTCTGCTACATGATCGGACTTGAGAAATGGTTCTGGGTCAGGCTGGGTATGAATTGAACTTTCTGCATCATCCAACCAAAAGTAAAAAAAACAGAGGAGCCTTTGTGTCAGGTTACAAAAGAAGACATGGAGATGTTATTATTCTGCCTGGAATGTTCCACAGCCTGGCATTTAGCAACAATTCTGTGTTTATTCTATTGTTTTTATTGCAAATAATAAAAAAAAAAGCCTTGTGAGCAGGCTCGTAAAGCATTCCAGTAAAGCAATAAGAGCTCCAAGGAGATGAGCAGGTAAGCATATCTTACACCAGGAAATTATACCGCCACTTTATGGTACAAGATGAATACTGAATATATGAATATTTGTAGGAAAAGCAACATTGTACACAAAAAAACACAACATGAAGATGATTTATTGTTGCTTTAAACCTCTGTAAAAGAACATAATAACCTGCATTTATATGTTGCAATGAGATGTTTCATAGCACAACATAAAAACATGGCAAAATCTATTTGTTAGTGTCCAGTCTCACAAGCTAAGCAAGACAGGGCCTGGTTAGCACTGGGATGGGAGACCACAGTGAGGCGGCTGTGGCTCTAGTCATTATGTTTTTTGGCAAGACACTTCACCCACATCGCCTTGTTTGAATGACGTGTGTGAGCGAGCGAGTGATTGATGGTGGTCAAAGATTGGCAGCCTGTAAAGCAACTTAGAGCAGCTAGAAAAGTGCTATATGAGGCAAATACATTATTAACAGTATGAATATATAGAAATTATGATATTATAGATTTTATTGTGGCACATACAGCCAGTGGTGGAAAAAGTATGTATAGTTAATTCAACGGCTCCTTTTTGTGGGTAAGGATCTATGGTTTTCCTCATTCTTTTTGCTTTTTGGAGTGATCAAAAATAATAAAATAAAAGGATTGAAAAACTGAGTTGAATGGCCTTGCGATATTCGGTGCTTTTTACACTTTATGGAACAAGGCTGGTGCGACCAATGGGACCGTGTTAACACAGAAACGTGCTAAGTTACAAAGTGCTCGGGAGGCATGTCCACTCCCCTCCGCTCACCGCACTATACCTTTTAGTCCCATTCCACTTTGTTCATTATTTAAACCTATACCACCCCATCCTCCTCCACGTCCATGCCCATTCATACATTCACCGCTGCTAAACGTCGGAAATCAATTTGGCTCCAGACTGTCCATTAGTTCAGTCATCATGAATATATAGCCGGGCGGACTTCACTGTGTCTTCGCACCGGCGTGAGAGGGAAAATCAGCGCTGGCCACGATGCCTCAATTTCCAGGTGAGAGGCTTTTATCCACGCTCTCTCACTGCAGCTGGCCCACTCAATAAATCACAGTGTAGCTCTCAGCCTCTATTCTCACAGATGCTCGTGCTGGACGGAGAGGCCGCTGCATTCTTTCTGGACATGAGTCAGCATGTTCCAGGTTAAAGATGTAGGCTATTGTGCAATATTTTATAAAAGCAATTCTTAAGTTATGGCAGGAGTGAATGGAAGGGTCTGGTCAAGTCTGCAGCAAAGGCATGTGCTGTATAGATTGGGCTCCACTGTAAGTTTTCTGGTCTGACACTCTCTGGTTGTTATCGCTTTGCCAAGAATGTCTCATAGTATTCACCTTATTCTGCCTCCTTTTGCCTCAGATACGCACTTCTGTTGTAAACGCACTTCCGTTTGACGACAGCTCAGTGAAAGCTAATGGCGAATGAGGGAAAAGTCTTGCCGCTAAAATGTTACATAAAGTAGGTTGATTTGTGTAAAATGTTTAATGAACACGAGCAACAACAAGTCAACAACGCACCGATTTCCTGGGCGGCTTGCAAGAGACTTTTAAGTCCATGTAGAACTTATTTTCTGTTGAGCTCGTCTGCCCCGTGTAAACTAATACAACGGAAACAAGATGGCGACGCCCACGACAAACTTCTGGAATAAGGTGAATAGCATTGAACTTATTTCCACAGAGACAAGACCATGAGCAACAAAAACAGAAGTAATTAAATAAACGCTAGATACTTGTGTAATGCTGTTCTGTTAAACATTACATTTTAAGCACCAACATCTCCGAAGGCACCAGAAAAATTACACAATGTAGCTTTAATGTAGGTCTCACATGATCAGGATGGTAGAAAAAAATAAAAACTTACCAGACTTTGTTGACACTTGATATTTTATTTATATAAAGTTGAAATCAATACTGCAAAGTGTTGGAGGCTGGAAGCCCGGAAAGTTACACTCACATTCAATTACACTTGTGTTTTTTTGAATGTTTCCATGCACTTGAACTAAAATGTGACCAAACTGGACTAAACCAAGATCATGGACAGGACTAAATCAAGACTGGTTTGAAGTCTCACAAGATGGACACAGAAAGATTACACCTGCATGAGACTGCAGACTTTACAAAGAAAAATCACGCGTCAAATCATCCAAAATATTGAACTCCAGCCCTGCAGAGTCTCTTGTGGCCTGCGTTCTGATACCATTAAATAAATGTGAATAATTCATGCGCTGTTCTTAAGCCAGTATTCAGAGCTCTCAACATTAAGTAATAGAGCCAACTTTAATACGGTGAAATAATCCATATTTCTGTCTGCAGTTTTAAAACTTTTTTCTAAGTGAATGCAATACTACACACAGTAAGCAAACAGCTCCTTGTTGATTTAGTGCTATACCTTCAGTAAGTGACAGTGCATTCCCTGGACTCTACAAATGCATCGAATCAGCAGCTAGCCCGGGCTAACTAGAAAAAATGTACCTGTGAAATAATACAGGGATCTAGAGCTGCATGCATTCACAGTATGTATGACATTATTTGTGGGCATTATCTTGAGTTATAGCTGTGTCCAAAAGGTGCACTATGTAACTTTCCTGGTGGGGGGTCCTCCGTGTGTTTGTCTCCATGGAGATGTAATTGTTTTGCCTGGAACGTTTTATAGCCTATATCCAGCATTCATTTCATCATGGGTATTGTTATTGCTCAGTGAAAAATCTCACATTCTTACAATAAGCAATGTCATACTGTGAAATATTCAAGGCACAGTAATTAGATCACCATGGAGATACGCAGGCGGTATACCCTCCTCCAGAAAAGTTACATAGTGCACCTTTAACAATCACCCGTTGGATCAAAACTTCATTACAATAAAAGTCAACAAATATCAATGCCACACTACGCTGCTTTAATCATGTTATTTTGCGCTCCCAATTAGCGTGCCAAGAGTGATATCACAGCGGTGTAATTGGCTCTTTGGGATTAATTGAATAATTAAAAAGGGAAAATGAGTTGATCATCCATAATACAAAGAGTTGAAAGTAACATGAGAGACGTGCTTGTAATGGTATTGTTGTCTCTAAAAGGCTTGTCCACAGACCAGAGTTGTCTTACACAGATTAGATTACAGGCTCTGATGTAGTGATGGGAGCGCATCAACAGCTAAACTTATGACCTCGGGAAGCGGTTCTCAAGCTGTGGCGCAGGTACATCTGGTTAAGGATGTCAGGACTATTCAGTTAATCGACAATCGTCACAATATAATCGTAAAAAAATTATAATTGCGAGAATCGTAGGCAGCGACAATGAGTAATTTCTGTTCAATTTATGCTCCAGAAAAGTCAATGAAGTAATTACTTGGTCAGCTTTGGGTTAAACTTGTGAAAGAAAACAAATTAAGGATGTCATGGTTGTTTGGTCAATCGTGAATAATCGTAAAATCGTGATGTTTCTTGTCACAATAATCGCAGCACTAAAATTTGTTAACGTGACATCCTTATTTCTGGTAGCACGAGTTCAAATAATAAATGGGGAGTTAGCCTAATGCTATTTCCTCCTGTTCCTCCATCAGCACATAAACTGGGCTAAGTGTAGCAGGGCATCCTTCAGTGTCCCGTATTGATGGATTGAGCTTGAGTTGATTCATTAAGGTTTGAGTGGGGCTGCTAATGTACTTTGGACTCTGATGAAGCTAGTGCCAAACACAGCGGTGCACACAGTATTGAACCACAAAGTGTAACATCAAACAGAGGCAAATAATAAGCTCTTTATCAGAATAGGCTGACATTTTTAAATATGCAGAAATAACTGTCAATCGTTATCAGCCCTGAATTAACCTTGACAACAACAGCTACAACGACAACTAGTACTACTACTTATACAACTACCACTACTACTAATACTACAACTTCTACTAAAACAACAACACAACAAACTGCTACTACAAGTACTACATCTACAACAACAACTACTACTACTAAAACAAGTACTACTACTAGTAAAACTACCACAACAACTACTACTACTACTACTATGCACTTTGACTCCTACCACTTGAAATACTTAGACTATCCACTACATTTCAACATTATTCCACAGTTTCTGTTGTGTTTCTACTTATGCACTAAAACAAGGGCTGTAACTAACGATTGTTTTAGTAATCAACTCGTTAGAGCTTATATTTTTGCTTAGTCGACTCAAACAATTATTTTAGACTTGTCAAACAATTATTTTAGACTGAGAACTGTTGAAATATGATAACATTTGCAAATACATTTCCAAATAAAATTCGGCATGTGTTTTAGAGTCTGTACACTCCAGATAATGATTATCAAAACACAATTACGGTTATTTTAGTAGCCGCAATTAATTGTTGCAGCCCTAACTAATACAACAACTACTACTACTTCTATTTTCAATAAGCTCATTTTTCATTTCTCAAGGAGCTACTTTTCTGTCTTTCTTTTTTGTTTGCTACATATTGAATGAGTGACTCTATATGGCTGACCAGCACCAATTATCAAATTATATTAATCGTTTTGAACGTTTATAAGGTCAAGGCAAGTGGTTACAAAGCTTGTATTTGCTCATTTTTGCAGAGAATCATTATTAAATTAGTCATGCAGCATACAGCACATTATACCTTATTTGAATTTAATTTTCCCCAAAGTGCCGCAACCCATTTAGCACATCTCATAATATGCTGAATGCAGTTCTTTTTGTTAAATTGAAAATATCCAAAACTGTATTCAGATTAACTTTCAGCAAAGGTCATGCGTAACTTATCCATGCTATGTAACAGTATTTTAATTTGCAAGATTTATAGGGGTTATTATGTAATTCTGCGGCTAATTGTGGACATTGATAGACACAACCTTTCTGTTTTCCACATTAAAGTATAGTCCAATAACTTTCCTGATCAATTAGCTGAGTGTATAGCTGGTATCTTTGACGCAGAGGGTCTGGTATATGTAATGGAGGCATCTATAATTCTTGATCATCGTCATCTAAGTTGTTATCTCAAGGCTATGAATGCGCACACAGAGGTTAATTTCTCATCACTAATGCTGAAACACGCTGGCTGACCAAGTGGCTATTTCTCTTTTGCATTTTCCTCCTGAGAGACGAGGAAACACAATTGAGCCATTATAATGCAGAGCTAGGGTGGATTATTAAATGTTGATAGCTCCAGTAACTCAGGTTTGTGGGCCAGCGGATGCAAAGATACTCACAGATTATTTGTTGGAATTTAATGTTCAAGACTTTGCTGACTATGAAAGTCAAATGTAAAGAGTTCATTTAAAAAAAAAATACAACTACTACTGCAAGATATGGTCGAAGTTTGCAAAGGTTGAGTGTGCTATTATGGGACTAAATAGTCATATTTATTTATAGCGTTTTTCTAGCTCCACTACATTCAACGAACCATTGCAGTGTCCACCGAAATGACACAAAAACAGTGCAATGCACAAACGGCAGAGCTTCGGGTCAATGGGGTTTACCAATAGAATAACCTTACATACAAGTAGCCCCAATACAACAAACCTTCGTATTACTCTGTAATAACTACATCTTGATTAGCTTTAAAGCTGTGGAACTCAACTTTTGTTTTGTAAATGAGTAGATTTATTTTTTTCTACCCAAGAGTATCTAATAATAGAAGCATTAAGCACTACGCACTGTCTGCATCTAATAATAAGGTAGTTTATGTCAACCCGGAGGTAAGAGCTAAAAGCAGTGTTCTGATTGGTTGCGTTTGGGTGGTCAACCTCAGTTTCACTTTGCCGCCTGAAAAAGCTGTTTCAAACCTGTGCATGAAAATTTATGCATGTGTTAACAATGCGCCATGGGTGGGAGCTAGAGACGAGTTATACAGACTTAAAAAACTATTTCCGGTTTTGTGACGTAAAAATCAGCTACCCCGGCTTTAATAAAGCATAAACAAAGATAATTGAGATGAACAAACAGTTTATCAGGGCCACAATAGAAAATGCTTTGTCTCTGAGTACTACCAGATCTAAACCAGGTCTAAAACAGGACAGTACCACGTCTAGACTGAGTTTGAGAAACACTTAGTTGGGTTTGGGGGATTAATGAAATAGTTACTGAGCCTGAATCATTGATAAACAGGTTTGTTCATTATGAATTTAGTCTTTGGTCATGATTTATTAAGCAGTATTAACCAAACCTTTACTTAAGAGACATCTTATGCACTTAAACCATATCAAGTATTACTATAATTATGTTTCAGTCTATCTTACTAAAACGTCTGCACAATAATGTCTACTTTATTGTTATCAGGATGTGTTTCTCAAGCACAAGATCTGCTATTTGTTTACACCATTTTCAGTCCTGTTTTGCATTAACCTTTGACGACTCCTTATCGCTCTTAGGCTCATGTCCCAGTGATAATATAAATATGCATAGTGCTGCATCAGCAAGTGAACTCAGCCAACTCTAGAAGGATTTGATAAATATCAACTATAATATCAAAGCTTGAGAAATGACTGACACTGATAACTTAATGTGTCAACGGCAGATAACAAACTTCCGCGTGTATTTTTACTTCTCAAATGGAAAAAAAAAAACTTTAGTTATACTCCAGCCTAAAGGTGGCAGTCATGTATTTATGTTAGCATTACTATTTTGCAATATTCAGAAATTATTAGATAACTTTTAGTTCATATCAATGCCTGAGAACCTTTTGTAAACATCATGGAAGTTGTAGCTGTTTATTTGTAAATATATATCGCAAAATAGAGCCAGCAAGTTTCAATCTCTTCCAGGTCTCCATAATAATTAGCTTCTACTCTACTTTTTATGTTTGAAAGTCTTATTGCCATATGTGCAGTTCATAAAAGGTTGGATTTTTCACTATTGTGGCACTTGGAAACAAAGAAACAGATGGTAAGTTCAGAATGGAAAGAACTACAACAAATGAACACCTGTTTCAGTTTGAACCTGTCACTTTGTCAAATGGATTCCAATAGTATTCAGAGAAGACATAAGCGTCATATACAACACAAAAAATAGTCAATTTATTACTACAAACTCCACACCACATGATTTTACTGAGCACTGGCTGTGGACCTCTCGATCAAAAAGTCCCACTTATTGACGATTGAACCACCAACCCTTCAGTGAGAGGAAAAACGCTTAACCTACTCTGCCACTGTCACTGCAATATCTCCACTTGGGTCATTTTTAAGTGGTAGGGACAATATTGGTATCTGCAATAGTGGAGAACATTTCCTGATGCAAACCCGAAGACAACTCTCCTGAGAAATATTGGCTTTTTTGTGCGCTTTTTTATATTTGGCAACGTGAAATGTTTTTGTATGTGATTATACTTCCTTATGTCAATAAAAAGGCAGGAAAAAAAAGCTTTTGCGTGTTTTTACTGGCGGTGTATTTTCACAAGGGAGCTGCAGGGGGAGTTACTTAGTTGTGCCTCTAACCCTATTCTTGGTCAAATATTTGTTTATTATTCATTGAGTCTTTGTTCATGCTTTTTTAAGGCATGAATAAGTGTAGTTATTATATAGCGATAGCCAAACGGATATCCTATGTATGGTTCCTTTGATAATATGTTCCTATCTATAAACAAACCAAAACAACACTTTAATACTAGCATCTGATCACATTAATATTTTTGCATATTGTTGTTGTTAAACTGATTACATCCTCAGTAAGTAAACATAATGACAGGTTCAATATTTAAGTTATTTTTTCCTATGCACAGTTCGTTACACAATCATCAAAACAAAAAAACATTATAAGCCAGATGAACACCTTTTGTAATGCGAAACATTTTATAATCTTTACTGCAGATTCACTTATTCAGTCTAGGTGCTGCAGAATAAATTGAAGCAGCGATGTAAAGATAGGCTGGCGTCTGGATATCTAAAGTTTATTTACGTGGTACCTTGAGGCATGAACACAACGTAGTATTGTCCATTCAAGCCTGGCTATGCCTCCATTGTAAAAAGTACAATCCCGATGATGACGTAGGCCAGATAACGAGGACGGAGCCTGAGGTGTCTTTAGTACAGTGGGGAAATTTCCTTGTTATGTCGGCAAATACTGGTTTCTGGCCACAACTGCAAGACAAATTTGATATCGGACAACGTATCGGACGACTGCTAGATCCTGGTGAGGCACAGTTGTCTCAAATTAGCCCGTATGTATTTATTTTGATCTGAAAGAACACTGTTTGGGCCACAGTCTAGCGTCTGTTTTCTGGCTGTATTCCTGTGCTTGGTTCCTGCCTCCTAAATCTCCTCATGGCTGCTCAGACACGATCCATATAACCTGCTATTGACACATTCAGCCATCGTCCCTTTGGTTTCCTGCAGGCCGTGTGCCATAAACATGCAGTTGAACCTCAAATATTCAGCAAATCATTCTCATTTTACACAGGGTAATATAATGTGATGGTGCATGCAGTAAACGGGCGAATAAAGCCAACCAGCACCACTGTTCCTCTGCTGCGTGGATGCTGGCTTACTGGAGCAAAAGCAATTAGCAAAGAGGTCGTATAAAAATTGAGAATTTTGCAGTTTTAATGAAGCAAACTGGTTTGTTATATGGCAGAGAATGCGGGTGACATCACTGTATTGTTGAGATATAACAATAGAAAACAAAACAGGCAACCAAATTACAACAAAGCCTGACATTTATGTACAAAATGATTTTTCTAAACAAACATGCGGAGACTGAATTGAAAAACTGGCCAATTATAGCTACATTAACATATTTATTGTCATTGTCACAGGGTGTAGCATGATTGACTTAATCATAATATACAATTGCTTCTGGTAATCTGTTATTTACTCAAACTCATTACTCTGCAACGGAAAGGAAAACATAATACAGTTGTCTCTAAATTATTTCACTGATGCCTGACAAACCACTACGGTCATATAATTAATATAACATTACATTTGACATATTACAAGGCTTCAGCGTATAGAAAATAACTTGTAAATGTAGTTTGTGCAATATGGTTTAGGCATATGGCGTGTTTTGTTCTTATTACTTTCGTTATTTCTCACTTTTGTGTTAGCTGAAACAATATTTCACACCAGAAACACAATATTTTGGCTGTGTGAACTGGCTAGGACCACTGGGCGCAATTACATGCACCACTGCTACTTGTTTAGAGACAAACAAAATTACAGACAGAAAATATTTTCCTCAATAAGTTTATGTCTCTAGCACAAAATTGTTTTAAAGAAAAAAAAACAATAAGAGTAAGAAAAGTCCAGCTCATGTTACAATTATGAATCCATCTGCATTCGTCATATATAGAGCCAATACAACTGAATGAGTACAAAACTAAATCTTGATAAAAAGAAAAAAACAAAAACAAACTAAAAGCGTACAGCTCTTTACAGCCAAACAAACTATCCATAGTGTATTACAGACTTGTGTCAGTTTGCACAATGTAAACCTCTTAGTGTGGATTTGAGGGTGTTAATGCCCTGCTCTCACATTATTAAAGCGTGATGATAAATGAAACATCTCCCTGAATAGACCATTAGCAAACCTTATCTTTTCACAGCCAGCAGCAACTGCACAAACGCCGAGTCGTATTAGACACGACAAACACGCACATGTCGTTCCTTCTTCTTCCTTTTTTAGTATTGACTTGTTTTCATGACACCTTGGCTTTCAAAATCAACAATATGTTTACTTGATTTGATGTATGATATGACAAAAAAATAGATAGCTTGATATACTTGTCACTAGACGGATATTTTTTTCTTTCATCCTTTGCTTTTATATGTAAATTTAAACATATTTTTGTCTTGCAACCTAATATAACACATTTCTTTTGACATTGCTGTTTATATTTATGGATGCATTTCGGAAACGTCATCCCAAAATAAACAATTTGACAATGTTATCCTCAAACAGCATTTTGCCGCTTTCTAAATGTATTCCGTCCGCCACTTTCTTCCATTAGCGCTTGAAATAGCTTTGTATTTTCATCTTCTTTAAATCATTAAGCAGTTGTCACCTTGCACGAAATTACAAGGCCTTGCTATCTCAGCCGTGATAATTTATAATGGAAATAATTGTTACTTTGTGGGGGTTGCCAGGTTGTCTCTTGGCTGGAGCGGCCTGCATATGTGTCATTGGGCCCTGGCAGCGTAACAGCCCTCAGGGGCCCACACTGCACTCAGGACTTAGGCCACGGGAAAGAGGGAAGTAATGGATATAAAGTCAGGATTTACAACGGCAGCTTCAACTTCAAGGAAACGCTCTGGAGGTGGAGACACGCTGCTAAAAATGTGTGTCGGTACAGATTATCGCTCAGATTTGCTTAATTTAAACTGGTATGTCTCCATGGCGATGTTATTACTTTGCTAGTGGACAAGTCACGTTATAAAATGTTAATGCTGCGATAATCATAGACATAAATAAGCAGACGTGATGTTTGATGCTCATGTTGTTACTGATGCTGCTCAATGCTGCTTACACTGAACTTACTTTTAGTTTAGATAATAATTAGCATGGAAAACTGTCAATTGCGCTAAAGGATAACTGACTTTAAGATGACACCGGTGAGCTTCTTGTGAGCATCCAGTGACCAAAAACAACCTCTTTTACATGCTACTGGTGAGGAGACCTGATGAATGACATAAATATCGTGAAATATAAGTTTTATATACTTTAATAGGTGGATTGGCTTCACCATTCATTTGTTTGTGAAGGAACGTTGAATTTCAGCCTGTCTAAGCAACGGACAGAGATAGAGAATGTATATAGCGATTATCGGGAGAAGAAACACCATGATTTTATGATTATTCACAAATTCTGGCACTTTGACCAAACAACCGTGAGATCCTTTTACCATGACCAGCTTACTGACTACCATTCCTCACCAGCTTTACGAAATCAAACAGTAATGGTACTGGTACGTCAACAGCCAGATAAGAAAGTACCTTCCACATTTTACTTTTTCGGAAGTATAGAAATTGAACTGAAATGACTCATTGTTGCCTGTGATTTATTTGTTTATCTGATTACTTAAATGGATCCAATTACTCCAGGGATGATTTTGCACTCGCTTTGAGAATAGTGAATGGAATACAAATAAAATGTCAGTCCATAGTTGTACAGTGTTCGTAATTATCTTATGAAATGACCTGAGTAATCACAATTACAGATTAACTGATTAATCTTAACATTCCTATTTCCACAGTAACAACTTTTCCAGGCAGCTAAAAAGCAGATTACATGTAAATATTGTGTTTTTTTTTTTACTATTTCTTACTGGTAAACGGATAAGGTATTGGTTCTATGTTTCATTGTTCGATTTTCTTTGGGTTATATAATTAAAACATTGAACTGAACAATGACTTAAGGCTTCTATTTATCTAGATTTCTAAAGGCAACACTTCAGTATGTTCAGTTTTTGGGATGTTGCTGATAATTGCGTCTTACACTTCACACTATGTTCTTCACTGTGTCAGCTGAAACAGTGCTTTATATCACACGCTATCTGAATACAGTCACACAAACGTGTGAAAACAAAAAGAACAAGATACACACAAAGTTTATTTGTTCAAACAGTGATGTGTGGGTTTGCGTTTTGAACAGTTAAAATGCAAAAAGCAGTAGGCCTTTCTCTAAACTCTAAATTTTATTTTGAGGACGTAATGTTTAAAATAAATCAGCTGAACAAAATGCCTATGCCTAAGTTTTATTTTCCATCAAATCCAAACCAAACATAAATTTGCTCTATATTAAATTCCTTGCCTTATAGATATAACATTTTGCGAAAATCTTCTAAACAATGCATTTATCTCCTGGTGCGCAGCCGGGGAATTTCAGCACAGTCACCTTTTATAAAACTGGAGCTCTTAAAAGACTTTAAAAGGCATTTGTCTTTGCTCCGGGGAAACCCAAATGTTTGCCTGTGCTGCTGCTGCATTATTTATGAGCGCTGAAAGTCGAGGCAGAGATTTTGTGGACCCGAGTATGATTTGCAGTGCATGGCTCTGTCCTCCTTTGCCATATGTCATTCTACCTGGATGCACCTCGGCCACTTTAAAGGCTCGCTGCTTACACCACCGCTCCGCTGCTGGGGAGATGTTTGGCAAAATGTGTTGAACTGTCTGCTCCAGAGGTCTCCGTCCGTCAGGGCTAGAAACATCAGCTCCGTGACTCAACACTCCAACCAGAAAGTCAGTGTGGTGTGAACGAGATAAGGCTGCTCCATTATAGAAACAAACAATGAAATTATGAATACTGAAAAAGTTGTTTATGTATCAAAACTCTCTGAAATCCATCTCCTCAAAATTGCCATTCAGTAACTTTGTTTGCTGTTCGTCTTTGTAAAGCGTCCTTGGCTTTTCGTGAAGTCAATAAACATCATGATGATAATGTGAAAGTTATTGTTTATTAGATGAGTTTCAATACTTCAAGTTCAAGAACAACTGCACACATATTTAGAAGTTAATTAATTGTATTTTTGATTGCATCATTTTTCGTGATTGGAATTACGATTTCAAATTCAGTTGCACAGCCTGAGGTTATAGGCATCTAGGGCTGTGCAATTAATCAAAATATAATCAGTCATTTCTAATCGTCAGCGAGCAGCTTGAGTCTTTTAAATCGAGCCAATCCCCTGTTCTGTTCTCGAGTATTAGCTTTGGATTCAGGATTTGTTTACAATAAGACTAGATAAAACTGAATCTAAAAGTGTGAAAAGTCAATATTTGTATATATTTTGTTGCTATATTGCCCAGCCCTTGTAGTACAAAACACAAAACAGTAAATTGCTTTATAGTATTTTCTGTTTTTGATCAGTTTAGTCCTTGTTTATTCTATCTGTGAATGCTGAACTGTATAATATTATTGTTCCACGCAACATCCTCTCTTCCCCAGAACCAGCTGCTTACTAGACGCACCAATAATTTATCCAATAATCTGTAATATGTTACCTTTTAACCTCAATTAAAGCGGTGTAGAACAGGCATGTTGAGTGAAACGAAGGCGGCGTAAGCTATGTGTAAGCCACGCTCATATCAGGACCTAAAGCGTTTAACATGCAGCTACACGAGGACCAGACAACAAGGAGAGCGGCTTGGGCCAACCGCGCACATAATTACACTGCTGTGTCAGGGCACAAGGTTGCCACGGCGGCACTTTACAACACAAACTAATACGAGAAGTGCGGCGCAACTCCCATGGGATCAAATGGGATATGCAAATGCGACGGAACAGGTATACGTGGAAAGTAAAGCTGGGGGAGGGAGATCGTTATGCGGGGCTCATTGTGGTGCAATAAAAGCACCATCGCCGTGGAAAGGTTCAATCAAAGGTTCGATCTGTGCGGAGTTTGTCTGAGTAGATGGCTGAATCTACACGTGCTGTTAAAGCCGTCACTCACTTGACTAATGGCTGCCTTACCACTAATTGCAGCACTAGAAATATTATAAGGGATAAAATAGGGGCTCATTCGGTACTAAATGTAATATTGATCAAGATTTCTCCCAAGCACAATGAAGAGAAGTGGAGTGGTTTGCTCACTTGTTGATCACGTTCTCTTATTATTCATACACATGGGGTACATTTCTGTCTCTAAAAGCCCTTAAATAATAAAAAACGTAACAGAAATAGTTAATAATGTGTTTCCCGACAACAACAACAACGGAGATTATGCAGATGACATCACAGCACAATTTTAACAGTGAATGACAAAAGAGTGAGTAAAGGCATTTATCTAGTAGGAGCTCAAAACACAACTAAAAGGTGCTACAGTCTAAGATCAAATATAAAGGTCTGCAACTTTGGCAACTATTTACTTTGTACCTGACATCTAAAAGAAGAAAATCAACTAAACAGTTGTAGAAAACCAGATAAACAACAGGAACACTGCAGCTACGTTTACATTTATCACTGATGCAGACTTTGTGATCAAACACAGTTAAACTGATAATCTTTCTTTCCATAAGCTGTTTTTGAGTCTGTGTTGAGGAAGTGAAATGTCGTGGGGTGAGCTGAAGTGTCCTAAATCTCCAACTGACGTTAGTAATTAAGATGTCTAAACTCTAAAAATTAACCACTTTCGGTTTCCAATTCTCTGTATAAAGTTTAATTAGGGTAAACAAAAGCTCCACAGACAAAAATGAGACAAAGGAACAAATGTTATCAGGTGTAACTCTGTGGGAGAAAGAAATATCCAAAACAGAACCTGGTCATCATTTGTTAGGGATTATCTCCACAAACTTGTCATATTAATCTCATATCTTTAAATCCCAGACAACAATCACACCTTTGGAGTTGAATAATGGCACCACTTTCTGAGACTACTGTGAAAAAGTAATTTCACTTTTGTTTATTTGTGCTGACAGAAAAGACGCTGAACTTTGTGTCAGTTTTTGTCGTGGATAGGCGCAGTAATTACAAGGATAATAAGCACAAACCAGGTCAACAAATCTGCAATCTGACAGTTAAACAGCAGATGATCTCCCACAAAAATATTCATTATCTTGATTGTACCTCTTTTCTTCCGGTCCAGGCCTAGCTGAAGATCCGGAGATGGGTCCTGGGGCGCTGAACTGGAAGGTCCCCACTGCTCCTGACAGGTTATCCCAGCGTCATTGAAGGATGGGACCAGTGCAGAGGATAAATTTTCCTACGAGGCAATAAAGTTTAAGTTAACCACAAAAGACTCAATTGCAAGCACACATTTAAAGAAATGAGCCGCAATTTTGTATCAAACAGAATGGCACAAATAACAGGTAGCTTCAATAGCCTGGTACGCCATAATTGAATAGCGCTTCTGTATACCCTGCATTATGTTAACGCTCCCGCCTGACAATGATAAAGCAGATCCTAGCCTGGCCTAATCCACCGCATTTCCTTGCATATTTATCACCCAAACAAACATCGCACGAAGGTGCTAAAACGTACGCTTGATGGAGCTCGCCGCGGCACAACTTCACCTTTTACCGCAATGTGCATTTGCTGTATAAACTGTCAGAACAAGTGTTTCAGACGCTCCTCCAGTCTCCTCAAATAAACACAGACAAGGCATTCCCTATAGACCACCAGACAGACTCAGTGGAATAAAAGTGTTTCAAAAATATAGTTCAAAGATCATGCTGTTGGTAAGTATTAGAAGTGACAGAAATGATGTTTTGGGAATCAGCTTAAGCCTGGCCTGACGTTTGGGGAAAGTGAAAGTTTTGAAGTAGCAAATGGTTGAACTAAAGGTACTCTAATCAGTTGGGGTGCCAGACTTTTTCTTGTAAAGTGCAAATTCTGTTTTTGCTTCACAGAGTAAATTGAAACGCACCAATTTGTGTCCAAATCAGAACAAAGCACGCTGTCTGCATTAAAATGTCGGTCATGAAAATGGAAGAAAGAGCTGTTTGTGTCGAGTTGTGTTGTGTTGGGATGACCAGGTTTAAGGTCAAGGTTAAAGTACATTTTATTCTCCCAACTTTAAAATAACTACACCTTAATTAGCCTTAACAAAGCATAAACAAATTAATTCACGATGAACATATAGTTTATAAACCAGGCTTAGTAACTACTTAAGGTCAGGGTTAGAAATCTTCTTTGTTCTTCTTTGTTCATGCTACATTGTGGCATCAATAAGTATAGTTATTATAAACGGTTACCAACATTATCTATGTTTTGGAATGAACAGGATTAAGGTCAAGGTTAAGAAACACTAATTCCATGCTGCCATTTGTCCTCAGCATTTGACCCATCCTTCAAGGCCACTGGGGCAACCTGATATGGGATCGCCAATGTTTTGAAATCGGAGTGTCCAGAGGAAACCCACACAGATAAGGGGAGAAACTAACTGTTACCCAAAAATGTGTGCATTCAGATTAGGGATGAGCAATATATGGATAGTAAGATAATATCGTGAAAGTTGATTTGACGATATGGAAAATATGAATATCCAGTATATTATTTGTAGTAAAAATGCTACAGAAAGAGCAGATTAAAATAAAAATGAAAGAAGTTATGTTGTGAACTTTCAAATAAGGATGCACAGTGATAAATCTGCACTTCTGTTAATAATTTTACAGACATTTTACATTTGTCTGATAATCAAACCTCAATTAACAAGCTTAAAGACATATTTTAATACATTTCTGTTGGATCGAGATTATCGTTATCAAGATAGTCAAGAAAACAACAACACTGAGATATATTATTTTGTCAATAAACCCTAATGTGATTACTATGTTCCAAAGGGTATGTTGGAATTATAGTTAAATATGCAGGTAACGACTACCTCCCTGAAAGCAGTTTTAGGTATAATTTTGCAATTTTGATCAAGCATTGAGTCCGGATTACCTAGCAGGTGGATTAGCCTATTGCTGGGTTTCAGATCAGATTACAACAATCAATAGGTCTATAATAAAGAAAATGGAACCAGTTTGACCTCTTGAATTTTCCTTTTCCATATGTGTCTTGTTATAATACCTTTCTGTCGATATCTCAGATCAATAACCAGTCTGGAGCAGATCCAGGGGTGATGTATATAGTGGAACCTTTGTGTCTGGATTGGCTTTGACATAAGTAACAGAATATAGCTCTGACAATACATCGAGTCCCAACATGCTGTTATCTTTCTCCCCCACAAACCAACAAAGACAGAGCATTCCCTATAGACCAAACAGACGCACCCGGTGGAATCTGTGTTGTACAAGAGGCAGTGTTTCAAAAATGGACTACTTTCACACCACGCGGCCTCAGACAACGGCACCTTTGAGGCAGAAAAGAAGTGTCTGTCATGGACGGGCTGAACAGCTGATCTGTAGGAAGAGGCTTGTCTCCTCCAAAAGAACTGCGCTCCACTTTTGTACACTTTACTTCTCTCTCGCCGCTCGCTCGCTCGCTCTTACACGGGCCCTGCTAAGCCTCCTGCCAGGATGTAAGGCAGCGGATGATGGGTGTAAGTGGCGTTCTCCTGACACACGTCCATCATGGTAAAGTATTGGACGGGCCTGTGGGAGATAGGGACACGCTGCGATGTCCCGTGCATAGACTGGTGATTGACTCATGCTTCAGAACGCGGGAAGGTATACCGCTGTCAGTCAAACGGATAAAAGACACTCCAGGATGACAGCGCGACGCTTTTTGCCACCGTTATTTCTTCCGCGACTTTCCAAAAGCTATCACAGCGCTGACATGTAATCACAGTATGAAGACAAGTTTAGTTTTCAACATAAAAGTGGGCGGACATAATAACAGAGTCAAGAAAGAAGAACTTGTAACTCTTTTCAAACAAGAACTATTTATGGGTATGTGTAATTAAAGAAAATGCACCTTGAAAATGTACTTAGTTGCGAGATAGGACAAAAGATACCATCTTCAACCACAAGGTGCCAGTAAAGGTTGTAAATCATGTTTAGTAGTTTGCTCACTTTAACATTCAAAAGTTGGTTGTTCAATTTTAGAGAAATGACCTTTGATTAAATCTTTAATCTTTGAAAACTCAGTGCTCAATTGTCTGCACTATTATTTTCTTCATGTAAAACCATATCAAAAAGCATATTTTGAAGGTTGGTTTCAGGAAAAAAAAAAAAAAAACTGTAATTGAAAAGTTTAATTCATCCTTGCGCGAAGACAGAACCTCTTGTTGCCCATCTCTGCCTCTCAGCAGCAATGCAGAAACACAAGCACTGTATTTGTAACTGACATCGTCCAGGAATTCTCCATTTTTCTCTTTTGTTTACTTTGAACATTTGGACCTTTTTGAGTGCAGCCAACCGTAGCGCACAGACCACACCAAAACAGACCAAAATGTAGTAAAACACTGAAGTGGACTGGAACCCAAACGAAAGACGACCACAACAAACAAAATCGTTTTCTTGGTTTAAGATTGCTTTACTAACAAGATTGAGGTTATGTAACTTATTCTAGACCATTTCTACTAAGCTTTCACGTCATATTGGCTATACATTTTGCCAAAAACAAAACAAAAATAATTCTAAAATACAATGAAAGAAGTTAGAAATAATACACAGCTAAGAACTGTAATGCGTATATTTTACTGATGTGTTCACTAGGGATTGCAGAAAGTGTTACAGATCATCTTTTCTTTTGTAAGATAAATTCATTTTTAAATCACCGCACCTGAAAAATAAAGATTAAACTTAAGTAAATTCCTTGAAAGTATAAAAAAGTAAAATCAAGATATTTAAAATGTTTCGCTTTCAAACGTAGATAAATATACTGCAGTACATGCCCTGAAGATAAGAGTGCAGGTATAATCCTGTGACGTTAAACCCAACCAACGATAAGTATCAGATCCCTGCATGACATAATGGAGGGGCAATGTTTAGACTCTAAGACTGAGGTGCAATTTTATATGACTGGGTCACTGAAGCCAAAAGATTTAGTTCACCCCTGCTGCTCCTGTTACCGTCAAGGAAAGTAAATCCACTTAGGTGATTAGAAATGTACATCGTTACTCACTCATTGCACTCGCTGATGGATGACTCAACTATCTGTGACAATTCTGCATACACACTCCCCCAAAATACTTGTAAATGGACAACAAAAGCAAAACCTAAAAAACTTAAATACTCCCAGAATGCAGTGTTTCCCAGTTACGTTGACATATTTCTTTCCCTGATTTATCATATGATCAGTAATAATGCAACTCATCATCACATGTAATTGATCTATTCTGGTGCAGATGTCACCTGCTTGTTTCCATGGAGATGTAATTATTGTGGCACATCTTGGGCAGGGGTGCCCACACTTTTTCATGAGAGCTACTTATGACATGACCAAGCCAGAATGATCTACTACCTACTATAAAAATGCAAAATATAAATATATTTACAAATATACTGAATACATGGTTTGAAAAGTATTTTGTAATGTATTCCTACATTGCCAAATGGACCGGGAAGAAGAAGCTTCAGAATCAACCAGGGACCCGGGAAACATCGGTACCGGGGAACATCGGGTTGACCCCGGACGGATGATAGGCTGACGTCTACTTTTTTAAAATTCCATGCGATCTACCCACACTACCTTTGCGATCGACCGGTAGATCGCGATCGACGTATTGGACACCCCTGCACCAGAGTATGTCTTTAGGCACGTTTGTCTCCATGGAAACAAGCAGATTGTGTCACCAGGCCAGGTTACAGGCCAGATCTGTACAGAAGTGCCCCCACTCACAGTAAGACTTCATGTTTTTCAAGGTTTACAAATGCCTTACTGTGGAACATTCTTGGAGACAAGCAAGTGAATGCAAGTGAGGGACACCATCATAAGTGAAGTGTCTCCTGTGAGAGACAGCTGGGAGAGACAATTGCAGAAATAAGTGTTTAATCAGTCACCTTTGGAATGTGGTGCCAAAACGGGACAGGGGTCCATCACAGGTCAGAAGATCAGGTGGGATATTGTTAGAAGGAGCCTGCACGTCTGTTAAGATCCTCAAAGAAAATACCTTTTTAGGAGATGTCTTTTTTGGAAGAAGCATTATGCAAATGTATGTTAGACTAGAATCGGGGAGATCCTAGATTTGGCTGATGTGGGACTCCCCGGCCAACGACGACTTCTTGTGTGTGATACTGCTTCTCTGTAATAAACTTCCTTTAATGTACAGAAGCTATACAGCATCAACGAGTCTTTTACCACTGACACATCGACCAACACCTTCAGAAACCACACCGGTCATGTTGTGGGGGAGGAGATGGGCTCTCAATTTTATAAATTACATAAATGCAAATTGTTTGTTTTGCTGGTTGAGAGAAACATATCTATTTATTTCATTTTAGAACCTCTATTTTCTTCAACTGTTCAGTTGCAACAATTTCCCCCCGGATGTTTATTGAAGTAATTCTGATTCTGACGGCCAGAGTCATTGTACAAAAAACAAAGCAAAGGGTAAATAGAATAGTAAATAATTAAAACGACAGAAAAATCTGTTCAGTAATACGGAAAATACGTTAAAAGATAATGAGACCCAACTTATTTTGAAAAATGCAGTTGTGAAGTAAAGTTGTAATATGCCAGTAGTATAAAGTTCTGAATTTGTCATTTCCGTGGGTGGACTCGCTGGAGGCACATCGTGGTGCACTGCTGCTTTTAACCTAACTTGGCATTCCTCCTGGCTTCTGTGTCCAAACGCCCTGGTGCCACTTTTAGGCTGGAAACAACTTTCTCACAAATTCAGAACGTGGATGGACACAGACTTCAATTACTCGGACAAGGACGGCTTGCCAAGCGCCTGTGTAAACATGCTGACTGAGGGGGAGGAGGAAATGGAAAAGTCTTGAAGAAGAAGCCTGTTTTCTTTGCTGGCCCAACAACAATGCGAAGGAACAGACTATGCACTATTTTTCAAAGTTTGTACAGTGGAAATTGTGCAAAATGGACAAGGCAACAACAACAAAAAAAGCTATATCTTGGAGCTGAATGGTCAAAGCTGCTGCACATATGCCAAACTCTACACCAACATCAGTATTGTGAGATCGATTTCCGGCATTAGTAATTTGCTGAATGTCCTCGCTCTTCACCCCCATTGTCAAATAACACCCTCAGGTCAAGGAAAATGATGCAGAAGAAAAAAAACATAAGAATTCAGTCTAAAAAGCGTATTAAAGTGGATTATTCTACTGATAATTATAACATTTTCATCCAATACAACATTTAAGAGCGCAGCCATGACCCACTCAGTCTGAAGCATTTGTATAAAGAACTGTAATTATTGTTATTGTTATACTCTTTCCTCAGAATCAATATGTGAAAAGTTCAAGCAAGCAAACGCTGTATGAGATGATGCAATGTTTGACAATTATCCATCTTTTAATGAGATGAAATAAACAAAACCTCCAACAGTACGTATCACTGGGGGATTTGTAGGTCACGTTTGAGTTTCTAAAATCCCGTAAAGTAAAGGAAACAGTAAAAACACAGGCAATAACTATGTTGGTCAAAATATTATAGTTCATTTTTCAGTAGCCTGTTCAATTCAATAGGCTACTTAGTACAAAAAAAAAAGTTTACCAAATACTTTGTCTGTGCCATGCAGCTTTTTTTCATATTGCTTTGCCTTAAGTGTCCTTGGAGACCAGCAGATACAGGTCAGGGGTCACATATAAAACTTGAAACTGGGACTGCAATATGTGGGGAAAAAAACAGTATCGCAATTAGATTTATGTTTTAATAATATACGATTCTGTTCAAAGTTCACAATGTGTCTGGGAGAATTGACAAAGACTGAACTAGAACTACTAAACTAATAAAAGAATCCCAGGTATTTCAGAACAGCTTTGTACAAATCTTAACTGCAGCGTTGGCAGTTTTTATGCATTTTGTTTAGTTTTTTTATGTGGAGGATGTGAAAAAATCCAAAGTTGCAAATGGCGAATTGTGTATATTAAACTGTTACTTCAATTCCATTTCGATCAATTGTGCGGCCCTAGTTGAAACACAAACTAATTCTTTCTCAAAGTGTGTACAAAAAAAGACAAAAGCGTCTACAAACTTCCTCAAACTTGCTTATTTCTCATCTTTCTTTGCTCAGATCACCTTCTGCTTCATGTATGAAAACCACCAAGCATAAATCAGACTTTTTGGATCCTTTTTGTTCTGTTTGTCGATCACAAACGTATGTACGCTTTCTGAATGAGACCCATAATCTCCACTCACAATAAGAATACATGCTTTAAGCTGTTTTTATTTCTATTTTCTGCAGTAAAACACATACAATGCTGGATTCTACACCAGAAAACTCCCACAGTGCACCTTTAAAAGTCGCGTCATGCACAGAGAGGACACTTGACGCATCTTGAGGCCACGCAGAGTCCACTCAGCACTAAGTTTACATGACTGGTCCGTCCTCTGGCACCTCTCACACAAACAGCTCACCAGGGCCAGGCTGACCTCTCTGTCACCACCTCTGTTGTACAAGCTCTATCGACTTTTAGCGCTGCCCTAAATTCCCTCCGTCTGCTCCGGGGCATCCAGCTCAACACCTCAGCATTGAACAGAAACTCCACCTGGGACCGTGCGTTTACTGCAGACTGTGCCATTGTTTGGAGTTCGGCTTTATTAAAATGCGGGTGTCGTTTTTTTTTGTTTTGGGTGGAAGTCTCAAGGCGTTTAAGATAATATAGAGACACAGACTGAGCTTTTGTTGTGGAATTACTCCCTAATCCTCTGTACAAGAAATAAAAGGCGCGGCAAAAACAACTCACAACGGTTCATTAGTTTCATTTAGTGGGAGAAAACGGTAAAGTAGAAGCACTTATTCTGGCATTTCACTTATTTGAGAAAAGTTAAAAACATGTACGTGAAAGCCAATTATACTATTTCCACCTAAACATGGAAAAGCGGCTACAGTCTAATATACAATTTAAACAACTTAATATTTAGTTGACTGTTGACAATATCTAAAAGAAGAAAAGTAAGTAAAAATCAGTGGAAAACCAGATTAACAATGCAGCCTACGCGCGCATTTCTTACTGACTCAGACTTTGGGATCCAAAGAATTTAACTAATTCACTTTTTTTCTCCTTAAATAAGATGTTTCTGAGTCCTTGTGTTGAGGAAATGAATTGTTTTGGCAGAATATGTGTGTAATACCTCCCCATGTTGTTAGCCAGCAAGACAGCTTTTTGCTATCGAAGCAATAACAGAAAAACAATCAAATGGAAACTGACAGTAAATTTAAAAATCTATTACGAGATATTTGGACAAATCAATCCTGGACTAGATTCATCACAAGATAGGACCACTGATTGCACTATTGTTGAATGTTTAAATGCATTTTCAACTGTTATTTAGGACCATAGTCAAATGAAAGAAGAAACTCTTGGTTGACAAAAGAAAGGAACAGAAACAGAAGCTCTCAAAACTATGACGTATCACCAGGATCTGACCAAATATCTGACCTAAACTGCATTGGTAAGACACAACCGCATAAGAAGTCAGGCAAAAAAAACAACTATTTACACAAAAGCGCTTGGAAACACTGACAAATCTTAAGCTAGTTCACTCCACGGCGACCGATTAATCGACTTAACGCCAGCAGCCCTACACCCAATAAAATCTCTATATTTTTGATTTGAAAATACAAACATGAGATAGTATTGTCTTTTTACTGTTGAAATCACCAGCTGTGTTGAAATCCATTAATCTTGCTCGATAAGACGGCCTTGACAATGCGTTTGACGTCCCATTTACCATCATAAAACATCCCTGGATACATTTATAGCATAGCAGCTGTAGTTGGAGATGTCATTATTTGCCCTAACTGATGGCTTCATACACATCACACCGAGGCTACTGTATCTTGGTTATCCGTGTGATAAATTGCACCGAGGAGAGCTTTAAGAGGCTCTAGGGACTTACAGTGACCACAGGAAAATACACGAGACATATGGTGACATGAAAGAGCTGTTCACATGTAAGTGGACGGTGCCCAAAGCGGAGTCCGTCAGCCCATAACAAAGTACCAACACCTCCAATTTCCTCGTCACACCTCACAGCCTCCATGCTCCACGATCAAAGGGTTAATCCAACCAAGACCAATGCAGTTATAGGGATTAGAAGGCAAAAGAAAAGGCCAGAAAGGTTTTAAATACCGGCATTTTGGTTTGGCATGGAAAGTTAAGGAAAAAGTCAGCGATTCATGTAAAGGTTGAATTTTGAAGCTGTGGCGAAAGGTTAAACTTTTGTCCATTTGACAGAATTCAAACGTCTTTGGCATTATGTCACCTTTTTCCTAATCATCGGTTTCATATTATGAAATTGCTAACGATTAGGATCAATGTCATAGAAATTGATCATTTAAAACAAAAAGTATATCTCGATTTGGAAAAAGTCAAACTAATTTTACATATAGTCAGAGTCTGTAACCCATTAATTCTTTTTATGCATAGATTACTTCAGTATTTTAAATGTAATTCATTTTCTTTTTATCTGTATTGCGTTACAAAATTAGCATTAGCATTGATCCACAAGCACCTCCATTTATCAACACAGAAGTGTCGTCGGGAAGTGTTCATCTCATGTGTAAAGTCTTGAACATCCACCTGCAGCTCACTGTTCACTGCTGATCTTTAAAGATTTATTCATTTTATGTGTGACTCTGCGAAAACCTCGTGGAGATAGAATTGGACAGGAAGTACTCAATAGTACAATGAGCTAACCATAAACGGCCAACTTAAACCAAACTCAGGTGCTTTGATTTTTACTTTTCTCAAGACAAATACAGATCTTGCGCCAACATATGGGCTATAGCTATGTCCAGATATTGGTTGAAATCTGTGCTTGCTTCTACTTTTTCATGTCCTTAAATGTCCTTAATAATATATATTTTTCAAAAGTACTGCTTACATAAGTACATTTTTGGCATATCACAAAAGACACTAGTCTCACTGAAACAAATGGATCTCTTAAACATTATTCAGGGGTTTTGTTGCTCAGTAAAAAACAACATTTACAGATAAACTTTGAGTACGGGCCAGAGCATTGTATTTTTTAACATTTTGATGTAGGACCGACGTTTGACAAAGGGCTTTTACTTTTTATTTTCCTCCACAGCAATTGTGCATATTTATTAACTCTCATAAACCCTTTTTGCGCTGTAATACAAATGCACGCTCACTCATAAACTGAAAACTCCGATAAGTGGTCCCATCTTTTCACATCTGCTTTCCAAGTGTTCAAAATCAATCTCCATTTTTATACATGACAACCAAACCTAGTGAAAAGTGGCATCTATACATCACCATATGGCACTTATTCTCATTTCATCTGCCATCACCTTGTTAAAAAGACAATATCAGAAGAATATGATGGTGTTTTTTGTCACTCTCCAACTTAATTCACATGTTACTATAGTATATACCATAGTGTGTGGAAAAGTATGTGTATGTTTTATTTTATGCAACACTGAACTGCCAGAAGGTCTGAACTAAATGAATAAATAATGTGGACGATGATCATGAAGCCCAATTATAAGTGTCATTTGGGTGTTCTGCAAGTCTTAAAATACGAGCCTCCAAAGTGCCCATAAAAAGTAGTTGTAGTGAGCTAATAAACTTGTATTGGTCCCTGTGGCGGGTGGTTGAACGCGCATAGCATCTGTTCGAGCTGGAGAAGGAAGACCAGGGCCGTGGAGCTGGGGTTGGGATTATCTAGGGATTAGGAACTGTAAGTACAATAACAAAATGGGTTGACGAGGCCATAATTAGCCTGCTGTGTTTGAGATAAAGGCTTGGGAGTGTGTCAGCCCTGAGTCACGGTTGCACTGGGAAATGAGAAGAAAAGTTCCAGCCTCATGTTCGAATTCAAACTAAACACGGTCAAATCTGTGAGGATTCTGTTTCAGAGTCTATAGCTCCAGAATAGTGGCGGTGGTGGTGAGGTACTGTATTGTTGAAGATGCTGAGAAGGGGAAAGAATGACCACAAATTCAAATGAAATGAGTTTGGATTGCTGTAAGATTCAAGTTAGGAAATAGTTAAACAAAACGTATAGAGAATAAATCTAAAATAAAACTACAAATACAAAGGCTACTGCGTCTATTTGTACAGTTACTACAGCAAATCACAAATGGTATAGTCAGAAGTGGAACCAAGCCCTTGTTTTGCAAAACCCAAGTAAGTCTAATCAAGATCAAGTCCAATTCAAGTCTCAAGTCAATGGCTCACAAGTCCAAGTCAAGTCCAAGTCACAAACAGGCAAGTCCGAGTTACTTTGAGTTTCAAGTCCTTTTAAGTCATTGTACCAAATGACAGAAAATGGCTAATTTATGTGACTGCTGTGAGAGGTTGTTCTTTAAAAGTCCTGGTCACATGTAGGTGTACTGTAACGAGACAGAGGATTCTGAGTCCAAGTCAAGTCCTGAGTCATGTCCTTCAAGTCGTGTCCCAAATCCAACTGATCAAGTCAAGTCTCATGTCACTGGTCCTCAAGTCCAAGTCCTCTACTTTGAGTGTCAAGTTCTTCCAAGTCATTGTATATAGAACAAAATTGATAATATTTTCACAAATAATATGATTGTTGTGAATGTTTCTTTTTGTGAAAAAGGTTAAAAAATCCTGGCCACATCTAAGTATCAACATCATAATTTTTGTTTTGTTTTAGATGAAGCATTTCAAGTCAAAGGGTTCCAAGTCCAAGTCTCAAGTCATCAAAATAGTGACAAGTCCAAGTCACAACCTACAAACCCACTCCGCTGCATATTACTTGCACAATGACTTACTGATTCTATCCACTGTAGTACAGCTGCTGCTTCCGTTACAAACTAGCCATATTTGCCACATGCAGTAGTAAAGCCATGTCCATTCAGTACTTTAATGCACTTTACTATTGGAACGAAGAAATTACAAATGATTCATTCTGAGCTGAAGGACAGCATGAGGATGTTTCTCCAGTGAAAAGATAAAATACTTTGACGTGAGTTGCTTAGGGCTGGATGCCATAACAAAAGATGAATCACAACATATTGATTAATAACAATTTTCGATTCAACTTTAATGTTGTCTGTACAGAATAAAGATGGGTTCAATTAATAATTTCCAGAACAAAAACAAGAAAAAATTTCAATCAGTGCCATTAAATACTAAAAACATTTCAAATTTCTTCTTGTAAAGTCTAAACTTAGCTCCGAACCACATTCTTTTACTGCAAGAACATCCGCTGTGAACTCCTCAGTTTAAAAAAAGGAAAAACACGCTGATGATTGACAATTAGAAAATTTAAAAATTGATATGGAACTTGAAACACATGAATATGGCAATCACACTGAAATGGTATTGCATTCAGAAAGCCCTTCTCGACTGTGATTAACATACATTCATAAAAAAAAAAAAAAGACATCCTCGTGATACTGTATTTTATAGAGGGAAGAGAATATTTCAAAACGGCATGTTATTTATGCAGAGAACTGCCATGTCCAATCAGCATAAAGATTTCTGCAGTTCCCTTACTTACCACTGAGTCAGGTCGATGTATTTGACCCACAGCGTCTCCATTGATAATGAATAGGAAAGTACGTGGGATGACTCATAGTTATTGTAGCTTTGCATTATTCGTCCTGGAAGAAATTAGGAATTGATTCATAAGCCGAGAATAGAATAGCCTCTGTAGCCCCTTTTTCATCTTTTAATCAATTTCTCCCTCTGTACAGCTTTATATTAGAGGAACATATTGCGAATTAGATTAGAGGTCAGGAAAATCCATTTCTCGCGGCTGCCATTAATATTTGAAAATGTTAGAAGGTCAAACAGAAATTATGCGATTAGGATGTATTCTGAACTGGGTCAAACTGGCAAGGTCTCAAAAACATACACATGTATACGTTTGCATATATCCTTCATCCAATACTAATTGGATTAAGGTGTATTCTAACCAAGCACCCTTAATACCAATCATAACTGAAGAGTACTATAAATGAAGCAATGTAGCAATGAAATAATAAATAATTTAATGTGTGGGACTGCAGTTGACTACAAAAATTGCCACGTGCATAGATTCATTACTAAATGGTGAAATGGCTCTCGAAGTCATTAGGATCTTGCGCAAAAACTACTAAAATAAGCAGAAAAATTGCATCTTTATTGTGAAAAGACATTTTGCTTTTATGCTTATAAATCCTTACAATTCAAATCAAATAATAAAAAAAAAGTCTAAATTGCATGAATGAAAATTGTACGTAGGCTATACATGTGTATCTTTTTGAGACTGTAACTTTTCACTTGCTTGTCTTCATGGAGGTTTTAGTGCTTTGCGTTGAATGTTTCACAGTATGGCATTAAACAAATTAACAATGCATTTACTGTATGTGTTTTAGGTGATTTTAGTGCTCAAAGAGACCCTGAAAAACAACCTTTTTCCATCACCTCTCCACAGATCTGACCCGTAACTTGGCTTGGTAGTGTCTCCTACTTGTTCCTGTGGAGTTAGATAAGTTAATGCCATGCTGTGGAACATTCTAAGCAAAGCGATATCATCTCCGTGGAAACAAACAGGTTGCAGACCCTTCACCAGAAAAGTTAGGTACAGTTCACCTTTAAACTGACTTGAAATGAACGACTAACATTGTATTCATTTTCAAATCTAGCTCATTAATCACTGCCACTTCTAATTAGCAAAATTCAAAATCAATACATGTCAACACTCAGCTAGCATTCATCATTACCGCAGTTTAAGCAACCCCTTTGGCTCATCACAAGCTTGAATACTAACTAACCTCATTTAATTTCATAGACGTTTTAGCTCTATATTCTTCTACGCCGTCTTTACACTTTGTCGAACACTAGTAGGCTACGCATAAATAAGGAAAATGATTTTTTTCTGCTTGGATAAGTTTAGAAAAAGACATTCCTCTGTGGAATTTGCAGTCAACCAGGTGTGTCGGAGAACCGCTGCTGAATAAAACAGTCAGAGAGCTTAGCCAGACGAAGAGGAGGAGGTGAAGACAAAGGAGCAGAGGTGAGCGCAGGTACTGGCTGACTGGCACAAATGAACAAGGGCAGAAGAGCTGGACTGGACTCTGTGTGTGGGAGCGAAAAGGACCACAGAACCACTCAAAAGTGTAAGGGAGGTCTTATGGATAAACAATGTCAAATGATCATGTGTAATACGCCAGAAATGACATGCAATAATGTTCAGACTCAGCAATTTAAAGGATATTGTTTACCGGCTGTCAACTATAATCCATCAAGGGCAGCAATGATTGTAATAATAATTCATTTTGAACAGCTATTTCCTCATTGTGGGACAAACAACTGTTATCTAATCTTAATTAATTTGTTGTGTGGAGCAAATAACATTCAATATCAAATCCATGTGTGTCAGTATGGTACTTCAACTGTCATTTTGCCCCATTACATGGTTTATTTACTTATTTCACCAAATGGTTTAGTCTTGTCTAACTATAATGCTATATGGACTGATTGAGTTTGAAATTCAGGGAGCATTCACACTTGGACCAAATCAAATCTGGGACTTACTCAGAACAAAACCTGGAACTAAACCTGGACTAGAATATGATCAATATGATGTCTACATCACTGAACTCAACCCAGGACCAAATCGTGACGTGAAGTGTGAATGAGCCCAAAGTTTGTATAATATTGCATTGTAAGTCAAATGCATTTATTTATAATATATAATATAATTTTTTTTAATAGTTCTGACTTGAGCATTCAGATGCTATATGAAAAGTAATCCTGCATATATCAACAGCAATCATCATTTTAGCTAAACCACATCAACAGTCAATGTAGTGCTTGTTTTCTCTGTTACTACAGGTGTGGCAGTGCTGAAATGCATCTGAAACAGGCAGCAGCAGCTTATCTTAATTCAGAGGGAGAGAAAATCCAAGATCCCATCCAGCGAGAGGCTGAGTAATCGATGCTGACAGCTAATACAGAGGAGAGTGTGCAGCTTAGCTGCTGTGCACCGGCTGCTGAGGCCTCGGTGTCTACAGCGCTCTGCAATCAAACTGGATCGCACACAGCTCCTGATCAACAACAAATGAACTACATGGGTCAAGCACTAATGACCGAAGAGGAGCAGGAAAACACAATAATATGAAGTTTTGTTACGTAGAATCTGAAGAGTAACAATGATCAATGGCAGCAAAATGTGTATGTGTTTTTTGTGTGTACCAAAAGCTTAATCTAGTACTTGTGTTGTAAGATATATATGAACCTATATTAAAAATACTAGCATGATTTAACACCTTATTTTTATGCCTGACTTTCTTCACACATATCCCAAGTCTCTTGAGCATATTTTGAATGTCAAAAACTCTTTTAAAGAACTTATGTCAGTGTGTGATAATCAAGAGCTGGTTCACAACATCATATTCATGTGAGAATTGTTAATACATCTTGATAATAATTACCAAAAATTACCCTAAAAGTGCACCAAATTACTGGAAAAATGGCTTGTTTGATATTTTTTTCACCATCTTATGTTGCTTCACATTGCCTGGTGCGCCTTGAAAAAATATCAGACAAATAGACTTAATTGAATTGTTTAATTTGGAGTGTTTTGAGCAAATACATCAAAAAAGAAAGAAAAACCATCACCACATCACTACAATCACATTTAAAGACACAGTGACATGGACAGTTTTATCTGTATTAAATACTAAATGGTGCAATATTTTCTACCAAAATAGTGTGCCATGATTCAAAAACCCTGCTCTACATCCCTGAAGCAAATCCCTTGAAGGTGAATTATGTTCACTTAGACTGGAAATAAACTTTTATTCTGATTCTTATTTTCATTTCAACAATAATATTTGCTCTATCTTGTCTCATATTTGTCGCTCTCATTCGATCTTCTCTCGAGTTATTCCTACAAATCCTTGCTTGTGCTTTGATTTCAGCTACAGCACGCCTGAACCTCATCTCCACCACAGCAGTAGAACCTCCTCAACCTGTCCATCTTTTCATCACCTCAAGAGTCAAATCATCACTTCGCTGTGGTTTAAATATTGAATATCATGGATGTTGAGTACGCTGTTTGTTGTAATAATGCTACAAAAAGATAAAAATGTTGTGGGTTAGGGTTTTCAAATAATGGTATATGGTAATATTTCTGCATTTTTATGATATATATTTTTAAACACATTTTACATTTGTCTGATATTTAAACCTCAACTAAAATGTTTTAAGGATACTCACAAAAAATATTGAGAAATTCATTTTTGTCAGTATCGTCGACCCCTAATCCAAAGTTTCTATTCGGTTTCACTGTGCTCATTTTCGTTGTCTGTTTAATTCAATCCAGGTTGTACAAACTTGTGAAACCAAAAGTAAATATGCAATCTATATTGCAAACTCTGTTGCCAATCCAATTTGAAGGACTTCCCTTGACACCGGAGTGCGCAACTTATAGTTTTGCTTTGCATTGGCTGCAAACCATTGGAGCAACTCATACGAGACAAAATGTTCTTTCTGTCAAACCCATCGTCAGAAGAGTCTCACAAAGGAAACATTTGAAACAGTTCACCAGATGCTCCTCTCTGTTTCCACACAGCAAATTACAGCAGTCTTGTCTTGATAAACAGACTTTGTGGAAATCTATGATAATCTTGGATCAACATATGTTTTGTATCTCACTGTACAGGCGAGCTGAAATGTTTGCATACTGTATTTTAATCTTAAAGCCACAGAAAGTTCTTCAAAAGTTGTTTGGTGACAGAACCGACAATACAATTGTGACTATTTTATTATCTACTCTATTATTTGGACTGCTGAGTTGTGCCTTTTATGCAGAAAGTGGGAACCTGAGTATCTGACGTTACTGTGAAGTGTTTTTGTCAAATGTCAGCCTGTTTTAAAAACAACCTACAGGTACCAATAAAGTCCTCTGAATCTTGTACTGTATAATATATTGTTCACTTGACAGTTTCGACTGCTCACTCGAAATCTTCTTCAGAGTATCTTGTGATGTCACTGTGACGTGTCTTGTCAGCTGATTTACACAGTTTATGCGTTGTTTTCCTGCCAGTAGAGGCAGGACGACAGCGCCATCTGCAGTGCGACTCCTTTAGGACAGTATCCCAGGTGTGCGACAGAAAAGAGACCTCTTTATCCCACTTTTGATGCTGCATTCATTTGATCTCGAAGATGCAGAAGATCTGACTCGCAAAAACAGGATTGAACACAACGCGGGTCGGAATTTCAGCTCGGAAACTCATGCTGGACTCCGAGTTTATGAGTTTACGTCACAGTAACAGGATTGTGATCGGAGCACAGCCTGGTGACAAACTGTTTCATGTAACACACTGATGGTTCTACTTCGCAAATAAAACATTTTAAGCCATAATTCAGTTTTATGTTACAGTCAATAGAGTTATAAGCAATACAGCTCAGCAGAACCCCCTGACATCATTTCATCAGCAATTTGAAAACAAGAAAGAACACATCCATTCATGCTGTGCAATTCTTCTGACACAACACTAACACTTTTTACATCTTCAATCAGCGAAGACAATCAAGGTAAAGGGAGACAAATATATGTGTGGTTTTTTTGCTGCTGTACGTGTGTTTCAGGAGCTGCTCTCATGAACGCTCTTGTTTTGGAATGTCAGATGATTACGTGATTATCTCCGAGCCTCCGGGATCACATGAATGCAGCAATAGTCCAAATCCAAAAGACACATGAAAGCAACATCGTGTGACGCTCTGAAGAAGATTGTGAGTGAGTAGTCGAAACTGTCAGGTATCCCAACCGTTTTTGTCTCGGTTGTCGTTTGTTTCACACTAAGATTACCCTTTAACTTGAGTTTCAGGCATGGGTTTACTAATCAAATATAGTCAGATAAAAGTAAATTTCCTCTTCATTTAAAACCTTAAATCATTCCAAGTACCCCCTGGTAATTCCTCATGTTACCCCTGATTGGGAAACAAAGAGGTAAACAAACTTTGGTCTGACAAAATGATCAGAACGACCAAATTACAACTGCAACTTTCTAACATGCTAATACACTCTAGACTGTAAACTCCCTTCTCTAAAGTCTAAAAGTAGACATACATTTGAAGCATATGTAAATACAGACAATACGTTTCCTTAAAATGCCATGCCGTGTTTGAAACCGTGCAGAACTTTCTGAAATTTGGAGAGCCACGCGTTGTCTAAAAATGGACAAATCAGTCTAATGTACAATGCTTATTTCATTGTTGTTGACACTTTCTGCACTTGGCTAAGCTCTTATCTGCAGTAATGGAGCCAGTGACTAATAGGAGTCTAACATGTGGGCAGGTGGAGACTGACAGAGGCGAACACTGACTCAGGCTTCTGCTGCTTTATATATTGACTTTCATTTTGTGCTGCTTTTGACTGACGGCTCGAGGGTTACAGCCCAAAGAAACCTCCAAATCACTGCATTAATGATTTAGGACAGCGGTTTTGTAACACTAAGTAAGTAATTGGAGACTTTTTAGACCACCATCTATACAGTAACTCTTCCAGATGGTAAAATATTGTGAGCTGGACTTGAAGAAAGGAGGTTGTATAGTTCATGGGTAAAGTATTGGATCATTTACTTAGTATACTTGTCCATTGTGGCTGGAGTGACAAATAGAAAACAAACTTAGAGAATCATTAAACCACAGATCTTGCAATTAAGGGGTAAATAAAACGTAAATGTATGCTTCATTCAAAGTATTGCTCTTGCATTAGAAAGTTAAATGATGCATTATCCCTGGTTTATTTCTTTAGACTCAGTTAAGATAAGGTAAAATACATTATTTCAACACCATGTGAACAATATCTGCTTCCTGGAAAAAAATTACTGCACTAATGTACGGTTTATAAGCAGTGACAAAACCTGTAAGACAATACAGTACGACACTTGATTGAGAAATGTAAATAAGAAATATATATTAATAAGTTACCATTTTCCACCATCCATATTTCATAGTTGAGATGGCATTAAATCATGTAGATCGCACGGACACCGAAGATGGTTAAGCTCAAGCTGATACAATATAAAATACATTTCATTTTTTGGATAACTTAAAAAAAGAAAAAAAAAATCAAGGACATAATGTTTGAAACTATACCAATGTAAATCTGGTTGAAAGGCCTACTGCTGCTGGGACAAAGGAGAACCTTGGTCTGTTTCATATTCAATGGCTCTAAATCATCTACTTGAGGGCAAACGTTCAAATTCTGAGAACAAGAAGTGATCTGGGTCATGGGAAGAAGTTTTGTTTTGTGCACTATAGATACAGTCAGCATCAGAGGCAACGCCCACAAATGGACTGATGTGGGGGAAACAATCCATTCATTTTAATGTAGAACAGCAGCTCTATAACCGACTGTTCAAGAAGTACAAGAGCAAATGTCGAGTCTAGGAGTTCTGTTGTGTCAAAGATAGACACGGACCGCATTTGTAAAGTTATCCAGGAATCCAAGAACGTTAGCTTCGGGCTAAATGCTACCACAATGCTAGCATTGCCTGCGGTATTTTTACAGACCAATGTTTTTTCTTGGGTAATGCAACAATGTCAGTTAAGATTCCGTTGTGACTTGATTTGAATTAGTTGTTCTTAATTTAGACATAATTCGCCAAGAAACATATTAGAAGATGCCGACTGTATCATTAGTAACATTTATTGGGCTCCAACCAACTCTTTGCCTGGAATGTTCCACAGCATGGCATTAAACCAATCTTGAATAAATTACAGGTGTTTTATTGCTGAAATGCACCTTGAAAAACATGCATTCTTTCTCACATATTTTTATCTGCAACATTTTTTTTTTCTTCACTCAAACTTACCAACAGACAAACCTACAATATTGATCCATTGTCTTCAACACAAGCCACTCTCAGTATGGGATCGGACAAGTCTGTCTTTGTTTTCCCTCCAAGACTCTCACACCGGGCCTCTTCAAACGCCACGTCAATAAAAACAATATAGGAAGGTGATTGGTCATCCCACTCGGCTATTCAAAAGCTGTGTTGGCGTTTTGGACGGTAGAGACTTTTCCTAAGCCTGGGAGCAGAATAGAGGACTTGAATGTAGGCTAAGTATAATGTGCCTCATGGCTATGTATCCAGAGCACATTAAAAAGACAAGAGATTGAGCGAAGCCTGGTGTCATCAAAGCTGCATCTCTTTTCTTACTGGCAGAAAAAAAAAATCTGTTCTGTAATTTCACAAGAGCCATTTTATTGTATTTTATATGTATATATTTCAATCTGTGGCCATGACTGCTTCACAAAAATATCTAATCAAAAAACTGTGACAAAAACGTAAGAATTGTCACTTTGAGAGGAAGAATAATTTTAGAAACATTACATGGGACAGTGGACAGACTTGACACACTTTAGACTGCGGTTCATTTTTCATCAGTGTGAGATGAAAGCCCCACTGTGTCACTACTTTGAACACTGTCCATATCAAATATTCATGCTTCACGCCATGATTTTTTTCCTCTCTCTCATTTTGATCAAACAGGTTTAACACTGAGTGCCAATTAATGCAGAAAGATAAGGACATTTTGAATTATACATGTCATGCATATCTTTTTGTGGTAACGTTCTCAATGTAAAGAATATGCAGATGTGCCTTATCTCTCCATACACATACATGTTTCTTTAATTTTAATAATGGGCTTGAATGTTCATTGACACATGTATATTTATTTTGTGTCATCTGTTGCTCCCCTTGTCTGTCCTCTCATAATGATTTGGCAGATTTTATTACTACATCACACTTAATTATGTGACTGGTGTAGTTATATTGGTGAAGTGTCTTGCCCAGGGATACAATGGCAGTATGTGCTTTGTTTGGGCTTAATATAGCAGTAATTCCACCTCGACATATTAGATTTAAAGGTGTTATTGCTTTGCCTTTTTGCCGTCAAATGTAAAAGTTAAATATCTATATGACAGGCTCTCAAAATATTCTAATTATGACTTATGACAAATATTTATTATAGTTTTACAAGTTGCAGTTTGTGAAAAAAAAAGTGCTGCTGAGTTCTAAAGCAAAATCGCTCTGTGATGTCATCAAAAAGCGACATGCCGCTGAAAATACAGAGACAAATTTACACACAACTGACACAATTTTCTGACTGTTTAAATGGTCATTTAACAAAATAAAGTTGTTATCAGTTATAATTATTTGTCCAGTCATAACTACTATGTAATTTATATGGATGTTGGCCCTTGTTTTTTCTAAAATTGTTGCCAGGTAACAGTTGTAGAATTACCTCTATCTATGTCACATCTGCAGCACATGTACGACCAGGAAGTAACATGTGCTACTCGATTATTTGATGTGGGTCACATTAAATATTACGAAAACTGTCCAACTGGGGACAAACAAGTAAAATGGTCAAATCTTAAATATAATCATGTTTACTACGTTTTAGTGAAATGTGTCGTCGAACCTGTCATATAGAGTTTAATGCCACCAAGCGAGGGATGTCACGATATATACAATATATATACAAAACGATTCAACGGAATACAGTGGAATCTTTCATTTTCTTTCATTTCCACTGTCTTTTTGATTTAGGAGTGTGTTTTCTAAGTTGGGTGCGTGTTGAATTAATGTGCACATGTTTTGCCCTTCAGGACCACAATATTTTCTCAGCTTTACAAAATCAGATGCTCCGAATGAAAAAAAAAGTGTGACAAACAAACAGACAGATAAAAAAATAAACTTCAAATCTTTACATTTAGATGCATTTTTGGACAAGATTGAATCAAAACAACTAACTTCTAAAATTGTAACTATTATTGTTTTTAGTTTTTATGATCGTGACCTGCATATTCACTATCTCTTCACCGTTTTTGAATTGGTAAATCATCCCAGCTCTCACAAACCCTATTGTTGATGTTCACATGCATTCATTTTCAGGCTCGTGCACAGCTTTAAAACAGCTTTTTTCAGATGGTGAAGTGAAACTGGGGTGGTCCGCTCTTATTTCTGGGTTGACAAGACATAGACACATAAAATAGACACTGACAGTGTGAAGGGGTCTCATTTTTGTCACACAGTGCTGCTTTTATAAGATTTTTGTAAAACACAAAATTTATGAGATTACAAAAAGGAAAGTCGGGGAGTTTTAACTTGATAATCTTGACATCCGTTTACAACAATAAATTAGTGGTCAGATCAGTGGAGAAATTATCACTTACAGTAAAAATTCATGTTTATTTTTGAGCAATAAAAACATTACAATTACAAACTACAATTTAATATAGATTGATAAGTTAGATACTGTATATTACATTGTGCTGTGCTTGCTGTGCTTGTCTGATGGTTTTTCATTGTTTTATACGGACAAGTATGTTTGAATCTGAAATAAAGTTGGATTAATGATTGAATTGCCACGTAGCAGACCCTCTGAGTGCACCTTTAAGATAAAAATACCAATCTTCAAATATCTACACACCAGGAGGCTAATGTTTTTCATAAAACCATGCCAGAGTAAGTCCTTGTTAACCCTCTGTCACTGATGCAACGCCCCAGACCTGCTCCTCTCCCTCTTCTGATGATTTCATGTGCCCTCAGTGCAGCCACACACACTGCGCCTCCATTTAATCTTTTAGGATCAGCTGCAGTGCATTACTAAAAGGCCTTAAACAGCAAGAATAATGAAAAGTGAAAAGAGCGACCATCTTTTAATTAAAAGTACAGTGACACTGGCACTCAGCAGGCAGCGTTTAGCCGTGCAAATCTGATTGGACAGAAAGGGATACAGTTAGTCAAGCCTTTCACAGCAGCATGTTTGGCCTCCTCCTTATGCTATGCTCCTCACAACTTATTATGCTATTATACTTTTTAATCTTAGGCCAAATCTCGTTGGTCATCAAAAAACTAATTGGAAATACAACCTCCTTAGTTCTGATTAATATGATTATAATTGTTACACATACTGTGACCATATCAAACTCTTTTTCCATTGCTATAAATGAAGTACTTACCATTATAGGCCTTGCTGGTTGTGCTGTGTTTTGGTTGTAGAAGTAATAAGTCAGTCTGTTCATTTTTAATTCTGATTATGAAAACCTATAATTACTGTAATAACAATTCTACTTCAACATCTAAACAAGCAAAGCATAAAAGTGCACTACAAATATTCAAACTTTTCATATCTTTTTGTCTGTTTTTGTCTTTAACTGGCATTAAAGGTGTAGCTTTTCCGGAAGAGAGTCCGTCATCTGTTGTTACAGAACTGAAGAAGCTACTTGGATGAGCAGCAACAGAAACATCTTCACTCTTAGTTGAAAATATTTAACTTTCTTTTGCGATGGAAACAACTACGGCCTTCATGGACATCACTGATTACTGACGTCGCTTTGCCTGGAATATTCTACAGCTCGCCAATAAACTTACTGACCTCCAAACGAATAGGTGACTTGGCAAGTACAGGTCAGATCTGCGAGGAGGCGAAGAATGCATGTTTTTCACCTATAATTAAGTGTATGCAAACTATAAGTATGTTTAATGCGAGCAACAGCGCATCGACAAGCACCCTCCTTTAAAAAACGTCCGCGTGCACCTTTAAAGTGTGTTGCAGATGTCCTGGGGGCGAGCGAGCACAGCACAGAGGGAGTAGCCGAAAGCACCGAGAGCCTGACTCCGAGGAGGGACACCCGCAGGGCTAATAGGCACTTTGGACCACGCGGGTGTTCAGTTCACTTCTACAACACACACTTCACTCCAGAGCTCTCCCTCGACTTTAAAGAGGTTTGATCTGTTTTAATACCATAGCCTGTTATGTGAGGCGAGCACAGAGTTAAACTATTAGCAAAAGCACTTTTCATTTCCCCGCAGGGCAGCATACTGTACCGCTGCACTGTACTTGACAGAAATCTCATTCCCTCCCTATCTGACATCATCTCCATGTAGGCTTCACAGAGACTCATGTCCTCGAGCGACAGGAAGGACAGCTCCGAGATTGATCACTTACATTTCCAAGTCTCTGGTGTCGCCATGGAATGTAATTTTAAAGAAAATAATTGTTACTGGTGTTATACTTCTATCCAGTGGGCTTATGTCAAAACATGTCTTTAGCATCTATTAGTTTGGGCTGCAGCAATAATTATTTATATTTGACAAGTCAGCGATTCTTTTTTTTTTCAATTAATCGGCTTATTTCAAATGTGCATTGAGACTTTTTAAATATATTATCAACCGAATAAATGTTGAAATATGGTGACTGAAGGTTTCCATATTACGTTGACCAAAGATATTTTTTGGTCGACTAAAGACCTGCCTTATCGACCGATTTGTCAACTCAATGGGGTGTGGCAAAAATATAAAATTTATATTAAAACTATGCTATATCTCCATAGCTAACAAAAAACTACACTCAAAAGACCACAACTGCACAGAACTTCATGCAAAAAACAATTATTTATACAGAAAAGTACTACTTAACAGTGTATGTAGTATGTTTACATGTATATACTATAAGATAGAATAAACTCATGATTCACTCCAAAATCTTCGGTTTACTCAATCCATATCCTCTTCTTTGGCTGTTTAAACAATACAAATCCTTTTAATCCAAATGAAATAATTTGTCGACTTCTAAAAGGTTGGTCAACTACTACACCATCAACCGATTAATCGACTAAACGACAAAAGGATTACAGCCCTATTCCAGAAAGAGAATATTTACAAAGAAAGTGTATTTTGACATTTTGATTTAACAATGTAGCTGCTTTGTTATAAGTTATTTTTGCGTGTGTTTTAGAGTCTGAATAGTCCAGATCCCTGTCATTATCAAAATACTATCATTATCAAAAACACTAGTCACGATTAGTTGATTAATAGCTGCAGTCCTTTCTGTTAGCGCGTGCATTTATAGCCTTTTTATTAAAATGCCAACTGTGTAAATGGATTTGGGACTGTAGCAACCTGATTTCAACGATTATAGTATATGATGCAATTAGTTATGTACTTATATCCTCAAGAGTAATTGTATAATCAGTAACAATCATATTTCCAGTAGTGATTTACAGAGCTTTTTTTCCATGAACTCATACATAGTACAAGAAATAAAAGCATCTGTTTTAAGTAGACACAATAGTAAAAGAGTAGCGTGGTTATACTGAACACTAAACACTACATTGGTGATTTGCTTTCATTGAGCATTACTACACAGTTATAATACAGTAATAATATTTTTTGCTTTGTCTCCTCTCTTCAACGGTACTTGAACTTGGCAGGAGTCCGCTCCCTTCTATCTGACATCATCTCCTTTGTTGCTCACACAGACTCGTCCTCTGGCGACAGGAAGGACAGCCTGCTCTGATATTTATCACTTCCAGGTCACCAGAGGTCGCCGTGTTCAGCATCAAATCAGCAACTGCAGCATCTTCTTCTAAGAAAAAGGGGGAAAAGAAGAAGCCTCATGCTCTTCCTGTCATTGTTTTTTGTGCTGGGACTGAAGGACACACTGCTTTACTGAGGTTTATAGATAGAAATCCTATTCAGTCAGTGTTGCCAGATTGGGCGGTTTTCCGCCCAATTGGGCTCCTTTTGTTGGCTTCGGGCGGAAAAAAATAGAGTTGGGCGGGTGCATATATTTTGGGCTATTTTTGGATGTCTCAGGCGGGAATTTGAAAATGCAAAATACATTAATATCGTCATAAATATGTGTGTATTATTGATTGAGTTGTTGATATAATATTACATAGAATAGAATAAATTACAGAAATTGAATATTGAATGGTTTGCAATAGTGACATTGGTTGTGCTGGTTGTCAGTCAAAATGTCTAATCGACCTCTGATTGGATGGAAACAATAAACACCGGCTCAGTCTGCGCACACTCGGGTTTGGCGCTGGGTCCTGCTTAACGTTTAGGGTTTAAGGCGAGGTCAGTTTATCTCACGGCTGGAGAGGAGATACAGGATTTAAAACAAGATTTCCAAATGGGGGAAATACAAGAAAGTATATTGGAAGTAATGGGAGAACCAGGCCGAGCTGAAAATGTGGATTGCCCCAGTTCTGGAGAATGAGTCCAAAGCATGCTACACGTATTAGAATTCTGATATCCAGTTTGCACGGGACTAAAGTCTATATGACAAGTTCTCATTATATTCAAATTATGGCTTAGTTTGGTGGGAGGCACTTGTGGTAAATATTTAGCAGTTTTACATTTTTGAAGTACAGTTCCAGAAGAAATTTTGATAAATAAAAGTTTAAAATTACAGGTGTGTGTCATCAAAATGTGACCTACAGTTGAAAATAAATAGACAGTTAACACTATAAATGTTATGAAGATTGTCAAACAGATGACAAAATAGGCAAAATGTGTAGTAAAATCTTAAATACAATCATATTCAGTATATATTAGTTAAACATGTCTAACCTGTCAACTTTAAACGCACCACACAATCAGAAATTGGTACTGTATAGTTGCCAAATAAGGAGGGCTAAGGGCCCGACTGTGGTCTATATGTTTATCTGGGTGTGTGCCGTTGGTTTGTTCATAATTTTACGGTTGCAACTGTGCTTTGTATGCCATTTAAATAGTAATTTTGGAAAGTTTATAATTTGGGCTGGCTTTCATTGATCTTGGCGGGTTTTATGTGGACTTTGGGCGGGAAACTGTCAGTAAAATCTGGCAACACTGTATTCAGTCCAAGAGGGTGCATTCAATTATGAAGTTATTGTGGCCTCACATCTTTCACTGGCAGATTACTGTACTGCCTTTGGCCCCGGGCAGAGGAAGAAGAAGAAGCAACTACTACTTTACTGCTACCCCACTACTATAATTTATACTGCGATTATTATTTCCATATTATTTCATTCAGTGCTGGTTGCAGTGAGAAATAACTTTGTAAACTTTGTAATACTTCTAAATACTTTGGCCCAACATAACGTTTCACAATTGTTACCTTTAAATAAAATGCAAAACTTCCAACTTTCACTGGCACCCCACCATTTGTCTTTGGCAATGGATGGAGAAAAAAGAAGCTGCTAGCCATTTGTATTGCTGCTGCATGTGATTCACACAATTATTATCTGCTTTTATTCATCTTCATTCAGTACTGGTTGCAAAAAGAAAATACTTTGTTACCCACAAATTAACTTTCACTGGCAGATTATTATTTGTCTCTGGCACTGGGCCTTTTACTCTTTTTTTACTTTTGCTTTTACTTTTTAGTAGTTTTTTTTTTTTTATGCTACAATGATTTATACAACAATTATGACTTCCATATTATCTCAACTATTGCGTTCAGTCCTGGGACTAAGCACCCAATCGTTGCAAGGAGAAAATTCTCAATACAAAAGTAAATATCAGAATTATTACTTTTAAAGGAGACATAATATGCTAAATCAAGTGTAGGGCTGCATGATTAATCGCAATAGAATCAAAATCGTAATTTGAACGGATGCAATAAGCAATTTGCAATTTCTGAAGCACCATCATTTCTTCTAACTAGTCAACTTTGAACAAAAGCCTTTTATTAAAATATACATTGCAAATCTAATCACAATCACAACACTGGTCCGACAAATTGCAATTTGATATTTTCCCCAAATCGTTCAGCCCTATTTAAGAGTTTTTAACCATGTTGTTTTCCCTCATCATTAACTCACTAAAAGTTGTGTTTAGAATACACAATCTGATTTCAACGGCGTTATGTAGCCATTTTAGCAAAAATCCACTGCTCACTGCTTTAGATGTCTGTAGTTGGCACTTTGTTTAATGAAGTTTACAGTGGTGGAAATGATCAGTTTTCAACCAGAAGCCACTAAACCCATTTCTTTTAAAAGTTGTTTCTGATTCTGATTCTGCAATTTAAAATGTCCAAAATACAAAATAATGATCTACATATGGATTCCAACAATATCACAGACAGAAACATGGCATGTCTTCTTTAAATCATGCCAAACCCACTAAAACTAACTGATCTGCATTTTTCTTACTCAACATTACTTTTAACATCTGTGCAGAAGCAAAAGGGCCTGGCTCACCACTCCATAATTTCCCCATCCATATGTCTCGCCTGTGCCAGCTGCGGTGACGCTTGTTTGTTGCACTGCAGAGATCATAGGTCAACTTTGCAAGACTATAATTAACTAAAATGCCTTCGTGGAGGTATATCGACTTGGAGTAGACCGCCAGAAAAATCCCTAATGCATCCTTACATCTTTAACAGCTCCTCCATCAAGATGCTAGGAAGTTTTGGCTCACTACACGGCTGCTTTAGCTCAGCCACGGGAGAAAACAAAACACTTTGAAACCTATAGTGACACTGGGCTACAGAAATAGGTTGTTGTCGCCATAGAGACATGATACACAGGCATATACTTGTAAAGAAACGGGTGCTGAGGCCACGGAGCAGACCACATTGGACCGTAACATTGGAGTGTCTTTGTACGTGACGTTTGGTTCGCTGACAACACCACAAGACGGTAACGCAATGCTAATTATTCGAAGTGCACTGTTTGGGCGCAAAGCAGGCTCAGTCAAGATGGACACAGATTTTTGTTGATAGATCAAGAGAATTTGGAAAGAATAAATAAGATGGGCTATTCAACTTGAGGCCCGGAGGGCCAAGTCAGGCCCTCCAAGAGATATGACCCGGCCCTTAACCCATCTTTCAAAAATATAGAAATATTTTATCTCTTGTTATTGGTTTAGTCCTTATATAGTCCAGGTTTAGTCCTGGTTTAGACCTGGTTTAGTCCTGATATAGTCCTGGTTTAGATCTGGTTTAGTCCTGGTTTAACCTGGTTTAGTCCTGATATAGTCCTGGTTTAGATCTGGTTTTGTCCTGGTGTAGACCTGGTTTAGTCCTAGTTTAGACCTGGTTTAGAACTAGTTTAGACCTGGTTTAGAGCTGGTTTAGTGCTGGTTTAATCCTGGTTTAGCCCTGGTTTGTTCCTGGCTTAGATCTGGTTTAGTCCTGATTTAGACCTGGTTTAGATCTGGTTTAGTCCTGTTTTAGACCTGGTTTGATCTTAGTTTAGAACTGGTTTTGTCATGCTTTAGTCCTGGTTAAGTCCAGGTTTAGATCTGGTTTAGTCCTCGTTTTGACCTGGTTCAGTTGCAGATGTTATTAAATCCTTTCATATAACATGTATTTCTTATTTCAAAAGCATTGCACATGTTTCCGGCCTCGAGGACAAATCCATCTGAAAAATCTGGCCCTCGGTAAAATAAAGCTGAATAGCCCTGGTTTACATAATACTTCAAGGTGCACTTCGTAACAGTGGATACTTTTTACATTTACTACATTCGAGAGCAGGTATTTCTATTGCACTACATTGTTTACTTTTCATATGGTCGTGGTCACATTCTGTCTAAAGGTTTTGAGTCCAAGATCTGACTTTGAGCAAAAAATTCACAAGAAAAGTTGACTGGTATTGCTACTGTTGCCCAAAGATCAGCACAAATCTTTCTCAGAATCACCACTTAATGCTTTAACAGTGCTCTAAATCTGTGCGAAGAGTACATTTTTAAACTGGTACTTCAACTTTTAATGATGTGCTATTTTTTACTATAATCACAAAAGTGCAGAAATATCACTTAATAACTTGATTTGGAAGTTAAAAACAGCAGTCTTTATCCATGTTCCTTTTTAATTGGCTCTCTTTTGCAGCCTTAACTTTTACTTTTTTGTACCTGTACTTCTAGTTTTCTAAGTAAGAAAACTGAGTACTTTGTCCGCTGTCTGTCTCCTTAGAGGCAGGTAATGACACTAGGTCAAGTTGCAGTCAGATCTGTGGAAAGGTGAACACACTCACAGAAAGACAAGGTTTATTTGCAGTAAATCAAAGAAAAAACAAAGTATTTATCACCAGTAGAGGACATATCTTTGAAACTAATGGGAAAGGAGAAAATAAACGTAACATGGAGATGTGTCTGCCCATTAAAATCTGTCCGTCTTACAGGGTGTTTTTTCCTTCCTTTTTTACGTTTTTACTCAGGGACCGGTGTTGCCAATCATTATGCCAGCAGTTTGTTTAATGACTGGGGAATGTCGAGTCGAGCAGGTCAAGTGGAGGGTCATCACAAAATGGCTGCCGCTGCTGCTGGTCTAATTGGACGAAGCTGCACCTATATTTGCATAGCTCCGGTGGGTAAATACATACATAGGCGAAAGGCTTAAACTTTACTTGAATTTTGCTTACTCAGTTTGGGGGAAATAACAATAAACTATCTGATAATAATACTGTGTTTAGCTTTTCAAGTGTTATAGATAGGGTAGAGTACTGTTTAGCTCCTCACAGAAAGGTCTAGTCTGGTCCCAAATAATTATTTTGCTTGACAGTTTCAGCTACACAAATAATCAAAATAGAATCAAAATTATAATTTGAATTTTTGAAGTGTCATAATTTTATTCTGAATAAAAACTGCTAATACTGTTCAGAATTGTTAAAACATGTTCTGAAAAGTGACAAAAATGCAGCTAAAAGAGACAAACACATCTTGAAATGACAAATTTGCATCTCAAAGTGACAAAAAAAGTAACTGAAAGTGATGAACCTTAAAAGTGCATCTAAAAGCACATCTAAAAGTGACAAACACTGACAAAAACAAGACTAAAAGTGACATAAACATGACTAAAGGCGACAAAAACGTGACTAAAAGCGAGAGAAAAAACCCCCAACATAATTCTAAAACATGTAACTCTATTATTAGTTCGTCAGCTCATATTTCAGTCTTTTTGTCAATTTTTCTGGTTGTGTTTAAAATATGAACTTTGAACAGAATCCTATTATCAAAACATCAATAGCAAACCTGGATTAAATATTTTTCCCAAATCATGCAGCTCTTGCTAAATACCAATCTTGTCATGTGATCTATACAGGTTTTTGGCGCTGTCTTCACTGGTAGAAGCAGAACCACAGTGCCATCTGCAGTCTTACTTCGTTAGGACCGTGCCCCTGGTGTGGGAGAGTAAAAAGGCCCCCTCGTCCCAGTTCATAGTCCCTTAGGCAGTTTTCTGTATTTATGCCACTTTAATCCAGCGGCAATGTTTGTTGTCCTCTGTCCCAATGATGTTTGCTCTGTCCCAGTCTAGTCCCAAGTCAGTATAAATCAAAAAGGTTCCATTAAGTAGGATATTCGTTGGAAAAAACATAAATAAAACATGATTCTGCTAAATAGTACCAAGTAAACACAAAATATCTATTCCGAAATGTAAAAACTAGTATAAATGTGCTTGTAATAATAAATAAACGTTTTTATAGCTAATCTTTATTTCTTGATTTGGAAAACTACAAATGCTGCTTTTAACACTTTTTTTTCTTTCTTTTTTCAAGCCATGCTCTTCTGTCAAATTTACAAAGCAGAATCACTGCTGGACTTCTGAGGCATTAACAGATTCAGCTGACATCAAGTGCAAAACTATGACTAAAGTTGATGTGCCTGGAGCGATGAAGTTGGTTATGCACCCGGATCAGAGAGCTTTTAACAAATACAACAATACTTCAGATCATGAGTCACTTTCAGAGGCAGGACCTTTTCTTGGCAGCTCACTTCCTGCTTCCAGCAATTAATACGAAACAAAATTCACCTGGAGATGCGCCATGCTGAAATATCTCTGATAAAACAGCAACAATAACAGCTGGAGTTGTGATAGTAAAGTGATTTCTCAGAGTAGTTTCTGAAGTGCGAGTGAAAACAGCAGCGAGCAAGTGTCTGTGTTATCTTCCAAATGTGGGGTAGTTTAATAGAGGAATTATGCACACAGTTGTAGGATCTGTTGATATTCATGGATGTCAGAATGATGAGAAATTAATTGCCATCGCGAATAACAATTTAAAAACAAAATACAATATATTTTGGATGGAAAAATGTCTTCAAAATATTGCCTATAATTAGTAATAGCACTAGTAGTTGTAGTAGAAGTAGTACTAGTTGTAGTAGTGGTAGTAGTAATAGTTGTAGTAATTGAAGTAATTAGTAGTAATGGTAGTAGTTGTAGTAGAGATGTTTTGCCAGAAGTGTTGGATCGAAGTAGAAGTAGTAGTAGTTGTTGGTGTTATTATTATTGTAGTTGTAGAAGTAGTAGTAGTAGTAGTAGTAGTAGTAGTAGTAGTGTTTGATAGTAGTAGTATTAGTAGTAGAATAGTAGTATTAGGTAGTAGTAGTGATTGATAGTAGTTGCCAGAAGTGTTGGGTAGTAGTAGTAACACTAGTAGTAGCATCGGTAGTAGTAGTAGTAGTAGTAGTCATTATTGTTGTTGTAGGGGAAGTGGTAGTAGTAGCTGAAGAAGCAGTAGCAGTAGCACTACTAGTAGAAATGGTAGTAGTATTTTAGTAGCAATAGTAACTGTAGTAAGAGTAGCAGTCAACTGTATACAATACTGGTAGTATTGACAGAAGGTTAAATGTAGTACTACTAGTATTAAAGCAGCAGTAGTATTAGCAATATCAGCAGTATCAGTAATAGTAGTGATGGCAGTAATAGTAGTAATAGTAGTAATAGTCGTAGTAGCACAGTGGTTGTTATTGACAGTAGGTTAAATGTAGTACTACTAGTATTAAAGCAGCAGTAGTATTAGCAATATGAGCAGTATCAGTAATAGTAGTGATGGCAGTAATAGTAGTAATAGTCGTAGTAGCACAGTGGTTGTTTCTTACAGTCGTACAACAAAAGGCTGAGTGTGAATACGGGACATAAGGCAAACACATGGGCATGTTTGATCAGACTGATTCTGATGCAAACAGACAGCTGTTCGAGAGCGGCCCTCCCCAGCTGCAGACTCCACCTGTAGTGTGTCCCCTCTCCACCGCTCATTAAGCACAACCGCCTTTCAGGGTGAATCAGCTCAGCCCGGTGATCACCCAGTGGGAGAGCAGGGCACCCGGGAAGAGCACAAGTACAGGTGCCTGATTACTGGAGGACTGTGAAGTGGTTTTCCTTAAATAAATGTATGAAAGTGCACATCTCTGCCAATTATCCACCGCACATAACACCACTGAAGATATGCAACGCCTGTAAAGCTATTTTAATGAGCAGACCTGACATCTGAATTCGCTTTATTATCATTTTATAGCAACAGGGCTTTGATTGCTCTAATAAAATGTCTTAAAACATCCGAAAAAGTAAAGTAGCTTCAGATTTTAAGCAAACATTTTCAAACTAAATATTGACTTTACTGATAAAAAGTGCAAGAAGAGGTGGGAGATATATCAATTGATAGTACTGATGTATTCTGATGTAACATTGCATTTGTTGTTCTGGAGATATGCAAAATTAGAAAATCAAGTGTATCGTCTTCCATAAGTTAAAAAAGACTGCAAAAAAGACTAAATGTGATATTGCTGCCATTTAGGGGTTAATTGGGGGTAATTTTGTGCCTTACTTAAACCTCAATCAAGACATCTATTACAATTTTAACATGTTTCTGATGACATTGTGAAAATATTGTCTGAATTTTGTTATTTGAGTCTCAAAAAAAGAATAAATGTTGGTAAATGGAGATGTTTGTGGCTCAAATTTAACGTTAAGGCTAATTTTGAAGCATTAATAAAGATGAAAATAAAACAAATCAAACAATAAACGGAAGTAATCTGTGTATAAAAACAACCAGTCTTTCCTTTACATTTGAAGTGGTTGTTTCTTTTCATTTTACCTTTTAAGTTTAATAAATTAGCTGTGTGAGAAACAGTTAGTCTTGCCAACGGCTATGCACAGAACCCATTACAACATTTTTAAATTATGCAAAGTTTCTTCTTTACAATTAGAAAGTAGAAACACAGATGTCCTCAGTTTGGGTTGCCAGATCCTATGATTAAAATGAAAAAACAAAAAACAAAAAGGTAAAATATCTCTCTCTGATCTGATTTTCAGGTATGATTGGACTGCCATTTGTAAAACAGAATAACTTGTCACAGCTATTACCTGCAAAACTTACTGACTTCTACCTTTACCTTTGATAACACTTGTATGTGAAGGACTTTGACATCGTATATTCAGGAGTTTCATTCCCAGGGTGTCGCTAAGAAAGGTGATGGTATATGTCCCAAAAAGGCGCTGGCTGGAGGAGCTCATAAAACCTCTTTATTGCTTTCTGCTGTAGTAATATTCACTGGGTTTGAGCCGCGTTGGGATTTTGCGTATTCAGTACTAGGCTGTATATTTTCTGAGCTGTGCGTCATATTGTAATGCCTCTGGATGTGTCAGAGAGATTTACAGAAAACTATGGCCTTTCAGATGAGTATGTCAAATATTTAAATATCAGGACGACTTGAGTGTAGTGTAGTATTTGAAGTAAAAGGAGTACTAGTAGTGGGATTAGTAGTACTGTGGCATTAGGGCTGTAAAATTAATCTAAATCGAATTGAAATCGCAATTTGAATGGAAGCAACTAGGCTGTACGTTTTTAAGTGCAAGAATTTCCTCCACAAAGAACAAAATATCCTGTTTTATTCTGCACACAAACCTTATAGTTTATATTTTTAAAAACATATTCTGAAAGCTATAAATACTCAACAAAAGTGTCAAAAATGTGACTAAAATCAAACGACAACTACAAGCAACAAAAAGCGACAAAAACGCATCAAGAAACACGACTAAAACGTGACTAAAAGTAAGATAATTCTGACTACAAGTGACAAATACTATACTAAAAGCGACAAAAACATTTGATTAATTTATCAGTTCTTATTTCAGTATTTTTGTCAACTCTCCTGGTTGTGTGAACTTTGACGAGAACCCAATGACTAAACATAAATCAGAAATCTAATCGCAATTGCAGTGGTCAGAACAGTTAGATATGCAATTAGATATTCTTCCTAAATCGTGCAGCTTTATGTGGAATATACAGATGACAAAAAGCTTTCAAATGTGATACTGAGAAAAAAAAGCTCAATACTCAATACTGATTCAGTAACATAATGAAAAAACAGATGATAGATGACAGGCTCCTATACAACAAAGAATGATACTAATTTCTTCAGATAAGCCCTGTGGACATGCTACTTCTGAAAAAAGTTCACTATATGTATTAGTATAAATCAGATGTATTTTAATGGTGGTAGCCCTGCGGCGAGTTGGCCACTGTCCAGGGTGTACCCCACCTAAGGCCCAAAGTCACTGGGATAGGCTCCAGTCATCCGCGACCCCTAATTAATGAATGAATAATGGAGGTAGTCATTGTAACCAGTAAGTACATTCAGACTAATAGAAAATAAACAGCCCTGCGATTTGGAAACGCATTTAAATTAGTTTAAAGTTGAATATTTGTAAATATTTAACTGTTTTTTGAGGAAATTGGGTTTATGAATAGGAACACAAACATGTAACTGAATTGAACTGGATTTCGCCCATGCTTGAAATCAAATTTCAGACACCAATTACTTAAGAAATAGTGCTATGACTTAATTTGAAAGCAATATTCAAGTAGCCAGTCTTCCGTATCTTTCCTCGGTGTTAAACCAAAAACAAAGAACAACTTTTTTTTTCACTAATGAGAGTTGGAGACAAAGTTTTCTGTTTCTGCTCAATCCCATTCTTCCCACTGGAGCTGAACAATCGAGTGCCTTTGTGAACATGCCACTTTCTTTGTCTTTAGTTGGTTGAGTCAAGAAAGGTGATTTTAGTGAAAATAACAAAAAAAAATCCCAACAGGTATCTAATTTCAAAGTGAGTTTTCCGATGTACAGCCTGATTGCTACCTTTGCTCAGAGCAAAGTTGGAGAGTAGATTACTGTTATACTTTTGCAACATACTTCTCGAGAAAAAAGAGGCAGAAATGGCATTCTTTCGAGTAGCAGCATCATAAAAAGCACTTCAGTATATATGTCTAATAGTATGGGTAGAAGTAGAGGTAATTAAAGCTGCATTTTGAAGTATTGTCAGGGGGGTTAGGGTTGTACTTTGAATGGAACTTAATTTGTCTGTTCCAGGATTGCTTATTTGCTTATTGCTTATTTAAGGCAAACATCATCCACAACACCACCAAACAACACATACAATAAGAATGTCTCACTTTTGGAACAATTAAAAGGTGTCTTATCCTATCTTTAAAGCAGTACTATGCAGCTCCATCCTGCTTCACTTCTCTGTCTGAAAAAGCTACTCTAAATCTTTGCATGAGCCCAAAAAGCCATGCATATGAATGTGGCGATGTACCAAAGGGTCTGTGAGAGATTTAAAGGGGACGTATCATGCTAGATCAACTTTAAGGAGCTTTTCACACTGTTGCAACAGCGTTTCCTCTTCATTAGTTTACTCAAAGTTGTATTTCATTTGACTTATGCATGACTGAGGAAATGAGGCTTAAGTGCTCAAAAATATCCTGTTTTCACCAATCCTCTATCCCTGCCCACAGTTATTTGAGAAATTAAGACTCCGACTTATACAGGAATTGATCCAAAATACAAAAAAATCACATGATTGCCTCCATGAAATGTCATTATAAAGAGGCGGGGCTTGTGAGTTCTGCATTTTTAAACAGGAAGTCAATGGAGCAGTTTCTATTACCAGATCAGATCAGATCAATATTGCAGTTTACAATGAACAAAACGTAAAATGCTGATCCACTTATGTTACAGTTCAATCCAAAGTGACTGAAAAAAAAGTATAATATGTCTCCTTTAAATACCTACCTCCTACTTTCAAATACTCCGGTGTTGTTATGTGACCTGGAGAATCAGTTGTGATAGCGGTAAGCATTCAAAACCATTCCCGAAGCCTGATACTTTTGGTCTTTTTAAAAATCACTTTCATTCAAGGACTTGTACCCCAAACTCCAGCTCAAATCCAGACGACATTATACAACTTTCAATAGGCACAGGGGCTCTGTTGTTTGTCGGGCGTCTACCACAGAGCTGCAGATACTGACGATACACAAGCGGGCGATTGATACAGGGGTTCAATATGAAAGCAGATGCCTGGATTGTAGCGAGATGAAAAGGCCTGTGACAAGTCAAGAGGCGCTTAGTCGAGGAGGAGGAAGTGATCACGGGTAATCACTGAGCCCGGGCCTAAGAATGCATTATGAATGAGAAATCAGCCTATGTGCCTCAGTGTATCTGTAATAGCAGCCGGCTTAGACAGGCTTTGTGTGAAAAAGCTGCTTGATAGAATATGACTTTTTTCACATGGGTGTAATGTGGTTATTCTTGTTATAAATAATACATTATAAGACATTTCCTGATTCAAAAATGTATGATCAAGTCAGTCATTTTGATTTCTCTGTTATAGTCCATGTAAAGTTAAATTAAATTAGATTTTTCATGTCTGTGTATTATAGATTTTGGCTGTAGAGACTGGTAACACTTTATAATACAGTAACTACACTTTTATTACACTTCTTAAATCATGAAGAAAGAAACATAATGCATAATGAACCAATAGTTTATTAAGAATGATTCGGAATTGGTAAATATTTGATAAATACCCTAACTGCAAACCCTAATAATTAAGTCGTAACTAAGTCTGAATCATTCTTTGTTAACTAGTTGTTCGTTATTAATTGTTAATTTGTTCATGCTTTATTAAAGTATAGTTATTATAAAGGGGTACAGACTCTCTAGGAGCAAAAATATATAAATGGAACCTGCTTATATTGTTAATGTTGTTAATGAAAACTTTCTAAAATGTTAAAATTGTGGGGGGAAAAAATTAACTGTGTTTTTGGCAGCTTACATTTTATGATCATTGGTATAAATCCAGTTTGGCTCATCCTACTATACTAACTGGGAAGAGTTTTTATATTTGTTTATTTCGATTTAGGCTATAATAATAACATAAAATGTGATAATTAGGGATGTCAAGATTATTCTGTTGATCGATTAAGTGTGATTATTCAGATCACAGTAACTAAAAACTAATAATTGTGACTATTTTAAAAGGAAATTAGTTGTTTCTATTCAATACATGCTCCACAAAAGCACACCTAAATATATACTGCTTTCTATGTGGCTGTTTATAACACAATGACTTTACTTTTGCACTCAGATATTGGAGCAGTAACGTCTTAAAGATAATAAAGGATTTCACTTGTGTTTTATTGTGTCGATAATCATTATAATGTGATGTTTCTACACACAATAATCGTAAAATTTGATTTCATGACATTCCTAGTGATAATAGAATAGAAGAAAATCCCCAAATACACTGTTTTAAATTGTCTTGTCGGTTCTTGTTGACCTCTGTAACCTCCCTATACGGCCCCTCCAGCCTGATTTGGTGTCAGCGCTCATCAGCCGAGAACCTCTCACAGTCGATACACAACACAATGTTATTTGTCCGTCCGCTATAGATTCAAGCCAACAGGGAGTGATGTGTTTTTTCCAAATCAGCCCCGAGGTGCAGTGTCGGACAATAGGCCTGGGCTTTGGGGACGACCTTCACTCCAGCAGGGGCAGTATATACGCCAGTGTGATCTTCTGATTGCTTCTTGTCTTCCTCTAAGATGATTGTCGCTTTTAAGGAGGTGTTTGTTCAGCCGGAGAAGAGGGCAATTGGGTGCACACAACAAAAACAGCTTTACAATCAGCGTCCCGGGCCTCTCCTCCGACTCATCACGGCTTAAGTGCAGATATTATTGAGCTGAGTGACGGGAAAAGACTCACTGTATCATTCTGTGGTCTTGTTAGGTGAGAGGGAAAATTGTGCTATTTATTGGTTTGGGGGGATTTTGTTTTCTTTCTTTATTTATTGCTCAGTTGATTTATTCATTAAAGTAAAAACATTATGCATTTTTGTATTGCTTTTAGCCTTTAAACCTGCCTTGAGTGTCTTCAGTTTGACGTGTCAAGTTTTCAAAATAAAAATAAAATGCTTTTACATAGAAAAACATTACTTTATAACTGCATTTGGGAGATGCCATTTTGACTTAGCTGTGGCTCCATCTACTGGCTGTGGAGACAATTACACCCATGTAAATATATACGTACAATGCTTTCCAGTAAGGAGTTGATCTGACAAAGTTGTAGATCGTGGCGGAAGAAAAGTTCAGAGCGAGACTGGCGGTGATTTAAGGGCTTAAAAACAGTAAAAGATTCTGGGATAAATGACGTCAGCATCATCTACGTGACACATGGAAGAAGTTCAGAACTCAGTGTCGGAGAAGGAGAGGATTTACAAACCAGCATTCATCAAACAAACATGAATCAAGCTAAATGCTACTCAGGTATGTTTTTGATGACGGAACAATGTTAGAACATGGACAAAAGCTCATCAAAGTCGATTCTGCATAATATTTGTCCCATTTAATTCCTCATGCTTTAATCCGATGCCCTTCTTTGCTTTGGACAGGCCTAAATTTAGTATATATTTTTACAAGTATTATTATTATTCAGTGTTGTATGTTGCACCTTACTGCCAAAGAAAGTTCCAAATTCTAAAAGTTGTCAATTTTGCTCACTGGCAATTGGCAATAAAACTTGAATCAGATTCAGATTCAAATCACAGCAAATAATTGGCCACTAGTGAATTGAATTAAAAGTAAATTGTAAAATGCTTTGGCAGAAGTTAAATGTCAGATGTCCGTCCCAAAATGTAGAGAGAGACAACACTGAGGTGTAGATACAGCTGTCAGTGCGTCATATCAAGGGGGTGTGGTCTGCCGTGGGGGAAACTCGGGGCAACCTCTTCATTGATTATATACGAAATGCAACTTTTTCCCTTTTAAAATACATTTCCTGGTGATTTATGTCTAATTTAAGCACAACCAATTAAACTCAAACCAAGCCACTGCTGAATCTTAACAGAAATTCTTGACCTGGCATTAGCATCGCAGTAGCATTTAGCACGCATCTGTCATTAGCATTCTTGGATAACTTTACAAATCTGGGCCGTTCAACCACTTTTTTTTCTTCTCATGTCTTCGTTTCTATATTTGGCTCAATAAAATTCATAAACTTGGCATTTGCTCTCACAGTTGTTGGACAGTGGGTGAAAGAGCAGCTCTGACACATTAAAATGAATGGACTGGAAAGTGAGTATTCCCTGTATCTATTGCATTTATTGACAGACAGAAAATGTTCAACTTTTAGTCATTGTTTTGGTGTCCTTCTGTAGTTTTGTTTTGGGATTTTAATTCAGAATTTGACTTGAATACATATCCCTTTTATTTTGAGATTTTCTTTGACTAAATTGGGATTAAGTGGAAATGGTGAGCAGACTGACAGGTATAAGCTGCGTTTAGTTGCCATTATTTTGTTGTTTTGTTCAGCGACTTGCCAAGTTAAGCCATCCATGACGTTATGACTAAGCCTTGTAATTTTGGATTTACAGTTTGATTATTTTTTTTCCCACGTTTACCCTGATGTGACATGTTTGTGATTCAACATAAACGAGTTATTTTTGGATTCAAACTTTTACTGCTGCTTTGGTATGTACCGAGTGATGTGCCTTGGTTAATACTAATAAGCGGAGGAGAAAGAGCTAGCCTAATACCAAGTCCATTTGCTTTGGGAGTAGCATTACTAAGTCTGACAGTTTTAGCCAAAAATCATTATGAAAAGTCTCTTGGAGTGGATGTGATGGTAATATTTAACCGCGCTTGGAGACAGAGTGAGTTAAAACTATGCAGACGTGGAGGAATAGCTGATGGCAGAGCAAATCAGTCTGAACGAAGATGGAATACGCAAAAACACAGCAGCGGACACGGGCAAAGCTGTGGAGGGACGGCATGGAAGAGGCTGTTATACTTTTCTCAACAACACAATACTTTGAAAACCTGGATTCACTGAATAGTAAAGTGATTTGGAGCAGGTTCTTGACATTAGTTTAGTCTTTATTTGTCAGTACCATGTAGAAACATATTGCATAAGAAAACATTTACAGGATATCTTATTAAGTATTTGAGGAAATTGGCATAAAAATTCAAAATTTGCCCCATTTTCTTTCTGAATAAATCAGGGTTTGAAATAAATTTGGACAATTCCGTTCAGACAAACAGTTGGTTAAAATACAAGATTTGGTGGCATTAAGTGGTGATCTTTTTGTTTCTAACTGGGAGAAAACTGCATTTTGAGAAATCAGCCTTTGACGTTACAATGTCCCATATAAATCTATGGATGCAAGTGGATTAAATGAAACAATAAAGGATCTTTAGGTTCAGATTGGACAATTTTGTTTGTTTCCACAAGAAAATTCTTATACTGAGAGAGTGAACTGACCAAACGCCTGTAGCATATCGTCTTAACTACTTTTGAATTGTGACCCTACAGCCCGGATTACATCCCCTAACTTATACTCATTATAAAAGATAATTTATTCAGCATTAAATAGCCATGTGTTCTAAAGATTTATACTCTGTGAAAAGACTAATATGAATCAGTCATAATGTAAACACTGTTCATTTTAATCTTGGTTAATCTATGACCTGTGAGTGTCAACACCTAGTGAGAAACGGCCTGAATTGATTTTAAAATTTGCATTTCATTGAACATCTGTCATATTCAAATTCATAATTCACAATAAATGCCTCTCAGAGTATAACCAATCAGATAAGTAATATGCCCAAGGTTTGGACGCAATTTGAGCAAAGAAATTGAAGAATATACAAATAATATTTAGTAAGCTTAATTAGATAAGTCAAGCCAACAAATGTGCCTTGTTTTTAGTAAAAACTTTGTTGTCCGTGAACTTTTCTGACCCTTGAATGTATAATCCCCAATGGAGCCAATTAATGTGATTGGTGGCCTGTCTCTTCTGTGCGTTTGCTCCAGTGACTAAAGATTATTTGTGTGGGAGCTTCTTTATATAGAACGTCAATACATTAAAACAGAGAGAAAAAGTTACATTTCAGTATCTTAAGAAGAATTTTGTGTGGATTTAATGTTAATGGTTACACAAAAATGAGTTCTACAGTTGCCTCCATATAGTTGTTATTTGCTTAGAATGTTCAACAGAATGGAATTGAACTTTTTTTTATCTCCATGGTGACGCCACTTGACCCATTCACTGGTCAGGTCTGTGGATAGGTGCTCAAAGGAAGAATATATGTTGAGGAATGAGGATTTGTTTTAGCAAATCAAAACGTGTGTGAACTGAATAAAACGCAAGCCAGATGAGTGTATAATGCCATACTGTGGAACATGTCAGACAACACCAGTGACAAGTAGACAGCAGACCCCCTCCACCACTAGATAAAGTTACATAGTGCACCTTTAAATATGCACTACTAACTCAACTTTTCATTAATATTGAAATGTTCCATTATTCTGTATAAAAATGTGAACGACACCATAGTATAGCTTTTTGACAGCCTTGTTCACACCTTACTACACCATTCATTAAAAGCTTTTAGCGCCTCACCTATTCTTACCTCCCCAATTATCACCCCTTCCTCTTTCATGTAATAAAAACATTATCCGTATTTATTCATGCAACAGTATTAACCCTTGATAACTCGTAGTGCAGTCTCTGAAACCCATTGCAAAAATTTGACAAAAGTCATTTGGGACAATGTTATCAAATTGTCAGCAAAATATATACATTGCAATAAAGCTTTGAAATGTGTTCTGTTTGACATTTAAACATAGAGTACAAACAATACATATTGCAATAAATCAAAGTTTAAAATGAGTGAGGCTGACTTGGAACCATTAAAAGTTTAGACTCTTACAAAAGTCATAACTATTTTGTTTATTTTCATGACCCTTAGTTCAGTTCAGTTTGTTTAGTTTCTTCTATCCAATTAGCATTGCCATTCCTAAAAATGACAAAGAAAAAGTCTCTAAGCATCACAGGCAATTTCTTGAAATCCTATGGTAAAACGGTTGCATCATTCACAGTGCTGTTCCCACTTTATCTACTCAAAACAGATGACAACAAAATTCCAATTCCTATAGTCAATTTGTCTGCAATTACAAGTTATTTTAAAGCAATCAGAGTCTATTGGCTTCACCTCATATCAGAGCAATAACGGCGTTTGTGGTGTGTTTTCTATGTGGCTCTTTAATGGCTCTCGTGGTGAGGAAATCCATCATGAGTCGCAGGTGCCTGAAGACACACTGTCATGTAACCGGCATATAATTACTGCAGCGACCAGGGGACTGAGGAGAGAGAGAGGGAGGGAGTGAGGTGAAGAGAAGGAGAGAGGTGAAGAGAGAGAGAGAGGGAGAAAGGGGAGGGAAGAGAAGGAGATAGTGAGGGAGAAAGAGGGAGAAAGGTGAAGAGAGGGAGAGACAGAAAGGGAGGTGAAGAGAAGGCGAGAGGTGAAGAGAGAGAAAGAGGGAGAGAGAGAAAGAGGGAGAGAGAGGGGAGGGAAGAGAAGGAGATGGTGAGGGAGAAAGAGGGAGAGAAGTGAAGAGGGGGAGAGAGAGAGACAGAGAGGGAGGTGAAGAGAGAGAGAGAGGGAGGGGGTGAAAAGAAGGAGAGAGGTGAAGAGAGAGAGAGAGGGAGGGAGAGGGGAGGGAAGAGAAGAGAAGGAGATAGTGAGGGAGAAAGGTGAAGAGAGGGAGAGAGAGAGGAGAGAGAGGGAGGGAGATGGAGAGAGAGAGGGAGGGAGGTGAAGAGAAGGAGAGAGGTGAAGAGAGAGAGAGAGGGAGAGAGAGGGGAGGGAAGAGGAGATAGTGAGGGAGAAAGAGGGAGAAAAGTGAAGAGAGGGAGAGAGAGAAAGAGGGGGGGTGAAGAGAAGGAGAGAGGTGAAGAGAGAGGGAGAGAGAATGGAGGGAAGAGAAGGAGATAGTGAGGGCGAAAGAGGGAGAAAAGTAAAGAGAGGGGGAGAGAGAGAGAGAGAGTGGGGTGTGGAGAGAGAGAGACAGAGAGGGCGGTGAAGAGAGAGAGAGAGGATGAGAGAGAGAGATGTGAAGGGAGAGACAGAAAGGGGTGAAGAGAAACAGAGAGAGGGAGAGAGAGGGGGGGGAGAAGGAGATAGAGATGGAGCAAGAGAGAAGTGAAGAGAGGGAGAGAGAGAAAGGTTGAGAGGGAGGTAAAGAGAGAGAGGTGAAGAGAGAGCGAGAGAGAGAGGAGCTGGCAAAAAGAGAGAAAAGAGTGAGAGGCAGAGAGAGAGAGAGGGAGAGACAAAAACAGAGAGGAAGGGGGAGACAAAGAGCAAGAGTGAGAAGAGGAGTGTGAGTAGAAAGAGAGAGATGGGGGAGTGCGAGAGGGAAAGGTGAAGAGAGAGAGTTTGAGTGACAGATGGAAGAGAAGGAAAAGTGAGAGGCATACAACGAGGGGGGAGAGAAAAGAGAAGTGTGAGAGGTGAAGAGAGAGAGAGGGTGAGAGAAACAGGAGAGAGGGAAGAGGAAAAGTGTGAGAGAAAAAAGAGACAGGGGATGGAGCGAGGACAGAGGGAGTGAGAGAATAGGAGTGTGATGAGATGAGAGAGAGAAAGAGAGAGAGAGGTGGAGGGAAGAGATAAAGAAAGGGGCGAGAAAAGGGAGAACGAATGTGAAAGGAATGGAGGGACAGTGAGAGAGACAAAGAGAGGAAGGCAGAAAAGAAAGAAGGGAAGAGTGTTGAGAGATTAAGAAAGGATTCATAGAGAAGGAAAGAGAAAGAAAGAGTGGGAGGTGAAAGACGGACAGAGAGAGAGAGAGAGATTAAAAGATGAAAATGGGACAGAGACAGCAGATTTCCACTCTCTCCCTCCTTCTCTCTTTCTTTACCCCTCTCTCTCTCCCTCCCTGCCATTTTGTGTTCCTTGTTGTTTACTAAAGGCTCTGGATGATCATACGGCGGCCATCAGCTCGAGGCCGGGGGGGAAACATGCAGAAACAATCCTGGCATGTCTCACTGTCTCGTGATGACTGCCGCTCGTGTTATGGATTCCACTAAATTAATTATAAACGAGTCACGCCCTTGAGTAGATGATGCGCCAACCTGTCTTCTAATCTCACTCCGCAGCATTTGAACTCGAAGATTGTGTCGAGTTTAGGACACAACAAAAAAGAAAAGGCATAATCCCAGCCTCACCTTGTAAATGGAGACCTTGTAAATCAAGATCAAATACACCAAAATAAAAAGCCAATGAATAAATGTTATTGACTTTCAAACTGTCTCGAATACAAGTTGACCCGTCTGACCCATTGTAACTTGAAAACATATTTGATAAATCTTTGCAAAGATACAAAATACACTGGGAATGGTATGGTGCCCAAAATAGTATCGACTGGCTGTGTTGCCACGTTGGTGCGCTAGGAAAGGGTTAAGTCTGACGTCCTTTTCCAGACACAGGAAGTAAACAGCAGACTTACTGCTGCTATAATCTAACAGCCAGTGGAAGAAGTATTCAGTTTTGTTACTCAAGTAGAATTAAAAGTATTACATTAAAAAATCTACTTAAGTGCCGAACTACCTGTTAGAAAATGTACTTTAAGAGTAAAAAGTAAAAGTATTTCTCAGCTTATGAGACCAATTCTGCATATTAAATGTTGAAATTTTGGTAAAGAATTTAGCTTAATTTTAGTCAACAATCCACACTGATTTCTTTAATTTTATGTGTATATTATTGTTTGCTTGTTGTTGAGTTTTAACACAAAATATTCAGGCAGAATTTCAGCATCAATGTGCTCAGAATAACCATCTACTTTTCAGTTCAGTAAAACAACTTAAGTAAAGCACAAATACCTAAAAATGCTACTTAAGTACAGTACTTTTACTTGTGTACTCCGTTACTTTCCACCACTGCTAACAGATGTAAGTTTTAGCTTCCTGTCACTTTTTATTTTACGTAAATCAACTCATATATCACTAAAATATGAACTTTAAAGACTCTAGCACCTCTTTTGGCTTCATGTGACGCAACCATTTATTAATCTAGTTTTCAAAACCAACCATTGACTTGTTATGATTTGTCAAGTAGTAAAACAGGGGAGTTAAGTGCTGCTGCTGGGGACAAGGCAGAGAAACACAGACACGAGACAGAAAAGCACAAAATAGAAAGGATTTGATGGTGATTGCACGTAATACCCTTTAAGTATCATGAACACGCGTCTCTTTATGAGGCACAGCAAACTCCTGACATACTTGCCAATAGACTACATGTAGACATATTGTAATTCATTAAAAAGTTCTGTTTTATGTCAGTTATAGGTATTTGCGCTTCTGAGGCCCAACAAAATCAAAATTATATTGAAATCGCAACCCATTAATCGAGTTAAGGATTGAATTCAAAACTGTATCATCCCATCTCTAATACACAATCACATGCGCATTTTTCTGTCTTATCTAGACTTGTAATGTTTTCCTCTTTGACCACAATCACCTTTCCTGCAGAATTAGTCAGGCTATCAGTTGACTAATTGCCAATGAAACAAGGGAACAACAAATGCAGGTACAAGATTAACTCTGTAAATTGAAACCAGTGATGAATATTCCACACACAACTGGTCACAAACGTACCTATACTTTTATGACTTTCACTGTACACCTATAGTGCTCTTTTTTTGTCCCTTGAACGCATCATGAATCCTAAAGGCCCGTCGGTGCCACTTTCAATAAAACCCCCAGAGCCAACTTTAAATGCATTCTTTCCCGAGATAGGACACTGCTCTTGAACGCAGCATACGCCTCATGAGTGGCTGAAGGTGAAGCTGGCTAATAGTGTGTTTTAGGATGAGATATGGCCGTGTCCAAAAGGGGCCAAATAAAGCGCACCTGGGGGCAGACGCATTTAAAAAAGGTTACTGAAATCCTGCTCTTATCTTCCACTCCCAGCCTTTATTAGCTATCGGAAATCCTCAGCAAATAGCCTGGCCTTGTGAATGCTAAGCTACTGTCAATAACATCACGTTTTCATGTTCTGTCCACAGGCTTACAGTGGCCTTGATGGTCCTTCAACACCTATGTTTACATACGAGCGGTTTAATAGTCCATATAGGGGGGAAAAATCAGTACAATCACTATCATTGGTCCTCAAGACACTTAATGTATCCCGGTGTGGTTATAGCCCATATTATCCAAGCCAAAGTTCTGGATTATTATGTTTATTTATGTTTATTTATTATTATTATGTTATTTCTTTGAACATGCATGAATATAGGTTTCAAGTCAAAACCAATGACACCAACATATTCAGGTGTTGAATAGAAAAAAAGTTTCAAAGGTGCATCTGGCCAATGTTTTAAAAATCAAGACCTTTCAACTACCATCCAAAAGTCATTTTTAATCTACGGAGTTGGTGTGAGAAACTCGACTTTATTCTGCTCTGAACTGTCTAAATCCTGTCTTCGGGGAGGAGCTTCCCCTGAAACTAACCTGCCTTTGTTCACCTGTTAAATCTGTTTTAGGGACTACCTTTGAAATTGTTTTTACGCTGGATCATTCCAGGACGAACGAGGGATTGCACCGGCTCTTCTTGAACCGCTCTATACAGTATTTCTTTCTTTCCCCTTCTAATAATTCCCCTGACAAAACAATTACAAAAGCATTTCCTGGTTGTCCACACACTCATTGATTTAAAGTTAATTTTGTTAATCCAATTAAAAGCCTTTTCCCTCCCATATTCAGGTAAAGATTTAATATTGGTTTATTTTAAATATTCTTTGGTTAAGTGATGTACTCTCAACATCTGATCCATTTGAATACAATGAAATCTGGTGTTGATGTTTTATAATTAGTCCATAGGAGAGAGTCGGGATGTCTTTAGCAGCAGTTAATTTATTTTCGGGCAATATTGGCACAGATTAATCCCTCAATATGTTTTGCAATTCTCCTTATTCTCTCGTTATTCAGAGGATATTAAGGCAGTTAAATAATATATGTTTATACTCTTGTTTGATAAAATGTATTTATTATTATTTTCAGTCAACACTTAGTGTAGCGTTTTATTTATTTATTTATTTTTTTAATCACAGCCTAAATGCTCAATATTCTAATAGATTACATCTTCTTGGGGCATTACACAGTATTATTCAAGTCACAATGCGCTCACATGATATGTTTAGCTCGTCTGCCCCACGTGTAAGAACTGACTGGGGAAAGACAGCTTTTTCTTATGCTGGTCCCACAGCCTGGAATTCCTTCCAATTGGAGTGGAGGTTACACAAATTGGTCTCAGGAGGTTTTCGCACAATTTTAAAAAACAAAGAGAGGCTTTGAATGTAGATTTTGTCTTAATTTCTTAAAATTCTCTTAAAATGTTTAAATATGTTTTTGTAATTTGTGTTGTTGTTATATTTTCACTTTGTCCCAGGTCACCCTTGAACAAGAGGTTTCAATCTCAGTTGGGTTCTTACTTAAATAATGTTAAATAAATAAATAAATATGTTTCCACATTAAGAACCCTGGTTGTGCATCATTAAGGACAGTAAATACATCGTATCAAGTGTCAAGAGTAAAGTGATGGACAAATCCTCTGACACGTGGTTTTGCACTAGTTTTGTCTTTTTTTTTAACAGTTTTCTAAAGTAATTTGTCTAACTAATCTTTAAATTAATCTTTAAAATTAAATTGCCTTATTCAGAGTTTCCAACTATGATTACCTGTTCATTGCTGCACTTCTCAAACTTATCTCTTACGACATGTTTTTCTAATATGTTGCACCCCGAGCCTGAAGTGAATGTGAAATGCTGATGGAGGGGTTCTGAGCCCACAGCGCTGCTCCTCTGACACGTAGTTAACATGTCCGACGCTCTGCTTCTTCATTAATTTTGAAGGGAATCTCTGGAGCAAGTTAACCCGGCACTCGGAGCTCTCTCTGGGGAGCCGAGATATCCGGCACAGGCTTTTATTGAAACACGGCCGCCACATAAACATACAAGAACCAGGAACGCGCTGCCACTCAACCTGGAGGTGACTCTCCTGAGAGGACGAGGAGATGCACAATCTGTGTTCATATGCAAGCACTCAAGAAAGGCTCTGTATAAAGGGAATGCACCTTGATATATATTGTATCACTGTCCATAACAACGTAACTTTAAGCAATGTGCCAACTAAGCTAAAGATGTACTATTTTTGGCATGTTGTGAAGTGTAGGCTTGGCATGAAAAAAATGTATATATTGATATATTGCTACAGAAAATATTGTGATAAATAAAAAAAAAATTTACATCTTTCCCCCACAGACATAGTATCTCTATAGCATTAATATCCAAGTAAACCATTTTCTAAATGTACAGTTTTGTTAAAAAAAAAAACTTAAAAAAAAACACTTTAGTAGTTAATAAGTCTATATCATTTCTTTCTACAGCTTAAATCTCATTGTACTAGCAAAATAATGTAAAAGGTTTCCTACAAATTCAAAGGAAATGTACAGACGATAAATATTGAGCCCTAAAAAAATATTGATCTTTCAATCATGCATTGAACAATAAGTTGACATAGTAATTACTGTAAAATTCTAGTGAAGCGTGTACTTTTTACTGAAAGTTCAGAATCATTTTTCATTATTATTATTTCCCTATTACAATCTCAAAAAAGTACATGTCTCTACATTTCACTTTATTCCTATATTCTACTTTGAATGAAAATGGGCAAATATCTGGAGCTAACAGCATGTCTGATTCAAAACCAGCTAAAACTGCACTGGTGGACATGTTATTGCTTTGACTGGAATGCTACACAGTTTGCCTTCAAACTTATCAATCTCCATGGTGACAAGCAGGTGACGCCACCAAACTGATTGGTGGAGAGGTGAGCATGCTATCTAAAATGCTATTGACCCTTTGCATGTGACGTCATGGAACGCCCACTTTGCCATGACGGACGGCGGAAGCGCTGTTTGTGCGAGGTAAAATGATCGAAATTTGCCCTAAACCTAACTATTAGTAAGCTAACATTGATCAATTTTACACGTAAAATGGTGATATCCTGTTGTGCGGTTGGCTGCACTAACAGGCAAAGCCGTAAGTCCAATGTAGCCTTTTATCGTTTACCTGTTTATGAAGACAGAAAGGCGATGGGTAGCAGCAATAAATCAAAGAACTGGAAGCCATCCAAGTACTCACGGATTTGCAGTGAGCATTTTTACAAGTTAAGTCAATGCCAATGTTACAAGTGTATGACATTTTACGAAAACATATCTGAATATGTGAAACCGTCAAAGTTATGCGGGAGCACGGCAGTTAGTTATCAGCTAAGAAATTAACTTGTATGTATGTATGTATGTATATAGACTCAAGCCTGCAAAATGGATAATACATATTACATCCACAAAATTATTATTTGTGAATAAAATATATTGATTATGATGATATTGACACAGAGAGACAGAGACATTGACAGACAACCATTCACTCTCACATTCATTCACTAGGGACAATTTAGAGTTCTCAGTTACCCTACACAGTCATGTCTTTGGACGGTGGGAGAACCCGGAGAGAACCCACGGTTGGCCACTGTCCAGGAGTGTACCCACCTAAGGCCAAAAAAGTCACTGGGATAGGCTCCAGTCACCCCCTTCGCAGGGAACAAGCGGTAGAAAATGAATGATATTGGCGTTTTGATAAATCGGTGAGCATGGCAGGAGGAAACAGGTAAGGAGTCCGTTTCTAAGCTAGCGATCTTCACTTTCTCAAAATACGCGCTTTGTGGCGCGTAAAAGTTGTCCTGCTTCCACTGACAACTGAACTGAACATGAGTTAGAAGTAGCCATACAAAGCAAGTGACAAAAATAATTGCAATCACTGTGAGTTTGTTACTTTTGCGCTCCCCGTAATTCTGCGCTCGGATACTCTTGCCGTCCATTATGGTGCACCCACGTGATCGTGTGACGTAGGTGCAAAGGGTCAATATGTAAAATAATGCATGCTTTATAAGGTCGATTAGAGCAATAAAAACACCTGCGATTAAAAAAGCAATGTATACAAGATTAATTATATACTATGAAACCAAAAACATATTTCACATGACGATGCACAAACAAAACTGCCCTAGAGACCATTCATACCATAATGTTAGTTCACCAAATCCATTTAGACTGAAAGATGTGACAAAATGTTTATTCATTAAAAATATGCAACATGAAAAACAGCGTAATCAGGTAACAAGCTTTTACTTCATCATAACATGTCCTGAATGCAGCATGCCTGAGTGCACAGTTAAAACAGAGCAACAAAACACCTACTTCATTATCCTCATTCCTTTCAAGTCTTCTCATTCAGGTCCGTCACATCGAACTGCTGTGTCTGCTACAAACCCAGCTTTCATTTGCACAGGCTTAAATCTAGCTTTGTGCTTAGAAGGTAAACATATCTTTAAGCAATGTCAGTCTTTCCTCACTTGGCAGTAAGGATCACACAACTTTTGATACGAAAAATGTCTGTAACTACCACTCCTTCAAACTCTCAAAGTATTTCACACCCTTTTTTCCTCAAAAGCCAGTTCTTCTTCATTATTTCCACAGCGCCCATGTGACGAGTTTAACAAGCTCACAACTCCTCACCACAGAAGCTCCTTTTATAAAGCAGCTGAGCATGTCACACAGGGGCCACTTTAGACTCAGGGCCCACTCCACACACACACACACACACACACACACACACAGTAGATACATACTTTTACACACAGCGCAGGAGGGATGGGGCTGCCGTGCCATTTTGCTGCTTGTAAAGGAGCCGTGAAAGCCATAAGTGAAACGTGCCGTGCTGTCGTGCCATATGCTCCCCCCACAGCCCTCCTCTACGAGCCCTGAATGGTCTCTTTGATTACACTTTTACACATTGTTAACTGTGCAAGTACGAACGAGCGACAAACTGGTGTTGGCGGAGGGGGAAAACACATTCGCTGGCATGAATAAGGACATAATTTGTGGTTTTCCAATGACTGTTCTGAGCCAATAGCAAAGTACTGCTGGATTCTTCATAATTTACGATACTGCGCGGTTACCCTTTTTCATCCGAACTTAAAATGTGCCCCCGTCACAAGCACCGTCACCGAACGTAATGCGTAGCTCTTTATTGCGGCGTTTTTTCAACCTTTTTTGAGTCATGGCACGGATCTTGGTTAAAAAGATACCACAACACACCAACTACTAAAACACTATCAATTATACCTTTTAGTTTAAAAAACATGGTATGTAATGGCGAATAATGTCTGTGCCACTATAGTCTATGGTGCCACTGTGTCTGATTCTTGAGGGTTATTGAGTGTTTTTTTGTTTTTTTTCTTGGTACAGAAGCTAATTCAGAACACCCCTTTTGGTAAACTATTAAATTAAATCCATGTTTGAATCTGTTAAGTCAAATTGAGAATTATTTCAAGGCACACCAGGAAATACCTCAAGGCACACTAGAGTTGCCCGGCACACAAGTTGAAAATCAAGGTTGTATTGTTTGTGGATTTAGAGTTCATGCGGCCAATTATGTTTCACGGCAACTTCAATAGAAAACAGTTCATACTGAATGATGTTAGAAACCACTCATAATTGTGGTTAATTGGAGCCAAAATGCCATATTGAACGCTGCGTGACAGTTTTTGTATCAATTGACAAAATATGTAACTCTCTAATTGCAAGCCTTCTACAGCCTGGAGGTTGTTACTCTGTATTTTAAAACAAAGTATGACAAAATGTTGCTCTTGCAAAAATGTGTGAAGTACAACAACTTAAACTTGACCTTGCATTTACCCTCTTGATTATGCTCTTGTTTTAGGACCAGTTTGAATCCTAAAGTAGAATTTCTATGGCTCTGTTCTAGTCCTCGTGTAATCTAGGTTTAATTCCAAGTTTAGTTCCAGTTTTTATGTGGTGCCAGTATGAACGCACCATTAAACATCCATTAGGGATGGGACGATAAGACCAGACACGTCATGGGGTCCACAGAAACGAACAAGGATGAGGATTTGACGTAACTAACAATACAAAACATTTCAAACTGTTCTATTCACAACCTTGATGTCAACATTTTGATTGATTTTATATTTTTGCTCTCATTGTAGCCCTGCTTTTTTAACTCCGTCTTCTCTAAACTCAACAACGATAACCTTTCTTTTTGTGCAAGTCAAAGTAAACACAAAGACAGAAAAACATTTGTGACATTTTATCTTGTGGCACGAGATCTTGTCCCATCCTGTAATACCCACTGAACCTTATGTGAACCAGACGTAAATTATAAAGCCGTTGATCTCGAGCCCGCCCCCCTCTTCCTCCCTCTTCCTCCCTGTTGATTCTGTTCCACCGGGCTCTATGATCGTGCCCGGATCACAAAATAGCTGTATCATCCTAATTCAGTAACAATGCCTTGAGGTGCTGCTACGGCTAAATCTCACTAAAAAGAGCAAGCATTTCCATTTAGAAAGATTTAGCCCCAAAAAAAACCCTGTCCCCTTGAGGAATCCTTCCACCCACTTTAAGGAGCGGGACAGTCGTGTTGTATCACGGTTGTAAAAGGGGTGCTAATTTTGCCTCGGCGTCCTCTCATCTCTCTCCCCCATCTCTCTCTTTCTCTCTCACTCCACAAAGAAAGAACCAAGCTAACTCGCATACAAAACAGCTGACTCAATCATCCGGCCGCATAATCAAGATAAGGCAATGACGACGATGGCGAAGGAGGGAGGGGGAAAAAGAAAAAAGATTTAGCAACACAAGCAAAATGACAGACTTTTTTTTTTGTTTCTTTGCTTTAAAGTTGGGTGACACATTGACATTGGTAGCAGGCTAAACGGTGGCCTATAGTGAGCTTTAACAAGAGGAGGCATAGCGAGCACTTTGATGACACGCTTGTTAAGACGTAGCCCAGATTTAAAAGCCCCCCGTGGCATTGGAGCATTACGTAACACACAAAAGGATATGGCTATAGAGAGCAGACTGACAGATATTGAATCAAGGCTATTATATGAAATAGTTCAACCCTATTACCGCCAAACGTACAGTGATGTAAGCCCTCAATGTATGCTTTTAGACTATGAGAGAAACATTATATACTTTACCTAATAAACTTGTTTTGTGGCGATACCCAGATCTCTATCACTGCAAAAAAAAAAAAACAGTGGCTTGGAGTAGGACAATTACAACCTTCATATGCATAAGTTTTATATGTCGTTTGTACAATTAACTGTTCATAAATTCAAGATATAATATATTATGTGTGTAAGACAAAAGCAAGACAAATCTTTTTCCTCATAAAGTAAAATGTTGTATAGTAATATTGCTAGAAGACTCTCCATGTATGGTTGTTTGTTGTTGCTTTGTTTTTCTACATTGTTTCTTTGGAAATCCAGATGTTTCCGTAGAAAAAAAGTGGGCATTTGAAATCTCTTGACTGGTCTATTGGCACTTTTTAAATAGTTTTACTCAAAGCTTACGTGTTGAGCTAAAGTAACTGTTATCCTACTGAATTTCCTCACACTTGATTTTAAGAAGGCTCTTTTCTTGAAAGAGAAAACTTGAAAGACTGGGATTAACACTTTAAGCTCAAAACCCACCAAGACAAAACCACATCAAAACTCTTTAATGACATCCTCACAAGCTTTGTAAATAAATGAACATGTCCTGGAGGCTTGTTGCATAGTTTCCCAGACAGATGGCATGGACGCAACAAAATCCTTAGCTAATCTGACAGAAACAAGTCTACTGTAAGTACAACACGGGTCATGCGATACTTCACGACTGAAATACTAAACATTACAAGGCTACATGTCGAAAGGAGGCGTTTGTGCGTACAGGACATCTAAACTTTGATTATTATTGCAAGCCTGTGTGCGTAAATGATCGGTACTGAAGAAAACACACAGAGAAGGGCTTGAAAGTGCCTTTTGGAATGAAGTATGGGCTCCGGAGCTGTCCGCGGTGCTGAAGCCACCTCTCCTGTTCTCTCGAGTGGTCTGATTAGGAGAAAGGATTACTGCTGCCAAAACAGAAATAAGTAGACGCCACTTTCACGTGAGCTGGTCAGTTTGCCATAATCAGTCCTTAGACACGGTGCCGAAGCACACGGAAAAATCCATGTCAACTTTGACGCTTTTGCATCATCGAAAAACTTTCCGATGAATATAAAGTGATATCCTTGCAAGGCAACTCAATTCTCACAATACCAATGCACGCCGGTTTTAAAAACGCTGAATTTCCTGAGTTTGGACCATGACTGTCACTTTGTACAGTCACGGACGCATTGCCAACACCGCCAGCCATATACCCAGCGTTACAATTTAGCCTTTCGCGTGAAAATAAGCACGTAAAGTCCGATGTTGCACCCAAACTCCTCACAGATAGAGTCTAAACGCCAGTAAGACCGTGTGGGAGCTTACCTGCTTGCCGATCGCGCCGCCAGATCCGCTCCTCTCCTCTCCAGAGATCCAAGCTGCTGCGCGCTGTATGCCAGTGCCACCACGGCTCTGTTACATGTTCAAACGGGCAAACAAGTGTTCAGTCTTCACCAGGAAAAATGTTGTTAGAAAGCATCCAGTTATTAGTTTGTAGCGGAGGGCGAAACGGCTGCGAACTGCGTCAAGAGGCGGTCTGGCGGATCCATTTAGCGCTGAGTGATTTAACTGCGCTGCTCACACACACTGCACGCCTTTATGTACGGAGCTCTGGGTTTCTCTATTATAGCAAGAGCTGACACCGGCGTTTAAGCACGCTCCAAAAGGAGGCGGGTATAACTAGGTTCATGAGATAGCCATCGCTGCGTAAAAAGTGCGACTACTGCCCCGCTGCACGCCTTGTTGATCCCCCCGTCTCACCCAGGCAAAGGATTAAATCTTATAATACGATTGTTTGTCACCTTAAGGCTAAAAATAGGCGTTCAGCGAAGCCACTTCCTCGTCTCACGTGAAAACAACCCTTATTATTAGAAAGTTTTGAAATTGTCCGTCTGGATCGTCACGGAGGATTAGGAGAAAGTTTAGAGGCTACGAGCTGTTGCGTTCGAGCTGCTCAATTTCACAGTGGAGTTGGGGGTGTGTTTAATTTGGTTTAGTGTGGGAGTCAATGATATTATTTAGGAAAAAGCTATTGGTTGCGCCAGCAGGGGGCCAGTGTAATAGTTTCAGTCCAGCAGCAGACATCAAGCCAAGACACTTTGTAGTGCACTAGTTATCGTGGAATTTATAGTTATCGTGGAATTTATCTTTGTTATTTTACAAAATGCTTGAAGTAAACGTTGGATTAGTTTCCCCACACTACCACATCCACTGTAAGATATATCAAAATAGCAATTTGGTCGCAATTAGCAAAACACAAAGACTACAATAGTTTAAATCCTTTGCAAACAACAACCCCACAGTTTAGACCTTGGTTATTTATCTTATTTATACAGGGGAAGCCTGGTGAAAGAAACAGACTCTCTTTTTCAGACACAACGCAGACAAAACAAGCAAAATGTTACAAAGACATATTCAACATTAAAACGTCTATCAGCAAAACTGTAATAGTGGCACTAGGCCTGCAAGCTTTCATTTGTTTAGTCGATCAAACACTGAATGGTGTCTTGGTCAACCAACATTTTCATTAGTCAAGCAAATATTTTATTGGGATTATGAGGATTCAGCAGGAGAAGGCATGGAGAGAGTTAGTTGGAGTTTTGGTATTGAATTGTGAGTTAAATCCCCCTTTTTACATATAAATACTCAATTTTCTATAGCACTTCTTCATACATACTGCAGTTGTTTTTGCATGAATTGATCAGGTCAGATTCTAGAGACATGTAATAGCTGCAAGCATCATGCCATGCCCCCTTTTGATTGACTAATCGATGCACAAGGAAAGTTTTTAGTCGACCAATACGACAGTTTCATATGTCTTTGAAAAGTATTCCATTTATGAGAAACATAGTTTTAGAGCTCAACAAAAATGTTCTGAAATGCATGTCGTTCTTGTAGGCGTATATTAGTTTAACAGTTCATATATCAGTCTTCTCTCAAATCTTAATGTCCTTGGAAGTGTTAAAAATTTGCACATTGAACAGAATCCAACTATTAGAACATAAATCTAATCTAATCCCAATTGGAATGTTTGTCAGAAAAATCACAATTCAAATATTTTGCCAAAATCATTCGACCCAAACCCCCAGTGCATGCATTACATCACTAACCTCCGAGGTCATTGTTGTTGTTGTGGAGCTTGCTGCAGTTTAATGAATCCAGATCAGACAGGAGGAGGCGGAGCTTAAGAGCCTCTAGAATGAGCCCATACTTCACTGATGGAAGAGGTCAAGCCTGGGTTCCTGTGATGGCTAATCAATATGTATCAATGATAAATTATTGACTACAAGAACACGGGGAATACAAATTCCAGTTGATTGATGAGCTCTCATGCCTTGTGGTCACTAAATGGGCCAGCGGACGTCTGCCTCAGAGTTTGTGAATTCCTTCAAAATGCCCTGGATGCAAAATTAGGGCGACTTAAAGAATTTGCCTCAGAAAAACTGGGGCTTTTCTATTGTACTCAATAAATTCACACACAAAAACATACAGTTTCAATATTAAATTTCAGTCTGCTTGTATTTCAAAACATACACATACATGTATTTGTTTATTTTAACTTGGGCACAAAGTAGTAACAACTCATCATAAGAGTAACAATAGTATTTGGTAGTAGTAGATGTGATATCAGCTGTACTTCAAGGGTGTAGGATGAAGAAGCAAGTAACAGCATTGTTTTTTATTGTTTTTTCTCAGCATAAGGAGCACTAACTTAACATTGGCAGCAAGATGAATTCTCACGATTTTGTGAGTTCACAAGCTCTTAATCCATCTTTTTAGGGTCGCTTCGGTTATGACAGGGCTCCACCAGTGGTGCAGGAATGGACCAATCACAGGGCAGCATTTTGATTTATACAGAAGCCAAACATGGAGGTGATGACAGACATACTTCGCCTTATTTTAGCATAAATACAGACTGTTTTCTTTTTCAAAAACGTGCACATAGAGGTGCTTTCTGCATTTTAGATTGAACACAATTTAGATTTTTCATCTTCTTCCGCAGTTGCAACGCTTTGACCTATCATCGTGAAGCTATTTTTGTAAATTGTTTTATTACGTTTAAAATCAAAACAATAACTTCTCCATGGAGAGAGAAGGTTTGATACCCTCCACCAGAAATCTTTACTGTAGAATAAGCACATAGTAGAGATGGCAGAAGCAGTCAGGTAACGAATGTATCATTTTCAGATGGATAGTTATCGAACATTTGTGCAAAAATGGTTTGCCGTAACAGTGCAGGGTATTGGAGGTGTAACAGTAGCTGTGGGTGCCATGATAATTTAGTAGTAGTAATAATGGCAGCAGCATCAGTGGCAGCAGAGAATATATGGCATTTCCAGACACACACAGCACAGAGCACAAATCTTCTAAGTGCCTTAAGGGTTAAAGCCTGAATGTCTGTGGCTGTGTAAATGCAGTCCCAGATTTAATTTATGGAGAGTGCCGCCTGATGTCCTCTGTAATGACGTAGTCTGGGGGGGCGACCCGGAGAGAAGCCCGCGGATGCTGCACTCGGAGTGGGGGGAGAGAGAACAGCAGCGAGCCCCGCAAAGACTTGGCACCGTCGCAGCTCGGGCCTGTCTCGTTGCTGCAGTCTCAGAGCTGTGAAATGTAGACGTCGGCGTGGCCCAAGAAGCTGCAACACTGCGGTGGAGGAGAGAGATACATGCTCCGCAGAATATGGCTTTGACCCCTGGGTGAGATGGAAAGGCGACCCCCATACCAAACGACCAAACCATAGCCCCCGAGTCCTGTTCTTTCTCCCACCAATCCACAATGAAGAGGAAAATAAAAGTTTAAAGGTGTCATGGCCGGAGGAGGTTGGAGTAATAAAGGAATAGGTCGTAGCCAAAGGTTAGACTGTTGTTTTGGGCCAAATAAGAAACACATTAAATTTCAACAGTGCTTCCAGTGTCACGAATTGTACGATGTGTTCCAGGTAATGGCATGTTTTTATATCATACAGGTGAGAGTATTTTAATGGCGTTTCCAGACACAGGCAAATACTGCACAACAGATGTTTTCTTAATAAATTCATTCTAAATTGTACCGGAATTATGCAGTTTAATTAAGGCAATTCACAAAAAGACGTTTGGTAATTGAACATTTGTGGCCACAGCTTGAGTAAACCTTGAACTACTTCTCATCATTTTTGTTAAGCATTTATTTCACTTCTCTGCGCCTCTACGCCACATTTAAACGACTCTTAGGTTTGGATAATCTTAGACGAAATAGGCTCTAGAAAAATAATACAGTAGTTTTGATCATGAAGCAAGTTATAAACAAAGAGACAGCTGTTGCTAACGTGTGCTAGCTTTGTTTTGTTGAATCTGTCTCCTCAACATAAAGCTATCATTACTAGAAATATGGCAGTTTACAAGGTCAGTTTCATTGGGAGGTAGGCAAATGGCCCAGTGCGGTTCACTTTAAGACGCGGTACCTGATTTTTACTATTTTCAAACGTGAAAAACCAAACTACGTTCACGTATCGTAATTTTTGCATATAATAAATCAAAATCTGTCTGCCCAGTAGGTGAAAATTAGACCACAGTGCTTTCTCTGCATCTGATTTTAGACTGTTTCATTCTACGAGAAGCAGAAAGTGCACTGTTAGCATGCTAATGTTTGTAAGCTTTACCCGGGACGGCAAAACTTGCTCAGAGACTCTTGAAAAGTGCCTATAAACTCATCGCAGTGAATATTTAGGGTTCTGTAACTGTATTTGGTACATGTGACTGTTTGAAATAAAGTAGTTCTGTTTTTCACGTTTCAAAACAGTAAAAATCAGGTACAGCCCCTTTAAGGCTGTTAACACTAGCACACTTTCAGACTGTACTAATCCGCTCCATAATATTCCGTAGTGTGACATTAAACTTGTCTGTCTTGCATTTATTTATTTAAAGATGTTTCTATTGCTTGAGAGATCCCTCGAAAAACATGCATTCTCACCGTGAGCGGGATCACCTCGCCACAGATCTGATGTTTAATTTAAAACTGTGGAACTTTCTAGACAACATCTCCATGGAGACAAGCAGTGGAGTGTTTAAAGTCTCGTTTTAAGACTCACTTTTATTCTCTGACTTTTAACACTGCACTGTGAGTTATGTGGTCCTCTGGTGTCTTTTATGATTTGATTTTAGTCATTTAATGTTTTTTTATCTAGCTAATGTACAGCTTTTATTTGTTTTTAGTGTTCTGATTGAAATTATTACTTTTTTTGTTGACTTTTAGAACTAAATCTATGTTTTATGTTGCTATATGTTCAGCACTATCTTGCTTATAAAATGTTGAATTGGATTTGATCAGAAGCAGTTGATGGACTTTTCGTCAAAAAAGATGCACTTTTAAAGCAATCATTCTACAGTTAAATGTGATGGTAAAGCCGAGTCTTCTACCAGTTTGAATGTAACTTGAGTTAATTTACTGTCAGATTAAAAATGTGTGGAGGGTTAAACAGAATATCGCCATATGATCTTACAGCTGTGATTGCTTCAATGTCTCTCTCTTATGAGCTTCAAATCCTCGGGGACAAGGCATTTCTGTTCAGCGCAATGATTTATAATACATCAAGTTCCAAGCAGCAAAGAGGTGTGCATGATTGTAATTATCAGATATTGTTTTGCTGAAGGGCGGGTGACGGGCGAGTGTAGTTTTTGGGCTGAATGTAGTCATTACAAATCAATACTACAATTACAGGGATGCTGCGGAGGAGTGAACCACAATTATTTGAATACAGTGTGGCATCTTAGATTATATAAAAAGGTTGTAAATTGTAGGGGAAAGTGTCTGTTATTACTTTACTGTAAATAGGGCTGCAGCAAATGATTATTTTGGTAATCGATTAGTCATTTAGTTAGTTGTTTAGAACGCAAAAGATCCTTGAATATGAACATTTTACTCAATTTTAGTAAGATAAAGCTGAAGTGAAGCCGTTTATCGACAACTTGGTGGAGAATATTTATGGTATTGTAATCAACAACACACAATTTATATGTTTCCTGTATATTTTAGTGTCATTCCTGCTCTGTTTGAGAAATAAAACCTCTTCTTTCAGCACATTTTACTCGATTATTTAATTCGTTGACAACCATTTCTACAATCGATTAGTTGTGATTAATCGATTAACTTGTTGCAGCCCTAATTGTAACGTCGTTTTTAGTCGTATTCGTTAATTGTGTGTCACTATGACATCAACGCCTTGGCAAAAGTCCTGCACCATTATTTTTCTGTAATTTTATTTATTCATTCACACTGATACATCATCATCTTTACTCTAAGACTTGTAAATATTTGATTTCATTTGGATAACAGATCGCCACAGATTGCATTAAAAACTGTCCTGATTAACAAGTCTTGATTAAATAAATAAAACAAGTCTAAATGAAATAATTATAATTTGCCAAAACGAAGTCTGGGGTAGTAGTCCTGTAGAGAGTGAACAGGCAGACACTGAGCCAAATGTATTATTCAAATCCTTCATTTACTGCCTAAGCCAATTTGGTGCTGAGGCAAGTAACAGGGCTGGCTATAACTCAGGGAGGAGGCGGTGGACCAGGCTTGATATAATGGAAAATAGGCAGTCGGAGAAGGGCAGCAGATCCATCTCAGAGGCTAAAGCCGGGGGATGGACATGTACACAGTCTCCTCCAGTGATAATGTTATGTGGAAGTCACGGCAAGACCAGCAAGACACACGCTTAAAAGCTTGATGACATTTAATGGATCTGTCGACGTATGCAGGCATGAAAATTCACCGAGGCATGCACTGTAAATGCGTTCATACATGTCATTATTTGGGCCTAAATTGAGAACATTCTATTCCCGGTTTTGATCCTGTTCTAGATCTTCTTTAGTGTTAAACAATTCCTGGTTTTGCGTTGGGTTTAGTCCTTGTTCAATTGAACGTGTTGAAGTGTGAACGCATCCTAATATTGTATTTAAAGAAAATAACATGATTCCTTTTTTCTAGTAACTTTGGAGGTGGAAAGTGAAGATAATATGTCAATCAAAGAAGTGGTTCCCAACCTTTTTTGTCTCACGTAAACTTTAAGGTTTGTCTCACACTCAGAGTACCCCTTAGCTTTTCGTAGCTTAGAGTTTCGGGCAAACAAATGGGTTTAGTCGAATATAGTCAGTTTTATTTTAATTATATGTATGACCCAAGATACTCCAAAAGATGCTAAGTTTACAACTAATGACACTTTTTATTCAGAAGTACATTTCATCTTTATTTAAAACCTGAAACCATTCCAAGTACCCCATGCTAATTCCTCATGTATCCCTTGGGTACTTGTACACCTGGTTGGGAAACACTGAATTAAAGGACTACACAAAATCAACCACTGATTACTTATGAAATGAATATTATTACTTTACTGTTGAGGGTAGAAACAGTAAATAATGTCATTCACACCTTGACAACAGGCTTAACCTTGGGTTCACTCAATTCAAATGTCTTATGTTGTCAATGTAATTTACCATTTTTGCAAAAGTCGAAATATTATTGAAGTAGCAGAAGAAATTTTGTATGCAATTCAAGAAGACGTTGTACTGTATAGATTGATGGGTAACACTTTATAATACCAATTCTTATTTAGGTCTTTACTGGTTCTGTCAACATATGCAGTCACCAAAGTACTGTCTGATCACATTACTGTAACTAATACTGTATCGAATAATGTATATTGTGATTCATTTTAATCCAAAGTTAAATAAGGGACATGTGGAGGTGGAAAGTGACAAGCTTCTATTGTAAATAAAGGACAAATGTTACTATAACCAAATTGATGATTTGATGATGACCATTGATGATTTATGAAATAAATATTAGTTTATCTGTTGTACAGAGGGCAGAAAACACATTTAACATTATTAACTCAAATCAAATTTCTTACGTTGTCAATTTAATTTACATTTGTGGCAAAAATTGAAATATTGAAATATTCAATATACATGAAATATTCAAGACACATTTAACTGTTCAAACTAATGTTTTGGAGCAGCAGATTCAGCTTTTAAATGACATTAATACGTTACGATACGTTAACTTTAATGTGTTAAGTAATTTTCTTTAAAAAATAAAATAAAATAAAATACACAATTATGAACATTTTACTTAAGTTTTATGAGAAAACTCAAGACACACTTTACAAGATGCTGACATTTACCAGCTCCTACATACACCATTCCAGTTACTTGCGATTTCAGGATAGAGATGTAAATGCGCACTTTGAAATGCCTGAAGTGACTTTTCAAAGCATTGCCTTCGTTGTCATTCTTTCATCTTCCCTACACTTCAAAACACACTTCTGCACCAACGCTAATAGCTATAACTATCTCTAAAATGGCTGGACTGGTGTGAAGTAAAAGGTTCGATGATGATACAGAGAACCACAATGTACAGCTCCGATCGCTGCCTCTGCTCGGAGCTAATGGTGTCGTTTAAATACTGCAGCGAGAAACGGCTAGTCGCGAATGTAAGTGATTTTAATAAAAGAGCTAATAGTGAAGCGAGAGCCATCAGAACAACCTGTGCTGTTCACAAACGATAATGGCAAATTTGCATAAAGGACTAGAGAAGGAGAAAAGGCAGAGTGAGCAACAGCACGACCGGCACATTGATTAGTCATTAAACATCACATAATGAAATAGTTATAGTCAATTGTTATGTATAACACAAATGCATTGCGGCAGAGTGGTTAGTGTTAGTGCACTGATAGTTGGTAAAATAGCAAAATGTTGTTGTTGGTTTTTTTTTGCTTTCTTTAGGATCTGCATTAGACGCCCATTTTAAAAAGCCACACGTTTTCCCATGGTTTTACATTTTACAGAGAAAGTAAGCAATAAAAATGTGCATGCCATCCCTGTTACTTATTGGATTGGGTAAACAAGTTGTCAAGTAAGAATAATTTAAGTAGATATATAAGCCTGTCAAGCTAATACGTGATATTTCGCTCCAGAAAATATTGCAATGAAAGATAATATTGAATGAGCTTTATACCACTGACACAATAACCTTATAGCAAGCTAATCCCTGAGCTGCAAGTTAATAGTACAAAGTCACTCACAATTGGTTAGTCAGAGTCGTTGAAGTTACTTTTTCGACTCTGTACAGCACAAATCTTGTACTTAAAAAAAACTAAGGAAAAAACATGCAAATGCACAAATCCACAAATGCAAAGAATCTGTGCCCACAATGAATATTACCCCCCCCCCCCCCAAAAAAAAAAACACTAAGATTATTGTGACAAGCCTAGATATATGCAACAATTTTAAAAGAGTTGAGTGAGCAATTTTATACAATTGGTGTTAAGAGAAGTCAAATGGTATGAGGAGAATAAACCCCTTAAAGCTGGAGTACACAACTTTCTTTCTTCCTTTTTGTAAATGAGTAAACTGTTTTTAAAAACAGACAAAAATGAGACCGTTACACACTGCCTGCATCTAATAATAAAGAACTTTATGTGTCGTCAACCAGGAAGTCAGGGTCAAGAGCAGCGCTCTGATTGGCTGTGCTTGGGTGGTCAGTTTCACTTTGCCGTCTGAAAAAAAAGCAGTTCTAAAGCTGAGCTCGGGACTGAAAATGAATGCTTAAATAAACAACATGCCAAAGGGTTTATGAGAGCTATAGGAACAAGTTGGACACATTGAAATTCATAAAACCAGTTTTGCTATGTAACAATGTGTTTAATACAGCAATCAAGTATCAAGTTTTCAGTTTGAGTTTCATTTATTGCTTAGTATGAGTATGTAATGTATTTGATAATAGTTGTCTTGCTCAAGTCTTTTGTTAATTTTACAGTTATTTTCCCCAAATAATTTGTCAGGTTTTACGGTGAATACATAGGGCTGCACGATTTGGGAAAACATATCAAATTTTCTGACAAGCATTGTGATTCTGTTTAGATTTTCAATTATGTTTGAACAGAATCTTATTATCAGAAGTTCACATTTTAAACATTTTGACAAATACACTGAAATGGCCTCTGAAATGACAAACTAGTAAAGTAATCTTATGTTTTTCAGAACATGTTCATACTGATATAAACAACAGCTTTGGCAGATTTTACGCAGAAATAGACATGATATATTATCGTTTTGGTATGCTCCTTCAAAAATTGCAGCCTTTGTGATTTGCTAATTGCGTCCATTCAGATTGCAATTTCGATCCGATTGCAATTGTATCTTGCAGCCCTAGAACACATACTATCCAAAGACAAGTGCTGCAATAAATATAAAAGTTAATTGGTTGTATGTCATGTTTGTAGTGGAGATAATTCAAGTATCTGAGATGATTAAAGTGAGACCAGAGACTCTAGATGTCTCACACAGGATTCGTGGGTGAATTCAAGCACTTAAAAGGATACTTGTGGTTTCAGTTTCTCAGTTAAGGTGAAATTGAATAGTATTTGAATTGTAAAATGTTCTTTGTAGTCAATGTTATATCCTTATGAATGTTTTGGATGATTTCGTACATCAATATCATTAAAACAAGTATAGTACCAGCGTAGTAATTGACAATATATCATAGTAAACAGATAAATTTGCTATGTACCAGAGTTAGGGCGTACTTGAGACCAATTCTTAACGGTACTCGAGTCAAAAAAGGTCAGGACCTGATCTGATCTGGTCTGGTCTAACACATCAAATGGAACCAGAAGACATGCGCACTTAAACCATTGTGGTGTATTGATCATTCTAGTCTCAACTTTTTCGATCAATAGGTGCATTATAACCCAGAGCGTGTACAGAACTATGCACAAAGAAATGTCAACAAAGACCAAGCTGGATGTGTCCTTGGAGCAGCTGTGCAACGGAAAACGCCAATAGTGGATCTTCAAGTGTCTGCAATTGCGACTTTCCAGGAAGAGCACCAGCCATGCGAGGGTCAAGGCTTCAAATACTTGTGATGAAGAATGTAATGCAGACATACTTGATAAAAAGGTATTCAAACTGCAGGTTAAATCCGATTTTTTGTGCCCAAATGTGACCCGGATCTGCTTTTTTCAGTCCAAAGTGAAAAGCCCAAATCAGATTTTTTTCAAATGCGACCCAGGACACTTTCATATGTGGTACAAAATCTGATTCGTGTCTGATGTTTTGCCATTAATCTGACCTTTTCTGCGCTGAAGTTAAACAGGAGACTGTTTTACACTGGAACAGACAAGACTTAAACAAATGAAACCTTCAAACACAGGCAGACAGCAGCAGTGAAGCTAGAAAGGGCAAACAAGTGACGTTTTAAACTGAATTGACTCCTGGTTTAGTCTCTTCTGCACACCAGGGCACACTTCAGGGCTGTCCGGGCTCACACATGAAAACTGATTTGAGTCACATTTTATTTACAATGTGAACGGTCTCTCAAAAGAAATCAAATTTGGGAGAAAAATCACAATTGAGCATCAAGACCTGCAGTGTGATCGTAGCCTTAGACACTAGACAATCAGAGTTGTCAAAAATAATATATCACTGGAACAGGTATTGATGCTGAAAAAAAAAATACATAAAGAGGACACTTACAATGGTCTTGATCTATATCACAACTAATATGAGACTAACGTGATGGAGAAAAGAAACTACTGTCATTTTGTGTTAAATTACAGCCTGTTGCATTATCCAACCAGAAGTCTACTGCAGGTGAATAGGAAAACAATCTTAAATTAAAATATATACATTTCAAACTTCTCCTGCAGTTTACTCACCTAAATAGAAGTAAAAATATATGTTACACGTTTTTCATCATGTAATGTTTTCATGTCGAAATAGGCATTTTATGTGTAAAAATGGCTAAAATTGCACATATCTGGGATATTTAAATCTGAAAAATGGACAGAAACTGGTTTAAATTTCTTGGTTCATTTTGTACACATTTCAGTTACAAACAGTTAGTTTTTGAATAATCTGAAAATTCTAATTTGACCTCATGTTTTAGATTTAAAACTTTAATAAATCAGGCTTAGAATTAGATATCTGCAAATCCTTCTGCATGATCCAACAAAATCTTGTTAAGTCCAAGACTGTAAAGTTTGGTGTGTGTAGGTGTTGATCTTTATGTCTGTGTGGGAAAGAAATGCATTTTAAGGAAACAGCCTTTGAAGTTAGTGTGTTCCAGAGAAATCCATGGATAACGTGGATTAAAGAGGGAGCTGATTGGGCAAGTGTGTTGTTTCCACACGAAAGCCGATATGTTCAGAGAGCAAACTGACCAAAAACACATTGAAACATTGTTTTGCCCCA